>BLSH010204485.1:197574-211021 GCA_018402905.1 Glandirana rugosa
CTTACGTAGGTATCAATACTTAATAGGTTTCATTGCTTACGGCGTAGGTTTGTTTACCTTGCCTTCCTTATACTTACGTAGGCTTCAATACTTAATAGGCTTCAATGCTTACGGCGTAGGTTTGTTTACCTTGCCTTCCTTATGCTTACGTAGGCTTCAATACTTAATAGGCTTCAATGCTTACGGCGTAGGTTTGTTTACCTTTCCTTCCTTATACTTGCGTAGGTTTCAATACTTAATAGGTTTCATTGCTTACGACGTAGGTTTGTTTACCTTTCCTTCCTTATACTTATCACAACTCGCTTGGGCCTGACATTGCAAGCCCAGGCATGGCTTGAAAACCAACCCGAACGATTTTTGAAATGTCCGGGTCCGGGTCCGTGCCACGGACACCCAAAAGTTCGGTACGGACCCGAACGTTACAGTCCGGGTTCGCTCAACACTATTCATATTCCTTCCTTTCCATTTGTTTGGATGCAGCATTCGTTACTTTGGATAATTCATAACTTTGGATGCGTTCATATTCCTTCCTTTCCATTTGTTTGGATGCGGCATTCGTAACTTCGGATAATTCATAACTTCGGATGCATTCGTATTCCTTCCGTTCCATTTGTTTGGATGCGGCATTCGTAACTTCGGATAATTCATAACTTCGGATGCATTCATATTCCTTCCGTTCCATTTGTTTGGATGCGGCATTCGTTACTTTGGATAATTCATAACTATGGATGCATTCGTATTCCTTCCGTTCCATTTGTTTGGATGCGGCATTCGTAACTTCGGATAATTCATAACTTCGGATGCATTCGTATTCCTTCCGTTCCATTTGTTTGGATGCGGCATTTGTAACTTCGGATGCATTCGTATTCGTTATGTTCACAGCTGCTTTAGCCAAATTTGAAAGGAAATTCCAATAAAAATGTCAATCTACTCTATCCCAAATTAGCTGCCATGGCGCAGGAACCTGAATAAAATTACTGACTTCAGCTATTTTACCTATTTAAAGGGGTTGTAAACCCTCACGGTTTTTCACCTCAATGAATTCTATGCATTAAGGTGAAAAACCTCTTGTAGTGCACCAGCCCCCCAGATCCTCCCTTTTATTTACCTGAACCCAATCATTCCTGCCCCGCGGACGAGCACAGCAGCTCCAGACGGTGTCTTGGGCCCTGATTGGATAGACTGATAGCAGCGCAACCATTGGCTCCTGCTGCTGTCAATCAAATCCAATGATGCAGGAGCCGGGGGGCTGGACCCAGTCCTGCTGTCTGTGTCAAAGGATGCAGCAGCAGGACACAGGAGCGCTCCCGCACAGGTGCCCCGAGGTAGAGCGCTTCTCCGACGGGGCACTGAAGAAGAGCAGGAGCCAGGAGCGCCGATGAGGGACCCCAGAAGAGGAGGATTGGGGCCACTCTGCACAGAGGAGGTGAGTATGACATGTTTGGTTTTTTGGTTTTAAAATAACGAACATTTACATATCCTTTAATCATTTATAATAAATAATAATAATAAAACCTATAATAATAGTTCATTTAATTATAATAGAAAATACAAAAAACAAAATTATCCAAAAGTAATTGATTTGTTAAATTCGTAGGTTGAATTGTTTTTCGTTCTTTCGGATTTTCGTTCTTTTTGACAATTCATTTTTGTATTAATTCGTCAAGAGTCTTTTGTTCATTCAAATGCTTCCCAATGAACGAATATGCCAAATTTCATATGAAAACTAATTTGTAACAAAACAAATTGCACATGTCTATAGACGATCCTTGAAAACCTTTCTCTTCAGAGAAGCCAATCCTGCCTCCACCTAACAACTGCACTTTTATTTTCTCCATCAGCTCATCCCCTACAGTTATTACCTTTTGTATCACATGACCCTTCCTTTTAGATTGTAAGCTCTAAGGAACAGGGCCCTCTGATTCCTCCTGTATTGAATTGTATTGTAACTGTACTGTCTGCCCTCATTTTGTAACGCGCTGCGCAAACTGTTGGCGCTATATAAATCCTGTATAGCAATAATAATGTAGTGCATTTTTGCCGCGATGTGCATTTTTTTTATCCACCCAACAACAAATTGACCCCCCCCCCCCAAAAAAAAAACATAAGAAATGCAAAACAAAAAATGTATTAAAAAAAGTGTGAAAAATGTGCCAAAAACAAATGTGCAAAATGTACCTTAACCACTTCAGCCCCGGAAGGATTTCCAGCTTTAGGACTGGAGCACTTTTTTCAATTTGGCACTGCGCCGCTTCAACTGGTAATTGCGCGGTCATGCAATGCAGTACCCAAAGAAATTTGCGTCCTTTTTTCCCCACAAATAGAGCTTTCTTTTGGTGGTATTTGTTCACCAGCTGCACTCTCACGTTCCCCGGTGGGACAGGATAGCCTGAGAAGACCAGCAACACACTAGTATGTTGCAGGTCCTTGTTGGGCATATATTGTAATGTTCTTTTTTTCATGAAAAAAAGAATCAATCAGTGGGTATGCCCACCATTAGAAAACCTCCCTTCATCCTCAAACTTCTAATGGTGGGCATAGCCACTTTTTAAAAAAATATACCAGAGCATAGGGGCAATCCGCCCCAATTTCCACCCACTGCCCCTATGCTACGGTATATTTGCTCTTTTTTTAACTGTGGTGGTGAAATCACTGCCAACAGCGCTGGAGTCGCTGCTTTATGAATGGTGGGAGCAAACGCTTTTGCTGTCACCATTAATAAATCAGTGCTGCAGCTGAATGGTGTACCTGAAAAGGAATAAACAATTAATAAACCACAGTAACTTAAAAAATTACATACCTGCTAAGAAGAAAAAAAATGATAAAACACATTAATAAAACATTACAGGTAAGCATTAACAAAACAATTACATACCTGCAAAGAAAACATGATAAAAACAGTAACAAACAGGTATGCATAGAAAAGATTAACAATAGAGAGAGATTAGAGAGAAAACAAGAGAGAGAGAGAAAAAAGAAACGTACAACTGTTTTTGGTTTTTTATTTTATTTTTTTTGTTTTTTAAAACTTTTTTTTATTTTTTTGTTGTTTTAAATTTTTTTTTTTTGGTACGCCTTTTTTTTGTGATTAAAAATCGGTTCCAGGTTTGGGTCTCTCAAAATGCACTGGCATCTTTGGAGACCCTATGTATGTGTGTATGTGTGCCTATCACTGTGTCTGCTGCACCCTACGCTAATAATTCACTAATATGTGATAGCGTTCAAAACAGTCATTGATGCAGAGACCAGGCTGGTCAGGACAGGTGGAACAATAACTGCGGGTGTCACGCCTGTATCAGCATTGTCTGCAGACACAACATCTTTTTTGGGGTGCTCTGTGGCCTGGGGTACCACGGAAGACACGTGGTAAGTGCCCCCCTTGCAGCCGGCTAACTGCATTCACATGGTGAAGTGGGGTTGCAGCGCTATCTGGAAACAGAAGGGCTGTGACAATCTCCTCCATGAATTTGAGGAAGGATCCCGTCAGTCCTGATGCTCTGTATAAGACATGAGCGTTCAGCAAAGCCAATTGAAAAAGGTATATAGACAGTTTTTTGTACCAGCGTCTAGCTTTACGGGTGATTAGGTACAATGCCAGTAACTGGTCATTGAGGTCCACCCCTCCCATATTTAGGTTCTATTCGTGGACACAGAGGGGTTTCTCCACAAGACCAGTCGCTGTAGAAATTTGCACTGTCATATCTGCATGAAGGGAGGTCAGAACTAAAACATTCCGATTGTCCCTCCACTTCATCACAAGCAAATTATTACACTTCAAGCAGGCTCTCTCCCCCCGACTAAGTTGGGACTCTACCAGCCGCTGGAGGAAGCCGCGGTGCCACATGCGCCAATCTGATGATCAAACAAGTGACTAAAAAGTGGCACGCTCGCGTAATAATTGTCCATGTACAAGTGGTACCCCTTTCTGAATAAGGCTGACACCAAGCTCCACACAATCTTGCCAGCGCTCCCTATGTAGTCTGGGCATCCTTCTGGCTCTACGTGACTATCTTTGCCTTCATAAACCATGAAATTATGTATAGCCTGTGGCCCTGTCACAGAGCTTATACAGTTTTACCCCGTATCTGGCACGCTTGCTGGGGACGAACTGCCTGAAAGCAAGGCGGCCAGAAAATTTAACCTGGGACTCGTCCACGCACACAACTTTGTTGGGAATAAAAAGTGTGGCGAACTTCTGGTTGAAGTGGTTTATGAGGGGCCGAATTTTGTAGAGCCGGTCAAATTCAGGGTCACCCTGTAGACGACACGGGCATATGGTGCATTGGGTCAGTGGACCAATATGACCGCAATTCAGTTTTTTTAGTTATGCCCATGAGGAAGGAAAGGCCCAGAAAGGTCTTAAATTCTGCAACTGTGATTGGTTTCCAGTGTCTGGCATGTGTCAAATGGGGATTAGTGGCGATGAATTGACCAGCATACAAATTGCTTTGGTTCACTATAAATCTATAGAGATCTTCCGTGAAATACACCGAATAAAAATCAATGGCCATAATTCAGCTGTATTCATTGTGATTCTGGGTTGGGCAGTGAATGGGGGAAGTACGGGTGCTGCATCAGTGGGGGGTTGCCAATCAGGGTTTGCAAGCGCGTCAGGAAGGGCACTATGGGTTCTGCGTGCCTGTGTTTGTCTTCTTCGTGGCTGCGGGGCATTACTCGTGCTAGCCACACCAGCTTGCACTGCACTTATGGGACTCGCCACGTCACCACATGTTACAGCAGTGCTGGTTCGTCTGCGTCCAGGGGGTACTAGGCCGCTGGTGCTTGCCAGGTAACCAGAACGGGTAGCGGCGCTAGTACTGGCTCTCTGCTGCATACGAGAGCCCTGCGGTTCATGCACATCAGCGACAGCAGAACGGGGTCTGGTACGCCTGGCTCTAGCAGGGACCACAACTTAGGGTTGACACATCATTGCTTTAATCCAGGACACATATGAATTACACAGGTTGTTCTGAGGCTAATTTAATGCAGAGAAGGCACCAAGTGAGTTTAATTACCACCTTAATCAGCCACAGAGCCTGTGTACTTAATATGTGTCCTGAATTAAAGGGATGATGTGGCAACCCTACCACAACTCTGACAGCTATCTGTCAGGGTGCCACTGCTGTCTACAGGTTCATATGCTGAGCCTGATTCTGACAGTGGAGTTTCCCCATCGCTCTCATCTGTCAAACTCAGCATATTGTAGGCCTCTTGATACGTACACTAGCGTGACTCACAGGCAAAAAAGTGCACCTGGTTGTCAAAATCGGGCGTGATCTCTGCGAAGGCTGCAGATATGTGTTCTGTGTTTTGTAAGTGACAGCGACCTATTGATCCTGCACTTGGGTGGGCTGGGCTGGGCGGAGGGGCTAAACGCAGGTGCTAGCAGTTATCTGGGCTGATCCCGCTAACACTGCGTTTTTTAGAACACTAGACTAGTGGGGACGCTAATATATATCTGATCAGATCGCAGATATTGCTCTGATCAGATACTACAACAATATCTAGCACCTACCTAATGTGCGTGCGTGTCAGAGTACCTCGCTAACTGACCCTGCCTGGCGTTTATGCTGAACCTAATGCACACTAAAACCTAACTGGGGTCACCGCCGGGCGATCAGGGGTTAAAACCTATAAAAGGTAAATAAAATAACATATGGCGGGTAATCTGATTGAAAAAAAACTATCTAGCTAGCTAGCGTCACCCGTGACACGTATATGGTGATCACAGGTGACAGGGGGCAATGAAGGGGTTAAAAACTTTATTGGGGGGGCAAGGGGGGGTATTTTCACCTAACTAGGCCTACTAGTAACCTAACCTAACACTGATTTAGTGTCACAAGGGTCACAAGGACAGCGATCGGTAAAAATCAGATCGCTGCACTATATGACGCTGTGACAGGGGGTGACAGGAAGTGAAAAGGTTAACTGGGGGGCGATCAGGGGGCGATCAAAGGGTTAATTGTGGCTATGTGACCTGGTGTCAGTGTGGTGTTGTGCAACTCACATTTCTGATGCTCCTTCTTCCTCGCTGAAACCGAAAAGGGCTTCAGGGAGGAAGTTGAGCCCTATCATTGGCCAAGACCGATCGGAAGGGCCAGGCCAAAAATCATTGGCCTGGCCCTGTAGAGGGATCAGTCCTTTGTCAAATGGCGCTGTAGCGTGCGCGCATGGTCACGGCTCGTGATCGCGGCCGCTGTCATATGATGGCGGTTTGCGATATTGAACCACCTTGTCGCCGTCAACCTGCGGTTGGCAGTCGGCAAGTGGTTAAAAAGCACGACAGGAACAGATCAAAAGCAAAGTGCATAGATGTGAACCAAGCCTAGGCCCTCGTTCTTCATCTAAACTCACACGATTTCAAAGCCGCATTTCAGTCCGACATCGGGGGGGCGTCTTGAAAGACAACTGTGCAGATTGATGCAGAGGGGTCCATTGAAGTCGCCCCTGAAGGCGCCAAAAGTAGTGCAGGAACTACTTTTGGAAATCTGTGTGGCGCCGCAAAGCCGGCATCACACGGATTGGGATGCTCTCATTGCTGGCAATAGGCTGCGATTTGACCTGCCGCCGATGTGAATGTGGGCTTAGCCTAGGTTCACATTGGCGAGGAACTGAAATGGTGCGAGCTCAGCTGAACTCGCAGCATTTCTTTCCCGCATGTCAGTCTGACTTCAGGTGCGATTTCAGAGACACCTGTGGGGGTTTCTGCATAGATGTCTATGGAAATCGCAGCTGAAATCACCAAAAGTGGTACAGAAACTACTTTTGGGGATGGGTGCGGCTCCACAAATGCAGCATCGCACTGATTCAGACGGTGCCATTGTTGGCAATTGTGCCGACTTGGCCTGCAATTTGACATATGAAATCACACCAATGTGAACCAGGCCTTAGAGGCAGCAAAATAAAGTCAAGCGCCTCTGCGTTTTTTAACTCTTTGGTGTCATGAGGCCCTAGAGACAGAGCGCTCTGGGAAGAAAATGAGCACAGAGATTGTCCTGGAAAGAAAGTGAATGAACATTCAGACCAGTGAGAGACTTCTGTTGCTCTGCTAAATAATTAACCTGGAGAGAGACTGCTATTGGAGGTCGTACTGGAGCAACTACAATGGAAAGGCTAAAATATTGTCTTTGAAAGGAGATACTAAATTTCAGAAACTTACTGTCCAGGAGAAAGACCTGTAGGTTGTGTTACCATCCAGGATTGCAGACACAAATGCATGTGAGTTTCCGTAGTGTAGTGGTTATCACGTTCGCCTCACACGCGAAAGGTCCCCGGTTCGAAACCGGGCGGAAACAACTTTTTGGCTATTATATTAGTTATTAAAAATGGTATTACAGTGTATAGATTTCTCACTGTGCTTTTATTGCACCATCATAGTAATGTATTAATGCAGAAATGATGGTATATCCATCTATCAGTGTGCTTGTATTGCACCATAGTAATATATCATAACGCAGTGTATATATTTCTTTTTTTTTTTTTTTAACAGAGCTGTAATACAAAGAGGTTTGCAGCACATAAGTAGGATAAGAGAGAAAAAAAGCCATCTAGAAGCTTTCTTCACAAAGTAGATGGCCTGTCCATGTACAGCGTGAATATCAGAGACAAATAACCGTGTGAGCCCTATTTAGCCACTTCTTTGGTGGTCTAGTGGTTCGGTTTAGTCACTCTCATATTCGGAACGTGTCTGGTTCGATTCTCGGTCGGGAAATAAAGTTTTTGGGTTTTTTTTTTTTTTTGTTTTTCCTCCCTCAAGAATTAATGCACTTTACATTTTTCCTCATATCCCTGAACTTCACATCAGGCACAATGCTACAAACAACACAATTCACAATATGGACTTGCAACCAATGCAACTCAATATGGAAACAGAGCCATCTGGCTGACATTTTCCACTTTTCCAATCTTACACATTACCTTTCGCATATAATGATTACACAAAACAAATCAAATACAACCTACACAATGCACCACTGCTATCTATATATTATTATCTTTATACAACTATACATTTGCAAATAACACCATTTATTCATTCAATATTTCACAACCAGCTAAGCTCACCCATAGATGGACACAAAAAATGGGGCCAAAAACTTGCACTTTCAGCCTGCATTCACAGCGGGCCGTTGTGTTTTGCAGCGTTTTTCGGCACCTTTTTATGTGTATTTTTGAGCATTTTTCTATAGCGTTTTTAACCACTTCAGCCCCGGAAGGATTTCCCATGTTAGGACCAGAGCACTTCTTGCCATTCGGCACTGCGTCCACCGGGGCTGAGGCTTGTCCCTCGGACAAAGTCCAGCTCCGATCAGTGTAAAGAGCCAATAGAATTGTCTCTTTACCACGTGACCGGCTGTGTCAATCACAGCCGGTCATGTGATGTAAACAAACCGTGGTAACGAGCTGTTACCGCGGTTCTCCCTGTCACACACCGATCGTGTGAGAGAGGGAGATTGCGCTAAAAGCTCATTACTGCCCACTGTGTACACCAATCACACTGATCACCCCTCACCCCCCAATAAAGAGCACCTGTCACCACCCCATCAAAGTACCTGTCACCTGTCCATCAAAGTACCCAAGTACCTTTCACCTGTCCCACAAAGTACCCGAGTACCTGTCACCTGTCCATCAAAGTACCCGAGTACCTGTCACCTGCCCTTCAGAGTAACCGAGTACCTGTCACCTGCCCATCTGAGTACCTGTCACCATCCCATCTGAGTACCCGAGTACCTGTCACCATCCCATCAGAGTACCCGAGTACCTGTCACCAACCCGTCAAAGTACCAGAGTACCTATCACCAGCCCATCAGAGTACCTGACTACCTGTCCCCTGCCCATCAAAGCACCCGAGTACCTGTCACCTGCCCATCTGAGTACCTGTCACCATCGCATCTGAGTACCCGAGTACCTGTCACCATCCCATCAGAGTACCCGAGTACCTGTCACCAACCCGTCAAAGTACCCGAGTACCTATCACCAGCCCATCAGAGTACCTGACTACCTGTCTCCTGCCCATCAGAGCACCCGAGTACCTGTCACCTGCCCATCTGAGTACCTGTCACCATCCCATCTGAGTACCCGAGTACCTGTCACCATCCCATCAGAGTACCCGAGTACCTGTCACCAACCCGTCAAAGTACCAGAGTACCTATCACCAGCCCATCAGAGTACCTGACTACCTGTCCCCTGCCCATCAAAGCACCCGAGTACCTGTCACCTGCCCATCTGAGTACCTGTCACCATCGCATCTGAGTACCCGAGTACCTGTCACCATCCCATCAGAGTACCCGAGTACCTGTCACCAACCCGTCAAAGTACCCGAGTACCTATCACCAGCCCATCAGAGTACCTGACTACCTGTCTCCTGCCCATCAGAGCACCCGAGTACCTGTCACCTGCCCATCTGAGTACCTGTCACCATCCCATCTGAGTACCCGAGTACCTGTCACCATCCCATCAGAGTACCCGAGTACCTGTCACCAACCCGTCAAAGTACCCAAGTACCTGTCACCAGCCCATCAGAGTACCTGACTACCTGTCCCCTGCCCATCAGAGCACCCGAGTACCTGTCACCTGTCCATCAAAGTACCCTAGTACCTGTCACCTGCCCATCAGAGTACTCGAGTACCTGTCATCTGCCCATCTGAGTACCTGTCACCTGCCCATCACCTGCCCATCAGAGCACCAGAGTACCTGTCACCAGCCCATCAGCGTACCCCAGTACCTGTTACCAGACCATCAGAGTACCCGAGTACCTGTCACCTGCCCTTCAGATTACCCGAGTACCTGTCACCCACCTATCTGAGTAACCGAGTACCTATAGGCAGCCCATCAGAGTACCCAATTACCTGTCACCAACCCATCAGAGTACCCGAGTACCTGTCACCAACCCATCAAAGTAAATTAAGCAATCGGTCCTCACGGTGTGACTCCCGTGGACCCAGTTGAAAGTACGGCTAGTGCCACATCCCAATTGAGACAGAAAATAGTTAGGAGAATTCCATTTGGAAGAATAGGGGACTTTAAAGGCACTCTAGGTTAAGAAAAGATCCAAACATGAAACTGAAATCTATAAAAATATACAAAATGTATTCAAATATGTTAAAAATTATGATGAAATAAAAACGTAAATAGTAATAACCCCAGAATGAGTCCCCATAGTGGTGGCAAGTCCACCGGGGCGCCCCACCCTTAGATTCCAATCCTAAACCCCAGACTAGTATAGTGGCATAGATACTTATAGAGGACAATTGTAATCACTTTCAGTGGTGGCCAATACTAAGGCCAAAACATAGTTATACAAGTAAATAAAGGTTGTCCAAGGGGGTCAATCCTTGAGGAGGGGGAGAGGGCTCCTGGGCAGGACCCCAGTTGACGTCCATCAATAAGGGGAAACCAGGATGTTGAGCATCGCCTCTACATGTTTCACGTTCAAATGACGCTTCCTCAGGAGAAGTTGGGGTAGTTACCTAAAAACCTATGACAGTAGAAACATAGTGTCATATAGGATTCAACCTTACAAAGACATTACCACAATTGCACTAAAAATGATTCAGATCAGATGACGCGGGGGGTGGGTGGAGTCCACGCCCTCCCCACGCTCTTATTGGTGGCAGGCCCTTACTTATGGACACAGCTGAGCAGTTTGTCCCGCCGACTGTGCCAGAAGGGAGACGTGTAGGGAACACTTAATGCTATCAGAAGGTAAGCGTTTTACCACTGTATTTTACGCTGTTTTACCCAGCAACCTACGGTCCCTAATTCGCCACACACTTCATGTACCTTTTTTAGGCATTTCATGTGAAGAGCCCTGCCATTTCTGTGGAGAGACCTGTATAGGGCTGGACTAGGGATCCTTCTCCTAAAGTTTCTTATATGGTTTCCTGCCTATGTTAAATCAATGGCAGTACTTGGTACACAGCAAGTATAGTTTGTGCAACACTGGCTGGGGAACCTACGTTGGATTGCTTTGTGACATTAGTATATTCGCCACTCGCAGTACATCGGATGTAAGTATTGCAAATGGCCTAGCGGCTTTGCGAACAATGATTTGACTTATTATATTGATCATAGGTAATCACCTGGCATTTATCAACTATCATTACCATCTAGGTTGTTTGGTCCACTTCTTGGGCTGCTCCCTTAATACACGCATACCGTCCAACAGGTATACACTAAGTAAGTATGGCTATTTGAATTCTACAGATTATGTTTAGACAACTTCACTATGTGTAGTACCATTTCTAAAAGAATTTTATGTTTAACAGTACTGGGGTCTGCCCCCACATCCATTGGCGGTGGGTGGCATTGCTGTGTCAATTCGGGGGTTCTCTATGGTCCATCCTCCTATAGGATTTCTCCTGTTGTTCGCCATCCCTATCTGGAATAGTAGCTAGTATACCTTAAGCTGCATTGATTGTATCGCATTAAGATCCTGAAATGTTTATGCAACAATATTATGTTAAAATAATTGTTAGTGGAATTGTGGTAATGTCTTTGTAAGGTTGAATCCAATATGACACTATGTTTCTACTGTCATAGGTTTTTAGGTAACTACCCCAACTTCTCCTGAGGAAGCGTCGTTTGAACGTGAAACATGTAGAGACGATATTCAACAACCTGGTTTCCCCTTATTGATGGACGTCAACTGGGGTCCCGCCCAGGAGCCCTCTCCCCCTCCTCAAGGATTGACCCCCTTGGACAACCTTTATTTACTTGTATAACTATGTTTTGGCCTTAGTATTGGCCACCACTGAAAGTGATTACAATTGTCCTCTATAAGTATCTATGCCACTATACTAGTCTGGGGTTTAGGATTGGAATCTAAGGGCGGGGCACCCCGGTGGACTTGCCACCACTATGGGGACTCATTCTGGGGTTATTACTATTTATGTTTTTATTTCATCATATTTTTAAACATATTTGAATAAATTTTGTATATTTTTTTAGATTGCAGTTTCATGTTTGGATCTTTTCGTGACCTAGAGTGCCTTTAGAGTCCCCTATTCTTCCAAATGGAATTCTCCTAACTATTTTCTAACCCATCAAAGTACCCGAGTACCTGTCACCTGCCCATCACCTGCCCATCAGAGCACCAGAGTACCTGTCACCAGCCATTCAGCATACCCGAGTACCTGTCACCAGACCATCAGCGTACCAGAGTACCTGTCACCTGCCCATCTGAGTACCCGAGTACCTGTCACCTGCCCACCTGAGTACTTGAGTACCTGTTACCAGACCATCAGAGCACACGAGTACCTGCCACCTGCCCTTCAGATTACCCGAGTACCTGACACCAACCTATCTGAGGAACTGAGTACCTATATTCAGCCCATCAGAGTACCCAAGTTCCTTTTACCAGTCCATCAGATTACCAGAGTACCTGTCTCCAGCCCATCAAAGTACTCAAGTACCTATCTGCAGCCCATCAGAATACCCGAGTACCTATCTGCAGCCCATCAGAGTACCCGAGTACTTATCGGCAGCACATGCCTCATATAATATATCTGGGGAGTTTGCTTTCCAAAATGGGGTCATTTTGTGGGTAATTCCACTGTCCTGGTGTTCCAGGGCCTTCAAAAGTGATAAGTATGAATGAAATTTTATGCGTAATTTATGCTCCTAGAACGCCTGACGGTGCTCCCTGCATGTTCGGCCTCTGTATGTGGCCAGGGTGTGAAAAAGTCTCACACGTGGTATCGCCATACTCGAGGTGAGTAGCAGAATGTATTTTGGGGTGTAATTGGAAGTATGCATATTTCCAGCGCACCTCGGATGTCCTGCCTGCCCTGTGTGAAGATGCCTGCTAAGGTGAGTGCTGCCTGCTCAGGAACTACACATGCCAGCATGCCCCGCCATCAGTGCCTCCTATAAGTACCTCCTATCAGTGCAAGCCTATAAGTGCCTCCTATCAGTACCTCCTATCAGTTGAGCCTATTAGTGCCTCCTATCAGTGCCGCCTATCAGTGCAGCCATTTTTTGCCACCTATCAGTGCCTCCTATCAGCGCAGCCTCATCAGTGCCTCTCCTCATCAGTGCAATCTCATCAGTGCCGCCTATCAGTGCCCATCACTTTCTCAAGACAGAGGTACTTAGGAAATTTTTTTAGACTTGCAGGGGTACTTCGCCGTAAAAGGTTGAGAAACACTGATATACAGTATCTCACAAAAGTGATATATTTTATTCTATCTTTTCATGTGACAACACTGAAGAAATGACACTTTGCTACAATGTAAAGTAGTGAGTGTACAGCTTGTATAACAGTGTGAATTTGCTGAAAAAATAACTCAACACACAGCCATTAATGTCTAAACTGCTGGAAACAAAAGTGAGTACACCCCTAAGTGATGTCACATGGAAATAAATAATTAATAAAATATTTACAAAAATGTGAGGGGTGTACTCACTTTTGTGAGATACTGTATGAAAGCGATAGAAATTGATGATT
>BLSH010204486.1:8094-28524 GCA_018402905.1 Glandirana rugosa
AGTCCTGAAATATCTGTGATATGATTGAAAGAAATATTCTGTATATTCCCAGTAATTCCAGTGCTGAGTGTGCTGTGTTCAATCATTTCTGATTTCTGGTGAATGATTGAACACAGCACACTCAGCACTGGAATTACTGGGAATATACAGAACATTTCTTTCAATCATATCACAGATATTTCAGGACTATATTTGTTCGCTACTTAATAAGACTCTTTGTACATTTATCACCACAAAGCGTTGTGCACCATTTTTTGTTTTATTGTCTATTAAAGGCAGTATATTTACTGTGTGCTAGCTGCTAACAAATCATACTGCGCCCACTTTATTTTGTTTTTAATGCAGATATGATAGCATGTTCCCCAGCTGGCTGTCAAACTGCCTAATGTCCTCTACAGCCCATTCCTCCCGCTGCAGGTCCCACTGTCTCTCTCTCAACCCTCCCTTTTATATGTCTCAAACTGCTCCCAATCACTAACCCCAGATCACCCAAACTGCACATCAGACGGACATGGCTCCAAGCCCATTCCTCTTCCACCTCCCCATTTAAACCAATGGCCACTACAGAGTCACTACCCTCACCCATCACACCTCTATTCACATTTTCCAACCCACACCCCGTGCAACTTTGAACAATCTGAGGTCCCACCCATTCTCCTCTCTGGAGCCCTCCATCCTTCAGTTCCTAACAACACCCCCCACAGACTCCTCCATCAAATAATATTCCTGGTCTCTTCAAGCCTTCCATTCCTATCCTATGATTCTTCCATTCTTTCATTCTTATTCATGGATTCCTCCTTTCCTATCCCCAGACTCTATATCCATGGATTTCACCATCTTTCAATTCTTATGCCTTGACCCCTCCATCCTCCAGTTCTATCCCCGGACTCTTGCCACCCTTTAGTTCCTTCCTCCAGACTTCATCATTCTTCCTTTCCTATTCATGGATTCCTCCTTCCCTATCCCCAGACTTCTCAATCCTTCCTTTCCTATTCATGGATTCCTCCTTCCCTATCCCAAACTCCTCCATCCTTCCTTTGATTCTTCCATCCTTCAGTTCTTCTGGCTGCTTGAATTTGTTGATGTAAACCATCGGCAGTAATCGTGATGCATCGCTGAATCGAATCGTTGAAATGATAATCATAATCAAATCGAATCATGAGAGCACTGAAGATGCGGACCCCTAATTTATACTGCTACCTATCTTTGGTAAGAATAACCCAAATAAGTGTATATTATTTGGTCCTTGTGTAAGTTATAGAGTCTACAAGCTATGGTGCCAATCACTGAAAATTGATCACACCTGATATACTGACAGCATCTCATTTCTTGAGACCCTAACAAGCCAGGAAAGTACAAATACCCCCCAAATGACCCCTTTTTGGAAAGTAGACATTCAAAGGTATTTAGTAAGAGGCATGGTGAATTTTTTGCCACAATTCTTTGCAAAATGAAGATTTTTTTTATTTTTTTTTATTTCATAAAATGGTCATTGTAACAGGTTATTTCTCACACACAGCATATGCGTACCCCAAATTACACCCCAAAACAAATTCTGCTGCTCCTCCTGAGTATGGCAATACTTTTTCACAGCCTGGCCACATACAGAGGCCCAACATGCAGGGAGCACCGTCAGGTATTCTAGGGACATAAATTACACATCTAATGTCATGAAGACCTATCACATTTTTGAAGGCCCTGGAGCACCAGGACAATGGAATTGCACACAAAATGACCCCATTCTGGAAAGCAAACACCCCAGCGAATAGTTATTGAAGCATAATGAGTCTTTTGAACAGTTCATTTTTGTTCCAGTAGTTTTTGGAAAATGTGGGAAAAAAATGAAAACGCATTTTTTTTACACAAAGATGTCCATTTATAAGATATTTCCAACACATAGTATGTACATAGCAAAAATGACACCCCAAAATACATTCTGCTATTCCTCCTGAGTATGGCGACACCACATGTGTGAGACTTTTACACAGCCTGACCACATACTGAGGCCCAACACCTTCAGGCGTTCTACAAGCATAAACTACACATCTCATTTCTCAACACCCTATTACACTTTTGAAGGTCCTGGAGCACCAGGACAATGGAATTGCCTACAAAATGACCCCATTTTGGAAAGCAAACACGACAACGTATAATCTATGAGGCATAATGAGTCTTTTGAACATGTCATTTTTTTCCAGTAGTTTTTGGAAAATGTGGAAAAAAATGAAAATGCTTTTATTTTTACACAAAGTTGTCCATTTATATGATATTTCCAACACATAGCATGTACATTAGAGCTGCACGATTAATCGTATTAAAATTGCAATCTCGATGTACCCCCCCCCCCTGCGATCGCCATTGGACATTATCGCGATTTTTCAGTGCAGTTAATGGGGTCCGACTTGCGGGGTGACTCAGCGCGACTTGACAGTAATAAATGTCAATGCAAGTCTCCTGAAGTCTTTTCAAGTAGGAGCGACTTGAGTCTCAGGGGAGACAGCCAAGTCTGGGCAGAGAGCCAAGTTCTGAGTTACCATTGATACAAAGTAATTTACTTCAAAGGCATGAACTCTGAGTGAACTTCAACCATTTAAAGACTAAATCTTTCCTGACACTTGCTGTTTACAAATAAAAATCCATTATTTTGTGCTAGAAAATGACTTAGAACCCCAAACATTATATATATATTTTTTTTAGCAGAGACCCTAGAGAATAAGATGGCGGTTGTTGCAATATTTTATGTCACACGTTGTTTGCGCAGCGGATTTTTAAAACGCAATTTTTTTTGAAAAATTACCCTTTCAAAAAACTAAACAGTGCTGTTAGCCCAATATATATATTAACAGTAATATATTACGCCGCGAGAATCATGAGAGAATCGTGATCTTTATTCTAAGTAAAAAAATTGTGATTCTCATTTTGGCCAGAATCGTGCAGCTCTAATGTACATAGCAAAAATGACACCCCAAAATACATTCTACTACTCCCCCCGAGTATGGCGATACCACATGTGTGAGACTTTTACAGGTGATGTTTACTCATGGGTGTGACGGACACTGACAGGTGATTGGTGATGGGCACTGATGGGTGACTGGCGGTGGTCACTGATGGGTGACTGGCTGTGGTCACTGATGGGTGACTGGCTGTGGTCACTATTGGGTGATGGGTGTCTGGCGGTGGTCAATGATGGGTGAGGGTGTCTGGCAGTGGTCACTGATGGGTGACGGGTGACTGGCGGTGGTCACTGATAGGTGACGGGTGACTGGCAGTGGTCACTGATAGGTGATGGGTGACTGGCGGTGGTCACTGATGGGTGACAGGTCTCTGGTGCTGGTCACTGATGGGTGACTGGTGTCTGGTGGTGGTCACTGATGGGTGACTGGTGGTGGTCACTGATGGGTGATGGGTGTCTAGCGGTGGTCATTGATGGGTGACGGGTGACTGGTGGAGGTCACTGATGGGTGACTGGCGGTGGTCACTGATGGGTGATGGGTGACTGGCGGTGGTCACTGATGGGT
Organism: Glandirana rugosa; assembly: GCA_018402905.1. Lineage (NCBI taxonomy): Eukaryota > Metazoa > Chordata > Amphibia > Anura > Ranidae > Glandirana > Glandirana rugosa. Next base: position 11,613 of record BLSH010204486.1, read on the forward strand.
GCCAGGTGTGTGGTGGTGGTCACTGATGGGTGACTGGTGGTGGTCACTGATGGGTGACTGGCGGTGCACACTGATGGGTGCCGGGTGTCTGGTAGTGGTCACTGATGGGTGTCTAGTGGTGGTCATTGATGGGTGACGGGTGACTGGTGGAGGTCACTGATGGGTGATGGGTGACTGGCGGTTGTCACTGATAGGTCATGGGTGACTGGCAGTGGTCACTGATGGGTGCCGGCTGTGTGGTGGTGGTTACTGATGGGTGACTGGTGGTGGTCAATGATGGGTGACTGGCGGTGGTCACTGATGGGTGTCACGTGTCTGGCGGTGGTCACTGATGGGTGATGGGTGTCTAACGGTGGTCACTGATGGGTCATGGGTGACTGGCGGTGGTCACTGATGGGTGCCGGGTGTCTGGTGGTGGTCACTGATGGGTGACTGGTGGTGGTCACTGATGGGTGACTGGCGGTGGTCACTGATGGGTGACTGGCGGTGGTCACTGATGGGTGACTGGCGGTGGTCACTGATGGGTGCCGCATGTCTGGCGGTGGTCACTGATGGGTGCCGCGTGTCTGGCGGTGGTCACTAATGGGTGACCAGTGTCTGGCGGTGATCATTAATGCATGACGGGTGACTGGCGGTGGTCACAGATGCATGACAGGTGACTGGCGGTGGTCACAGATGTGTGACTGGTGGTGGTCACTGATGGGTGACAAGTGACTGGCGGTGGTCACTGATGGGTGACGGGTGACTGGCGGTGGTCACTGATAGGTGACTGGTGACTGGCGTTGGTGACTGATGGGTGATGGGTGACTGGCGGTGGTCCCTGATGGGTGATGGGTGGTGGTCAGTGATGGGTGACGGGTGACTGGCGGTGGTCAGTGATGGGTGACGGGTGACTGGCGGTGGTCATTGACGGGTGACGGGTGACATGCCACGGTCACTGACGGGTGACGGGTGACAGGTGCTCTTTATGGTGACAGGTACCCTTTATGGGGGCAGATGGGGTGACTGTTGGGGTGACAGGTGCATTGGGGGGGGGCAGGTGACAGTGTGTTTTTACTGTACAGATCAGTAACTCACTGATCCCAGCTCTTCTCTCCTCACACTGGACACTGTGTGAGGAGAGAAGAGCTGGTAACAGTGAGTTACCGCTCTGTTTACATTGGATGTGATCGGCTGTGAAGTAGATCACAGCCGATCACAAGGTAACAGCCGCTGGCCGGCAGCTGATACCTGTGTCGGTGACAGGCAGTGTTCCCCGGGAACACGCCGCCAACGACGCGCAGCATGCTCCCGAACGCACGCATGCGCTGAGCCATTTGTGATCGGCCGCGACGAACATGGTGATCAGCCATAACCAAGGTGATTGCGCGCAATCCCGGCTTAAAGGGACGACGTCATATGACGTCGTCCCAGAACAATAGCAGTTCCGCCCCGGACGTGAGGTGGTTAAAGGGCCCATTTTTTTTTTTGTAATGTCATTTTTTTAAAATAATTTTTTTTTTTTTTGCATTTAAGTGTAAATATGAGATCTGAGGTCTTTTTGACCCCAGATCTCATATTTAGGAGGTCCTGGCATGCTTTTTTCTATTACAAGGAATGTTTACATTTCTTGTAATAGGACTAAAAGTGATCTTTTTTTTAAACAACAGTGTAAAAATAAAAATTAAAAAGTAAAATAAATAATTAAAAAAAAAAAATTAAAGCACCCCGTCCTCACGAGCTTGCGCGCAGAAGCGAACACATACGTAAGTCCCGCCCACATGTGAGGTATCGCCGCGATCGTTAGAGCGAGAGCAATAATTCCAGCACTAGACCTCCTCTGTAACTCAGAAATGCTAACCTGTAGAATTTTTTAAATGTCGCCAATGGAGATTTTTATGTTGCAAAGTTTGTCGTCATTCCGCGAGCGGACGCACTTTTGAAGCATGACATGTTGTGTATCATTTTACCCGGCGTAACATTATCTTTCACAATATGAAAAAATTGGCCTAGCTTTACTGTTGTCTTATTTTTGTAACTCATAAAACAGTTTTTTTTCGAAAAAAAAATGCGATTGTAAGACCGCTGTGAAAATACGGTGTGACATAAAGTTTTGCAACGGCCGCCATTTTATTTTTTAGGATGTTAGAAAAAAATATATATAATGTTTGGGGGTTCTAAGTAATTTTATACCAAAAAAAAACAGGTTTTAATTTGTGAATACCGAACCCAAAAAACAGGCTCAGTTTTGAAGTGGTTAAATTAATTTCTTTTAATAATTTATTTATTTGAACAAAAATTGTTTGTATTCATTTTATTTTTTCCCAAAAAAGGCCCACCAAAAACCTCAGTACCAGGCCCGTGATGCTCTTATTCTGTCCCTGCCTCCCCTCCGCCCTCAACCATGGATACAGTCAGAGTGCTCTCAATTAATACCAAAGGACTTAATGCCTCTAAAAAGAGACAGATGCTTTTATAGGAATTATACTACCTATTAGACTACCTATTCTCAGGAACAAATTTCTCCCAATGACATATCATTCCACATCTGATGTCTAAATCTCAGGGAGTGTCCATTTTGATATCGAGGAAAGTGTCATGGTGGTGAACGCGATTACACCTTCTATTCCCCGCCCCATAGACTATACTTACATATAGACTATTTCCTGCTACCACATAGCCAACTGCATGCAATTCGTGACATAACGATAGGCTCTATTACATGGTCAGACCATGCACAGTGATCCTGACCTACAACCTTACAGATCACTTCACAACCAAGCAAAGGAGGTGGAAACTGAATGAGAGCCTCTTACAAAATCAAGAGTCACCAAAGACCTGGGCACTGTCTGGGAAGCACATAAGGTGGTCATCCATGGTGTTCCAATCAAACACGTCTCTAGGCTTAAAAACCAGCGCACTGCACAATTGACTTCCCTGCTACGTGACCTACAAACAGTAGAGCGTTGTCATAAGCATAATCCCTCAAATACCTGAAACTCTGGTTCAAATATGTCGCAAAATCTTGGGAGATAAATGCAGTTGTTTACTAGCTCAGTCCTTGCGTACACAAAAGTTTGCATCATATATCCCGCATATTATCTTGTCATACAAATTTGTTTTACCAAGACAAATCACGCAAGAGTTCCGTTCGTTCTACCACTCTCTTTATAGCTTGTAAACCAAGGCGCCCACAAAGGAACGTATGACGGAATACCTACTGGAGTCTCAAATGTCCACCTTAGATATGGAGGTGTGTAAGACACTAGATGAACCCATCACCCCTACCGGACTCCAAGCAGTGGTGAAAGAAACAAAACCAGGAAAGGCACTGTGACCGGTCGGCCTTACAATCCTGTATTATAAGAACCTGCTACCTTCCCTTAGCCAACATATGATCAAACTACTTAATGCACTGGGTCCAATGCTTCATTTCACAACCATACCCGCCAAGATAACATATCAGTGATACCAAAAGAGGGAAAGGACCTTGCTGCCTGCGGTAGCTACAGGCCAATATCTTCACTTAATATCGACCTTAAACTATTTACTACAATATTGGCCACTAGACTACAAGAACATCTGCCCTACTTGACCCATCTGGACCAAGTTGGATTTGTGCCACTTAGAGAAGCCTGGGACAATACAGCCAAGGGCAACATTGTCCTGGTTTTAGAATTTTAGATGTTAATTTGCTTGTCATATGTGTCTTTTTTTCAATAAAGATTTTTGATATTTCCCAATAATTTGGTTATCCTGTGGTTACGCCACAGCCATCCCTACCAAGTATCCCCACCAGAACATTTTTGGAGGCTGGTTATCTGTCCCCTACTCTTGTTTCCTACAAGTTCCTCAATCTGCTACATGTAGTGGATTCTACCAACAGCCCATGTGTTTTCTTAGGCACAGACACCGAAAAAGCCTTTGATCGGGTTCATTGGCCTTTCATGTTTACGGTCCTTCAACACATAGACCTGACTAGTTGGGTCCCATCCATCTATTCTAACCCAACAGCCAAAGTTAGGGCTAATGGTGTCTTGTCCAATTTGTTCCTGGTTGTGAATGGGACAAGACAGGGGTGAGCTTTATCACCCCTACTTTTTGCTTTGTCCCTAGAAGTGTTCCTCTACAAAATACTTTAAACCCAGACATATTCATGTTGGCGAATCTCAACATAAAGTTTTGGCCTATGCAGACGACATGCTATTTTCCCTCACTAATCACCTGATCTCCCTACCTAATCTTCTGCATGAATTTGAAATCTACGGGGCCCTGTCGAATCTAAAAATTAACTTTACCAAATCAGAGTTCATGGGGATGGGTCTGTCACAGCCCCTTCTATCAGGTCTCCAGACGAGCTTCCAACTTAAATGGACAAGTTCTGCATTGAAGTATCTTGACACATTCACACCCTCCAAACTCTCTCGTCTTTTCGAATTACATTTCCTTCCACTGCTTAAAAAAGTCAAAGACCTTTTGAATACATGGCATATCAGACTACATTCGTGGTTTGGTCAATGTAATATCCTTAAAATGAACATACTCCCAAAATTTTTATAGCTCTTCCAGGCACTACCAATCTCAATCCCTAACAGCTATCTTAAGCAAGCACAGGGTCTGTTCATAGACTTTGTATGGGCGCACAAGCGCCCCCAGCTGCAAAAGAGACATCTTTCAGTACCTAAACTGCATGGGGGGGTTTGGAAGTACCGGACCAAAAGACATATTAACAGGCTTCCCATCTGATCAGATTAGTGGACTTGTGTCGCCACCGAGATGCTAAGCTTTGGACGCAAGTGGAACAGGCTCAGAGTGGCCTACCATTATCGAGAGCACCTTGGTGCTACCACTCCCTCCCCGGGGTGTTAAAACACCATCCGCTCATCAGCACCACTGCCCGTATTTGCTCCCACCTCCTACAAACATGAACAACTATCTCCTCTCCTACTTCCCCGCTATACCCCATCCTAGGAAACCCCTTATTTACCCCGGGGGGAAGGGACGCAATCTTTCAAAACATGTCAATACTGGGATGCTCTCAAGCTTCCCACTTTCTTATAGCTGGAGAGTGGCCTTCACTATTGACCCTCTCAGATTCTACTGGCCCTTTCTGTCTGGATTTCTGTAGAGCCTTTCAACTTCGTCATTTCCTCAACTCACTCATACCCCCTAGGAATTTCAGTAGACCCCTAACTCACTTACTTCATGCACTCTCAATCAACTATGCCGTGTGGATCTCACCACCGGATAATCATTGACTTCCCAGTCTTACCAGTTGGGAAAAAGACCTGAATCGAGAATTTAGCCACCGTCAACAACAGCATATCCTCCAGTTCACATGCAAATCCTCTATATGCATGAAGGCACAATAAACCAATTTCAAACTCTCAACCAGATGGTATCTCACAACATCTCAACTGCACACATTCTTCCCCTTCGTGTCCGACCATTGTTGGCACTGCGGGGAAGACCGGGGCACACTACTGCATATTTTCTGGTCCTGTCCCAAACTTGAATGATTCTGGAACATGGTTCGAACCATAGCTCAAAAATTCACAGAGTGGCCAGTTCCGGATGACCCAGCCTTCTTTCTATTGCATACCTCAGACATCCCTGAGAAAGCATACAAAGTCCATCATTTGCCAGCTCCTTGATGCAGTCAAGGTGTGTATTCCTCTCACATGGAAATCTGCACACTCCCCGACCATTAGTCTTTGGTTACAGAAGGTGGAGGATATAAACAAAATGGAGGATCTGATCCTCACCTCCAGGAATCAACATGAACGATACTCCAATGTGCAGAATATGTTTGTCTTCTCTGACGAGGGTAGGATTTTACTTGAAAACGACACTTCTGATTGACCCTGTAGTAAGCATCCTTCTAGGGGATTCAAGATTCCCACTAGCATTATGAATCTCTGGCATTCGTGGCAATTGAACGCTCTGTGTTTTTTTTTTTGCAGTCCCCCAATTCCCCCCCCCCTCCTTCTACCTATTTTTGTGTGTTTCACAACTACTCCCTTTCTGCCTGCCACTTCTTTGTCAGTATCTTTTTTCATTTTCTTGTCTCCCTGCACTTTTATGCTCTCTCTCTCTTAATCTCTTAATGTCCGAGTTCGGTTTTGTTGCATCTTTATAACCAGCGGACTGACCCCCTACTTATCCAACATTGGGACATAACAGATTAGAGTTTCCAGGGAACAGAATATAGGGAGACGTAGTAACACTTTCTTTAAATGTCTAATGTTATGTTATAGTCAAACATGTATGATATATGTTTGCATTTACTCAAGCTGGATTTCATGATTCCTATATTCTGCCTTTTGATAAATAAAATATTTGAGAAAAAAAAAGATACTGAGCAGTAGGAAAATGAAATTTGGAGACAGCTAGCTGATAGAATTACATTCAAACCCCCTTGATTCTAGTCCGGCATTTAGAGTACAGGCTAGGGTCAAATGGGTATTGGAGCGAGCTTTAAAGGACAATATTATAGATCAAGGTATTTCACGTTATTTGACTGTGGATTATCCAATTACACCGGCAATTTATGTCCTGCCCAAGATACACAAAAATTGTACCAATCCACCTGGCCGTCCAATATGTCTGAGATGGAGTCTGTGACCGTACCATTAGCTAAATATCTGGATAAAATATTGACACCTTTGGTGTCACAAACCAAATCTTACAATAGAGATATTAGTGATTTTATGGATAGGATTAAAGAAATCCAGTTGGTCTCAGACTCCCTCCTAGTTACATAGGATATATCCAGCTTGTACACTATTATACCAAATGAATTGGGCATAGAGGCGCATCGCCGACTCCTAATACAGTCAGGATTGTATGAGGATGTGCAGATTGCATTCTTAGTGGAACTATTAGTTACAGTTGGAAGAAAATTATTTTCTATTTAAAGACTCCCATTTCCTTCAACTAATTGGGGCGGCGATAGACTCAAATGTAGCACCTACATATGCAAACACGTTTGTTAATATGATCTAGGAATCATTCCTAAACGGTAATGGATTATTTCTGGACCACTGTAAAGGGTGGTCCAGATTTATTGATGATGGGTTTGCCATATGGGTAGGAGATATGGAGTCACTTCTGTTGTTCCATGATTATTTCAATTATCTAGGCCCGGGATTGCAACTCAATATCACCTATAGTGTTGAACGTGTATCATTTTTGGACACTGTGTTAAGTATACAAGGATCAAGAATTATGAGTGACATTTTTACAAAGGCAACTGATCGAAATCAGTTGCAACATTATACCAGCTTTTGGTCTATCCCTAAAAGTCAGTGCATGTGAGTCACTGGAATAGTAAATGACCCAGATACATGCCAACAGCGTTTAAAAGAGATGGAAGGAAAAGCAATTTAGAGGGGTTACCTTTCAGAGGTGGTGCCTAGAGAACGGGAAAGGAATTTAAGTAGTTCCCGACAGAGATCCAATAGAAAAAATAGAATTCCTTTTGTAACGCAACACCATCCTTTTTCATATAAAATTTATAACATTGTTAAAAAACAATGATCCGATCCTGAGTGGTAATTATTCGAATGTATCTGAATTTGTTGTACCTCTATTACCATCATATAGACGGGGAAAAACCTTCTGGGATAAATTATTTAACTGACCAGTATTGCAGTCCTATGGGACCGGTAACCTTTTTGGGTCCTCGCAACAATGGTTCATATCCGTGTCTGAATTGCATTTAATGCAGTTCCATGATAAAAGGTACATTTTTTTCTCATCCACATAGAGGTCCCAGTATAGAGAACAAGGGACATTACACCTGTCAATCCTCGTATGTTGTATATGTGATAAAATGCCCTTGTGGGCTACTCTGTGGGTGAGACAATACAGAACGTAAAGAATCGTATTGCTAGGCATAAGTACTTGGTGAGAGACAAACTTACACAATTGCCACTCGCTAGACATTTTCTAGAAAATGGTCATGTGATATCTCACATAAGTTCATGGTCATAGTTGGTATGAATCGGAACAGGCAAGGTGGTGACTGCGAAAAAGAAGGAAGTATGATGGATACATTTATTAGACACCATGCAACCTAAGGGGCTAAACTCCAAGATGGATCTATATCTATTTGTGCGTGCTTAGATAATCAATGCAGATGGGGAAATTCTCTGTAATGATTTGGAGATGGGTTATATATATATATATATATATATATATATATATATGTTATTGTACTTTGACCAATAGACAGGACAATATCTGTGATTGTGTGTGGATGAACACTTATCCACGATGTGGCTATATCAATGTGCTATTATGCTTGAAGAAATCCTTAAAGAGATGTGGTTAGATAATTACTTGATTGATTGAAGCAGTTGATTCCAATTAAGTTGTGTTTTCTATAGAGATTGATACTTGAATGTTTCATTAGAATGTATTCCAACATATGAAGAAGGTCGCTAATGTCACAGCCCAAAACTGTAACGATCTGATGGAATATACTTGAATTTATTGTTTGTTTTTTACTTTAATAAATGTTTGTGCAAAAATCCCTGGAATTGTTTTTCCATATATGACCGATGGAATGGTCTGATTGCATTGCACACTAATTGGACCTGGGTGGCTGTTCACCACCTGTTTTTGGATATATATATATATATATATATATATATATAGTGCAATCAGTGTAGACTATATATACAGTGCATTCGGCAGTGTACAGTATATAATACAGAGTAGTGCAGTGTTCAAAAAAATCCCCATCATGTCCGGCAGGCCACCAAGGAGAGGCAGATGCTCCCAGGCCACAAAGAGGGCAAGCAGCCTCTGTGCCTACAGTGGAAAGTGGTGGTGGTGGACATGGTGCATTCTCTGCAGGCGGGTAATACTTGTCCTTTTTTCTGCTGTTGAACGTGTTATTTAGCCACAACATGCAGAAGAGTTGGTGGAGTGGATAACTAAGCTGTCCTCATCCTCCTCATCCTCTGTCACTCAGGCTCATACTAGTTTGTCTTACAATGCAGCTGCCAAAGTGGCCTATTCCACTGGAACCTTGTTCACAGTTACTCCTTCTGTAGCCCCACCATCATGCATAGAGGAGTCATCAGAATTGTTAGACCGTAGTGTTGGTTACATGCTGATGGAGTATGCGCAGCAATTTGAAGGCTCTGATGTTGGTTCCCCAGGTTGAGGAAAGGAGTAGCCTGAGCTTAGAGAGAGGGGGTGCCCACAGAAGGACAAGAAACTAGTACTCATGTTCCCCCAGCTGCAGCATAGTTTGCTCCAGTGATGAGGAGGGAGGGGATGATGAGGCCACTGACTGTACTTGGGTGCCTGAGAGAAGAGAGGAGGAAAGTGAAGAGGAGGAGGAGGCACAACTTCAACTAGGCAGGATGTCCTCCAGGGCTCAGCTTAAGGGCAGCCACCCTATTGCATCACACCACAGAGCTCCACAGGTGCAGGGCGCTGCTGACTTCCGGCTGACTTCCAAAAGTTCAATGGTGTGGGCGTTTTTCAACACTAGTTGCAGTAGATCGCACCGTTGCTTTTTGCAATCTATGTCTAAAGCGGATCAAGCACGGCCAGAACAGCAGCCGCTTGGGTACCACATGCTTGACAAGACATATGACAACCTGCCATGCAGTCCATTGGCAACAGCACCTCAAAGACCCACACGATAAAACAAGGCGGACTTCTCCTTGCTCCTCATCTGTGACCTCAACCCCTTATATACCTCCAGTCCTCTCAGAAGCCCGCACTGAGAGAAATAAAGGTATAGCAATGGGTGCCACAAGTACTTACAGCCAATCTGCTAGCAGTACACCACCAGTTTATTTCAGCAGGCACATTTCCCTACACCAGTTGCTGAACCATGAAAAAAAATTCTCTCCCAGCCATCCACATGCTCAGCATTAGGGATGAGCTCCCGGTTCGAGTCGAACTCACGTTTGACTCGAACATCAGGTGTTCGTTTGTTCAGATTTTCCCGAACATTATGGGGCGTTTGCAGGAACTTCCCCATAATGCATTCAAATGGCGGCGGAATGCCGCCCGCTGATTGGCCAAAGCAAGCACATGACCTGCATGCTTTGACCAATCAGCAGGCGGACTGGTGCCTTTAGCCAATCACTGCACAGCAGCCTCAATCCACACCCCACACTATATAAAGCCGCTTGTACGGCGGCTCTATGTAGTGTGTTGGCGGCGGATAGATAGTAAGCTTAGGTTCCTGATTACAGGCAGTTTAGCCCATTACACATTATTTTTAATGTGTAAAAAAAAGAAAAAAAATGGTTACCAGGTTAGAGGAGGTCTTTTGCTAGAATTATTACTCACACTGGTGATCATGGCGGTACCTCACATGTGTGGTTTAAACACCGTTTTCATATGCGGATACGACCTACGTATGCATTATCTTTGCTGCACGAGCTCGCAGGGATGGTGGCGCTTTACATTTTTTTTTTAATTATTTATTTTATTTTATTTTTTTTAACACTGTTCCTTTAAAAAAAATTGGATCACTTTTATTGCTATCACAAGGAATGTAAACATCCCTTGTGATAGTAATATATGGTGACAGGTACTCTTTATGGAGGGATGGAGGTCTAAAAGACCCCCCCATCCCTCCTTTACACTTCACAGTATTCAGATCGCCAAAAATGGTGATTCTGAATACTGTCATTTTTTTAAAACCAGCGCCGTTAGCCGCCGAGTAAACCGGAAGTGATGTTGTAACGTTGCTTTCGGAAATGTACGACGGAGTCCCAATCAAAGCTGATTCTGGCTTCCACAGGGACTCCACATAGCCGGTGGATGTGCCAGATCAGAGCTCCGGTCTCCCGGTGGGACGGGAGGCCGGAGATGAGCGGCAGACGGTGGCAGGAGTGGGGGATGTCCCCTCCTGCTGCCTGGGATAATGACCGAGCAGCTCCCTAGCCAGATCGGCTGTTATCACCGGATAGCCGGCCGCCTGCTGTAAAAAATGGTACCAGGGTATAGACTGTAGCTGCAGACTATACCCCAATACTTCCACTTAAATCTGCCGCCGTTTATAAACAGTGATTTGCGTAAAGTGGTTAAACTAATTTACAACAGCAGGGCCCATTGCTGCGCCCAACAAAAGTAGCTGCAAGGGGTTACAGTGTTCTGGCACTGACATCACCCAAGGCCCAATTTTTCACCACCTGTTTGGCTGGGGCATATCATCACAAATTTTAACCACTTAACGCGAATCGTCGTTATAAACGGCGGCAGCTTTAAGTGGATGTATTGGGGTATAGCCTGCAGCTACAGGCTATACCCTGGTACCGTTTTTTAGAGCAGACGGCCGGCTATCCGGTGATAATGGCCAATCCAGCTCGGAAGCCGATCGGTCTTTATCCCAGGCACCCCCCATCCCTCCATAAAGAGTACCTGTCACTATATATTACTATCACAAGGGATGGTTACATTCCTTGTGATAGCAATAAAACTGATCAGATTTTTATAGTGTTAAAAAAATAAATAAAAAAAGTAAAAAAAAAAAAAAAATTTAAAGCCAGTGTAACGAGCTCACGCAGCAAAGAAAATGCATACGTAAGTCACGCCTGCATATGAAAACGGTGTTCAAACCACACATGTGAGGTATCACCGTGATCACCAGAGTGTGAGCAATAATTCTAGCAAAAGACCTCCTCTGCACCTCTAACCTGGTAACTGTTAAAAATTTTTTAAAGCGTTGCCATTTTAATTCTCTAGGGTGTTTGAAAAAAAAAAAACGTTTGGGGGTTCTAAGTAACTTTCTAGCAAAAAAATGATTTTAACTTGTAAGCAACTTGTAAGTGTAAAAAAGGGCTCTGGGCCTTAAGTGGTTAAACTAATTTACAACAGCAGGTCCTGTTCCTGCGCCCAACAAGAGTAACTGCAAGGGGTTACAGTGTTCTGGCACCGCCAACACCCAAGGCACAATTTTTCAGCACCTGTTTGACTGGGGCATGTCATCACAATTTATAAAATCATTTACAACAGCGGGGCCCACACCAAAATTAAAAAAAAGAAAAAAATTGAGTAGGGTTCCCCCCCAAAGTCCGTAACAGACCCTTCAGGTCTGATATGGATTTTAAGGGGAACCCGCCCAAAATATAAAAAATGCGTAGGTGTACCCCCAAAGTCCATACCAGGCCCTTTAGGTCTGATATGGATTTTAAGGGGAACTCCTTGCCAAAATGTAAAAAAAAAATTGCGTAGGAGTCCCCCCCAAAGTTTGTACCAGGCCCTTCAGGTCTAGTATGAATTTTAAGGGGGACCCTGCACAAATTTTTAAAAAATGGTGTGGGGCCCCCCAAAATCCAAACCAGACCCTTATCCGAGTATGCAGCCCTGGCATGGCAGGAGGGGGTGGGGACGAGCGAGTGCCCCCCTCTGAACCATACCAGGCCACATGCCCTCAACATGGGGAGGATGCTTTGAGGTCGCCCCCAAAGCACCTTGTCCCCATGTTGATGGGGAGAAGGGCCTAATTTCCACAACCCTTGCTGGTGGTTGTGGGGGTCTACGGGCAGGAGGGCTTATCAGAATCTGGAAGCCCCCTTTAATAAGGGGGCCCCAAGATCCCGACCCCCCCATGTGAATAGGTATGGGGTACATTGTACCCCTACCCATTCACCAAAAAAGGAGTGTAGTGGTAAAAAACAAGAGGCAGTTTTTGACAAGTCCTTTATTGTATAAAGTAGCTCTTTTCTTCTTTCTTCTTTCTTCCTCCATCTTCTCCTGGTCCGGTCCTTCTTCTGGTCTTCTGCTTCTTCTTTTAGTCTTCTTGCTTCCTCTCTTTGTCTTCAATCTTCTTCTTCCTTCTTCTTTCACCGCAGCCGATGTCCCCACTGCTGCAGCCCGGCCCCTGCGTGTCTCCCAGAATGGGCTGTCTTCACAATGACAGTTCTTTTATAAGAAGGGGGTGTGGCCACCCAGTGATGTAACCGAGTGAACCCGCCCCTTCTGACGTCATGCGCTGTCAGAGGGGATGGGTCACCCATTTACATCACTGGGTGGCCCCGTCCCTTCTTATAAAAGAACTGTCTTTGTGAAGACAACTCATTCTGGGAGAATCGCAGGGGCCAGGCTGCAGCAGCGGGGAGAGCGGCGGCGGTGAAAGAAGAAGATGAAGATTGAAGACAAAGAGAGGAAGCAAAAAGACTAAAAGAAGAAGCAGAAGACCATAAGTAGGACCGGACCAGGAGAAGAACAGCTGGTGGAAGAAGAGGACTTTCTTTCTATTCAAGCCCCCTTTATGCAGATAGAATTACTGCAGGGCTGCCAAACACACAGGAAGAAGAGGAGGAGGAGGATTGTGTCAGCATGGGTGTAGAGGATAACATGTCCCCTAGTGCAGTACCGGGGTCCCAAAAAACACTTTTATGGCAATAACTTGCATACAAGCCTTTAAAATGAGCACTTTTGATTTTCCATGTTGATGTCCCATTGACTTTAATAGAGTTTGCGTATTCCCACAAACTTCTTGCCTGTTCGCAGTGTTCTGGTGCAAACTGAACGGGGGGTGTTCAGCCCATCCCTAGTTGCAAAGAACATCTCCCCGACCTGTTGTTGACAAACCAGTTGGGTACGCTAGGTGACGTCTTTGACCAATTATGGTCATGGTCATATTTAGTCAAGTGTCCTTTTTTCTTGTTCTTTGTGTCATTTATTTTCTGTTGAATATTTCTTTCATTTTCTTGTTTCTGTTCTATGATTTCTTTACAATCTTTTTATTTGCTTTTCATATAGGGAATGGGGTATAGGTTTGTCATTTGTGCCCTGAATCTTCACTGCACAACCTCAACTGACAAAAATGCTGGCACGTTGAAGCTGGTTTACTAACAGGGTTGGCAATCCTAACTCAATAAATTGAATGAATGTTTACTTTTAACATGATTAGATAATCAAAATAAATACTCATTACATTTAATTTAGTGAAGATTCTTGACTCTGTTAGTAAATCATCCTTGCTGTAAATCATCATGTTTTAATGTTCTCATGCCAAAACATTTTTTTCCACTTAGTGTATTCTTGCACACTCTCAAAATTTACAAGACTTAGTATAAACACAGAATACTTTGATCTATATCCCTAACCCAAAATCTAAATATAATGAAAAAAAAACGAATTTGGCCAAATACAAATTAAACTGATATTTTAAACTGTGCCTGCATGAAGAAGAACACTCAATATGTCACCCAAAGAAACTAATAAATGTGTTGTGAACTAAATTTGATGAAACACACTACGTTAAAATTATACAATTATAACTTTTTTTAATGGTGCACTCACAGTGAAAAAAATATAAATCTATATAAATTGTCATAAATAGACAGTTACCCATAGCAGCCATTCTGTGATACATTTGAATAACACCACAAAAGTAAAATATACCCCTTAAGAAGTTTAAAGTGGATAATACAGCTGTAATAGTGAATCCAATATCTGTGGTAACCCTCAGACAATTGAAATCAACTAATTTGTGCAAATAGTGGCAGTTTATTAATCACAGTGACTATGATTTACACCACCTTCCTCATGCCCATGAGACAACACACTGAAAGAGATGTGACCTTTTAATTATGTTGTAAAAAGGTCTTAAAAATTTTAGTGTACAGTACAAAAGATTATGGTAGATGATTGCATATGTTCCCTCATGTATTCAGTCCAGGGTTACAATTTTTCCAAGAAACAGAACAGAACTAAATCCTTTAGCTATAACTGCATTGAAACCAGCACCAACATGACTCACACTAACTTTGTTTTCTGCCTCCAATCCACCCAGCAAATATGAAAGGTCTGAAAACAGCAAGCTCTGCCCAAAATGTTTCACCGCTTATAAAATACAGATTTGATTAAATGCATTGGTTAAGCTTGCTGATATCATTATGTTCACATTTGCTGTGAGGATCAAATGCAGCAAACAGAATTAGACAAGCCAATTAACAAGCCCCAGTTTCATAGAAAGGATCGTCAGGTTGGAAGGACCATCAGAAATTTGTATTTGTTACACAGTTACAGTATCTCACAAAAATGAGTACACCCCTCACAATTTGTGCAAATAGTGGCAGTTTATTAATCACAGTGACTATGATTTACACCACCTTCCTCATGCCCATGAGACAACACACTGAAAGAGATGTGACCTTTTAATTATGTTGTAAAAAGGTCTTAAAAATTTTAGTGTACAGTACAAAAGATTATGGTAGATGATTGCATATGTTCCCTCATGTATTCAGTCCAGGGTTACAATTTTTCCAAGAAACAGAACAGAACTAAATCCTTTAGCTATAACTGCATTGAAACCAGCACCAACATGACTCACACTAACTTTGTTTTCTGCCTCCAATCCACCCAGCAAATATGAAAGGTCTGAAAACAGCAAGCTCTGCCCAAAATGTTTCACCGCTTATAAAATACAGATTTGATTAAATGCATTGGTTAAGCTTGCTGATATCATTATGTTCACATTTGCTGTGAGGATCAAATGCAGCAAACAGAATTAGACAAGCCAATTAACAAGCCCCAGTTTCATAGAAAGGATCGTCAGGTTGGAAGGACCATCAGAAATTTGTATTTGTTACACAGTTACAGTATCTCACAAAAATGAGTACACCCCTCACATTTTTGTAAATATTTTATTATATCTTTTCATGTGATAACACTGAAGAAATGGCACATTGCTACAATGTAAAGTAGTGAGTGTACAACATGTATAACAGTGTAAATTTTCTGTGCCTTCAAAATAACTGAGCACACAGCCATTAATGTCTAAACCGCTGCCAACAAAAGTGAGTACATCCCTAAGTGAAAATGTCCAAATCTGGCCTAATTAGCCATTTTCCCATTTCCCTTTCCCTTTCCTTTCCATGTGACTCATTAGTGTTACAAGGTCTCAGGTGTGAATGGGGAGCAGGTGTGTTAAATTTGTTGTTATCACTCTCACTCTCTCATACTGGTCACTGTAAGTTCAAAATGGCACCTCATGGAAAATAACTCTCTGAGGATCTGAAAAAAAGAATTGTTGCTCTACATAAAGATGGCTTAGGCTATAAGAAGATTGTCAAGACCCTGAAACTGAGCTGCAGCACGGTGACCAAGACCATACAGTGGTTTAACAGGACAGGTTCTGCTCAGAACAGGCCTTGCCATGGTTGACCAAAGCAGTTGAGTGTACGTGCTCAGCGCCATATCCAGAGGATGTCTTTGGGAAATAGATGCATGGGTGCTGCCAGCATTGCTGCAGAGGTTGAAGGGGTGGGGGTCAGCCTGTAAATGCTCAGACCATATGCTGCACACTGCATCAAATTGGTCTGCATGGCTGTCATCCCAGAAGGATGCCTCTTCTAAAGATGATGCCCAAGAAAGCCCGCAAACAGTTTGCTGAAGACAAGCAGACTAAGGACATGGATTACTAGAACCATGACCTGTGGTCTGATGAGACCAAGATAAACTTATTTGGTTCAGATGGTGTCAAGCGTGTGTGGCGGCAAGCAGATGAGGAGTGCAAAGACAAGTTTGTCTTGCCTACAGTCAAGCATGGTGGTGGGAGTGTCATGGTCTGGGGCTGCATGAGTGCTGCTGGCACTGGGGAGCTTCAGTTCACTGAGGGAACGTGAATGCCAACATGTACTGTGACATACTGAAGCAGAGCATGATCCCTTCCCTTCGGAGACTGGGCCGCAGGGCTGTATTCCAACATGATAATGACCCCAAACACACCTCCAAGATGACCACTGCCTTGCTATAGAAGCTGAGGTTAAAGATGATGGACTGGCAAAGCATGTCTCCAAACCTAAACCCTATTGAGCATATGTGGGGCATCCTCAAACGGAAGGTAGGGGAACGCAACGGGTCAGAGGCTTCCCTTCCCTAGTACGAGACGAAGTCATACAGTGTCATGTACAACCGTAAGTGCAAGGGAGTCACTTGACTTCGA
>BLSH010204486.1:37723-48472 GCA_018402905.1 Glandirana rugosa
TGGCAAGCTTTAGCTTTTCCCCTATTAATACCTAGGATCCATACTATGCTGATGTAGTAGATAGTTGTAGTGAGACAGAACGTGCACTGCCATGGGCCCCAGACACCAGGGGTAATAGGAACATGCTAAAAAAGTTCTGCACATCAGGGTTTTTCATAGCAACCCAGTTATTTTCACGATAACCATTGACAGCCTTTGTATTGCCCTTAATAAAAAAGTCTGATTTTCATTAAGATCATCATGAATCTTACACATTATTGTTTTATTATTAGATGTCACCTTAATATGAGTAAGACTTTACCGCTGCATAATATTTGATTCCAAATTTAAACACTGCATTGCAAATCCTGCAGAAATCTGTTTCATAACTCACAAATATCTGTGCACATGATCTCTTATGCATGATCCAATTAAAACTGACAAGGGTCCATAAATGAAAAACAGCCCAGAGCCTTGTACAATTATTATTATTATTATTATTATTAATATTATACAGGATTTATATAGTGCCCACAGTTTACACAGCACTTTACAACATGAGGGCAGATCATACAATTACAATAAAATTTAATACAGGGGGAACCAGAGGGCCCTGCTGGTTAGAGTTTACAATCTACAGTAAAAAGGAGGGTCAAGAGAAACAAAAGGTAATAACTGTGGGGGATGAGCTAATGGTGAAAAAAAAGTACAGTTGTTAAGTGGGAGCACTTAACCACTTCCCGCCCGGCGCATTGACAAATGACGTCCGGGCGGGGGGTTCATTATCCTGACTGGACGTCTATTGACGTCCTCAGGATAATGCGCGATCGCGCGCCCCCGGGGGCGCGCATCGCGGCGATCGGTGGTGCCGTGGGTCAGTCTGACCCACCGCATTACCGACTGAGGTAAAAGGCTTTGATCCGAAGCATTTTACCATGTGATCAGCCGTGACCAATCACGGCTGATCACAGTGTAAATAGGAAGAGCCGTTGATCGGCTTTTCCTCTGCTCAGGTCTGCAGACCTGAGCAGCGGAGAGCCGATCGGCTGCTCTCCTGACGGGGGGGCTGCGCTGAACATTTATCAGCGCAGCCACCCTCAGGATCACCCCACTGGACCACCAGGGAGCCGGATCAAGACCCCAGGGAGCCCCCCCCGGACATCATGCAGAGGCCGCCCAGGACCACCAGGCAAGGACCACAGAGGCCGCCCAGGACCACCAGGGAGCCCCCGCTAGACCACCAGGTAAGGGCATTTTTGTGCACTGTAGGGATGGCACTGTGCCCATGTATGATGCCTGCCAGTGCCATCCCTAACAGTGCTTGTTGCATCTGTGCCCACCACTGCCACCTATAAGTGCCCACCTGTGCCCACCTGTGTCACCTATCAGTGCCCACCTGTGTCACCAATCAGTGCCCACCTGTGCCACCTAAAAGTGCCCACCTGTGCCACCTAAAAGTGCCCACCTGTGCCACCTAAATGTGCCACCTGTCAGTGCCCATCAGTACCCAGTGCCACTTATCAGTGCCGCCTATGAGTGTCCATCAGTGCCGCATATCAGTGCCACGTATCAGTGCCCGTCAGTGTTGCTTGTCAGTGCCGCCCATCAGTGCTGTATATGTGCCCCATCATCAGTGCAACCTTATCAGTGCCACCTCATCAGTGCCAATCTGTAATGCCTCATCAGTGCCCGTCAGTGTAGCCTCATCAGTGCCCATCAGTGTAGTCACATCAGTGCCCGTCAGTGAAGGAGAAAATGTACTTTATACAAATTTTTGTGACAGAAACAAAGAAAAACGTTTTTTTTTTTCAAAATTTTCAGTCTTTTTTTGTTTATAGCGGCGATCAGAAATGACCAAAAGAAAGCTCTATTTGTGGGAACAAAATGATAAAAATTTTGTTTGGGTACAACATCGCAGGACCGCGCAATTCTCATTCGAATCGCAACAGCACTGAAAGCTGAAAATTGGTCTGGGCGGGAAGTGTTCTAAGTGCCCGGTATTGAAGTGGTTAAACATGAACAGACTAGGAGATAGTCAAACAGTTTGTGGTAGGGAGTTCCAGAGGATGGTAGAGGCTTGGGTTTTTCAGTTGAAGGATGTCAGCCAGGGTGGAGGTGACAGGGCCGCCTACAGAAAGAATTTTAGCCAGTTGGATTCACATAGTGTATGGCCAGTATAGTTTTCTGATCAAAATCCATGTCCCTATGGATCCTGGCCACAGGCTATATACAGGGCCTGAATAGCTTTACAATTTGAGATTAATCCCTACACCCTGTTGGTGCTAAATATCATATCTGCTCACCCCGCCCACCTTAAGCTGAAAAATATTAGACCCAAACTACTCACTAAGGCGCAACCATTGTATATATAAATGACACAGGGTAAGGAGGCACAGGAGGGGTTAAGGCTTACAGAGTAACTAAAGGATAAACTTTTTTTTTTTTTATATTTGGATAGGCTAGTGAGGGATTAAATCACTATTAGGTTTTTATTGCTCTCTGTGTCCTCTCTCTAATTGTTCTGATCACCATTGTAAACAGGAATTAAAGCGAGGGTAAATCCGAAATTTTGAGTTGCTACAGAACAGAAATGAGGAGGAAATTTTCCAATGGGAAAACTTGTTCCCATGACAACACTTCAGGAGGGCATATCTCTTATGTCACAAATATATCCTCTTATTTCCTGTTTAATGTACAGGACTGGAAATGAAGGAACATTTGCACAGACACAGATAACAAAAAAAAGTAGTTCTCTGTTGTTTTGGGAGTGGCTCGGCTAGGACTGGGCAGTTCCTAGATGGTGTCATTGGATCCTCCTACTTCTTTCCAGAAGGGACTGGAACATTCTGGAAAGAGAGGCTGGAGGGGAAGTGTAATCATTTGGGTGTTCTAAGGAACCCTGACCAATCTGTGTTGGCAGCAGGCAGGCCTCCTTGAATACCCTGGGACAGCCCAGTGGGGGAGGAGTGTGTTGGGTGGAAGAGGGGAGATGTAGCAGATGCTGTGGAGGCCTCATCCAGTCTGGGGGGAGGGTGACCTTGAGGCTTGGAGGTTCGGGTGCAGCCAGGAGCAGAGTCAGTTCTTGGAGAAGCAGAAGGGAACAGGAGAGCAGCAGAGAAGCTACATAAAAGACTCTTTAAAGGATCCACCGGTGTCTGTGAGTGAAAGACCCTGGGAGCTGGACAGAAAGGCTGGAGCAGGCTGGGGAAGAGACAGTGGACAGTCTGTGGAGGTCGGAGGAGCCAGTCAGGGAAAGAGTGTCACTGAATAAAGAAGCGGGCCTGTGTGGCCTGGAAGAGGATGGGCTTGGAGTAATATTTCATCCATACCCAGTTAGCACCAACGTACTTGGCTACACTTTGAGGGCCTGTGGCTTCACAACTGGGAGCCCATGGCACTTTCTTGTAATGGGTGGTCCGGAGGTCCTGCTGGCAGAGGAGCAGGCCTCACCATGTGCTTACTGCAGTGGAGGAAGGAGTGTCATGCACGCCTGATAAATTGCCTTTTGGGCCTGGAAGAACAAGTATTGTGCAGGAGAGAAGTAAGGAGTGGAACGGTCAGCAAGAGTCAGTGCTGGAGGAAGATGAGTGTATATACTGTAGGTTTATATAGAACGGTTCTGTTCATCAATTCACTGGGCATCCCACAGCAATCCCAAACCTATCCAAGTTTTATCCCCTCAATAAAACAACAAAACAAAGTACCGGCCTGTTCTGTGACTCCAGATGTGAGCAAAATTGTGTGATTGAGGTCAGAGAAAGGTGAACCACAACTACCAGCCACCCCTAAGGGGGGCATTGGCTACATGTGTTTAACTGATGATGCTCCTTTTCATTTTTTTGAATTACATCAAGATTTACATCAAGTAGTGAATATGACATTCTCCAACTATTTGCCGCAGGTGAACCTTCCTGGTGCAAGAGTTTTTTTAAATTACAGTGATTTATTCACCCATAGTGAATGTTTGGTGAATGACACATTCACTGCTTTATAAATATGCCATTAAGTGACTTTTCTTTTACTGATTTTTAAAAACCTATGATAGAATAGTATGCAACACTACTGATAATTAAAAGTGGGAACATTGCTTTGCATACTGACATTTAATGCATTAATATATTGTGCTCATAATGTAAAATAATAAAAAACATAGAGTGTGCATTTGTTCTGTGCATTAATTAAGGAGGGAAAAAAACAGCACACACATGCAATAATGACATTTAAATCCTGCAAGGCTATTTAAAAGTACCTGAACATCTTAAACAAAGGTATGGGGAGTCTGTCGCACTACATGGAATGCTTAACCCACTACTACTTCACAGTCTCCCAACTCAGTGGGTCCAACACTAACCATAGAATGGGAGATTCTGTCTCTTAACCATGGGAGCAATACACTCCTTCTAATGGGAAGAACTCTGGACACTGATTAGAGGTAATTTATTTGTTAAGTAAGGAGGGTACACTTCCCAATATGCACAGATTTTACCGGACACCAGCTATTAGCAATACTGGAAATTCAGCAAATTCAGTGCTTAAGTGCGAGAGCATGTTAAGTAATGTCCAGGTCAACTTATTACAAGTAGAGTTGAGCGAACCCGAACTGTAAAGTTCGGGTTTGTACCAAACTTTGGGGTGTCCGTGACCCGGACCCGAACCCGGACATTTAAAAAAAAGTTTGGGTTCGAGTTCTGGGTTCGGGTATTTGATCACGCATGTTGAATAGCTGCAGGGCAGCCAATCAACAAGCGTGATTTTCCCTAGAAGCCATCACAGCCATGCCTACTAATGGCATGGCTGTGATTGGCCAGTGCATCATGTGACCCAGCCTCTATATGAGGCTGGAGTCACAGTGCTGCATGTCACATGCTCTCTGGGTAGCGTAGGGAGAGGATGCTGCCTGTGCTGTGAGGGACAGATTGCAGATAGATAGATAGGTAGAGATTACTACTACTACTGCTTTTAGGGACAGATTGCAGATAGATAGATAGGTAGAGATTACTACTAATACTGCTTTTAGGGCCAGATTGCAGATCTCATCCTGCATTACAGAAAGATCTGACTGGACTAGGTAGAGTCTACTGCTTAGAGGGACAGATTATTGTTCTAAAATCATCTCCTAGTTCTATAGGGTCAGGTTCCTGCTGTTGCTGTAAGGGACAGATTATTGTTCTAAAATCATTTTGCAGCCCTCTAGCACTTTCCAGGACTCTTTTACAGTCATTTTTGGCCAAAACATTTGGGTCCCCATTGAATTCAATGGGGTTCAGGGTTCAGGATAAAGTTCGGGTCAAGTTCAGTGCTGAACCTGGACTTTTTTCCGAAGTTCGGCCAAAACCACTGAACCCGAACATCCACGGGTTCGATCAACTCTAATTACAAGTGTAGTGAGTGCAGCTAATTCCCTGACAGAGGAGGGAGAGCTGGAGCAGCTGTGCTAGAGTGAGGAGAGGCATGGCTGTGGGATCTGTGTAAACTCCCGCCGCCTGCTCTGTCTCTAACCACCATAGCAACAGCCAAGGAGCCAATCAGGAAAGACCCGAGAGGCATCATGGGACATGTAGTCCCAGAAGACAGGTGTCCCATATTGGAATTAACAGGGGAAACTGCAAATGCCAGCATGCTAGGTTGAAGGGAAGAGAGCCAGTAGCCCAGAAAAAAGTGGTCCCAGGGAGTGCTACACGAGGTCCGTGGAGTGAGAGGATGTGCAGTGGGATGCCATCTCCAGAGACAGAGGGAGGCCACGCCATTGGAATCCACTATAGTGTGGGGAAGTCAGGGGAAGCAGATCTGTGACCTGAACATGGAGAGACAGAGCCACTGCCAGGATACCATCTTTGCTGTGCTGTGTGCCAGAGTCGCCCTAGGCAATCCAAGTGAGTGGGTGCTTAATCAGAGGGACAACTACCACTGTGTCACCAGGTCCTTGCTACCACTGCAAGACAAAGCCACTAGGAGCTAACCAGTTACCCTATAGCTCTAGTACTGCCTACAGTCAGCCTTAAAGCTCACAAACGGTTAAAGATCTCCAACATTTTAGCCCGCTGAAGAATCAGGACTGAAAACTGCCCCTAACTGTTGCTGCCCCAAAGCCTTCACCTCTTATCTAGTTGAAGAGATACCTGTTAGTATGCGCTACACACGGTCAATCTCTTAGAGTGCACTCTAAATCAGTGTAGTATTATTGTCACTTATACTGTAATTAATGTTCATTACACTGTTTATTGCTGGCCTGCTAATATCAGTATTAATTCCAGTTAGTGATATAGAAAGTGGACCTTAGTAATTCTAGCATAGTTACTACTCTGTTTATAAGGTTACGTTCAACTTTATCTACTGTGTGAATTTATGTTCTACTGCTGTTTATATTAATCTCTTGCCAATATAACAATTACATTTATTTTTTTTTTAAACGGGTGTGTGTCTATTCACTGGTAACAACCCACAGCCAGGATAATGGTATTTTCCACTCGTGTCCTTATTGGAGTTTGCAGTGGTTTTCATTCAACTAGGTGTGTCAGAAGGGCTGAGGCTGTTCTTGGACTCGAGGTGCAGAACAGAGAACCCACGTTTATTAAGCGGCTCCTTCGGGGGTGGCACTGCACAAATAATAAATAAAACTGGCGAAATGCATATACCAGTCTTAAAGTAAAATTTGGTCTAAACCAAACATGTCTTAAAAATACTCCCTCCCCCTCTCCAAAGAAAGCATTCTCTGAAGGGTGCCCATGCGGAGTGGCTGACCTTATCTCCTGTGTTCACAATACAGCAGGGCAGCTACTTGAACCCAGAAATGGAGATCACTGTAGCAGTGGTGGCTACTACAGTGATTTCTAGCTTCCAGGGGATGCATATTCCTTCATATTCTTTTTAATAAATGCTTAAAGCAGACCTCCAGTCTGCTGCAATGTACATTTTTATACACTTTCTTCCTCCTGCAGAGATTTTGCTGATCCATGTAAATAAACACACACACTATCACCTAATACAAGAAACACAATCAGTTGAAGGATATGTTCACCTTTCATAACATAACGTATGCAGGGTGTAACATGTAACATGTTACTAAATCAGCAGCCCCCGCAGCCCCCTAAGCCCCCATTGTGACAGCGGGGATATATCTGCTCCCTGAACCTGCTGTGAAAATCTAAAAAGTGCATGGCCAGGTGGGGCTCTGCCCCTCGGCCATGTTATTCATTCACAGGGTCCTGGGAATGAGAAAACTGCAATCATTGCGGTTGATGGCTTATAGTTCTCAATGAAGTACAAGAGCACTGTTGGGTGCTCTAGTAGTTCACTGACTCCTCCTGCCATTTACTAACTGCCTGTCCATACAAGGTACAGACAGACAGCCACACTGACATTGTGCAGAAGCCTAACTCTGCAGCCGCAGTCTGCTGATTGTGGGTGCAATGCATAATGAATGCACATTTTTCCCTGCAAAAAGATATGCAATTATTATATTTAAAAGGTGAACATAGCCTTTAAGAAACAATACTGCATTCACACAGGTAGGACAACACACTGTGCACACTGTGAGCTGCATTTGTTTGGTAGGATTCAGTGGGCAGTGGAGATGGGCTCTGCGGTAACTCTTTCTCATCCAGATGACACTAGCTCTATGGAAGTTGCATTAACCACACAGGGTGCATCCAATGTGACTGACACCACCTGAAGTCAGACAGTCAGTTGGTCTTTTGGTAGCCTGGGCACCTGCAGACAAGAAATGTGCCTGTTGCAATGCCTTCAATGCAAATTTGGAGGCGCGCAGTAGGGAGGAAAAGGAAAGAAATTACAGAGCAAATCCTTTTCCCCAAAGCTCCAGATGCTGAAGTACAGTAGATGGGACAGAAACAGTGGAGGCTGTAGTTCTTCTTTAAAGTTGATATATATATATATACAGCGTATTAAGTGTACACTATATATCAGTGCACTATACTGCATTCGGGGTTGTACGTATGATACATAGTACACATGACATGGTGTCTTAAAATATATACTGTTTTTAACCCCTTAACCCCCAGAGCCCTTTTTTACATTTGTTGTTTTCAAGTTAAAATCATTATTTTTTTATATATATATAGAAAATTACTTAGAACCCCCAAACATTATATTTATTTTTTTCAAAAGCCTTAGAGAATAAAATGGAGATCGTTGCAATATTTTTTGTCACACGGTATTTGCGCAGCGGTCTTTCAAGCGTGATTTTTTTGGAAAAAAATCACTTTTTTGAGTTAAAAAATAAGACGACAGTAAAGTTAGCCCAATTTTTCATATATTGTGAAAGAGGATGTTACGCTGAGTAAATAGATACCATACATGTTACGGTTGAAAATTGTGCACACTCGCGGAATGGCGACAAACCCGGTACTTAAAAATCTCCATAGGCGACGCTTTAAATTTTTTAACGGTTACCAGGTTAGTGGTGCAGAGGAGTTATTTTGCTGGAATTATTGCTCACACTCTGGCGATCGCGGCGATACCTCACATGTGTGGTTTAAACACCGTTTTCATATGCAGGCACGACTTACCTATGTGTTTTCTTTGCTGCACAAGCTTGCGGGGACTGTGGCGCTTTACATTTTTTTTTCTTTTTTTTAATACATTTTATTTTAATTATTATTTAACACTGTTTCTTTAAAAAAATCTGATCACTTTTATTGCTATCACAAGGAATGTAAACATCCTTTGTGATAGTAATATATGTTGACAGGTATTCTTTATGGAATCAGAGGATTCAGATCGCCAAAAATGGCAATTCTGAATACTTGTATTTTGTTAAAACCGGTGCCTTTAGCCGATGAGTAAACTGAAAGTGATGTTGTAGCGTTGCTTCCGGAAATGTACAAAGGAGTCCCGATCGAGCGTCCCCCCCCCCCCCCCGAACCATACCAGGCCACATGCCCTCAACATGGGGAGGATACTTTGAGGTCTCCCCCAAAGCACCTTGTCCCCATGTTGATGGGGAGAAGGGCCTCATCCCCACAAGCCTGGCCGGTGCTTGTGGGGGTCTGCGGGCAGGGGGCTTATCAGAATCTGGAAGCCCCCTTTAATAAGGGGCCCCCAGATCATGACCCCCCCATGTAAATAGGTATAGGGTACAATGTATCCCTATCCATTCACCAAAAAAGGAGTGTAGTGGTAAAAAAAACAAGAGGCAGTTTTTGACAAGTCCTTTATTGTGTAAAATAGCTCTTCGTCTTTCTTCTTTCTTCCTCCATTTTCTTCTGCCCCAGTCCTTCTTCTGGTCTTCTGCTTCTTCTTTTAGTCTTCTTCCTTCCACTCTTCGTCTTCAATCTTCATCTTCTTCTTCCTTCTTCTTTCACCCCCGCTGCTCTCCCCGCTGCTGCAGCCCAGCCCCTGCGCGTCTCCCAGAATGGATGGTCTTCATAATGACATTTCTTTTATAAGAAGGGGTGGGGCCACCCAGTGACGTAACCGAGTGAACCCGCCCCCTTCTGACGTCACGCGCTGTCAGAGGGGGCCGGTCACCCATTCACGTCACCGGGTGGCCCCGCCCCTTCTTATAAAAGAACTGTCATTATGAAGACTGCCCATTCTGGGAGATGCGCAGGGGCCAGCATGCAGCAGCGGGGGAGAGGCGGTGGTGAAAGTAGAAGGAAGAAGAAGATGAAGATTGAAGATTAAGAGAGGAAGCAAGAAGACTGAAAGAAGAAGCAGAAGAAGGACCGGGGCAGAAGAAAACTTCTTCTTCTTAGGGCAATAACACTGCATATAAGCCTTTAAAATTAGCACTTTTGATTTTTCAAGTTCGGGTCCCATAGACTTTAACAGTGTTCGAATGGTCATGCAAACTTTTTGTCTGTTCCCTTGTTCTGGTGCGAACCGAACGGGGGTGTTTG
Source organism: Glandirana rugosa (assembly GCA_018402905.1). Lineage (NCBI taxonomy): Eukaryota > Metazoa > Chordata > Amphibia > Anura > Ranidae > Glandirana > Glandirana rugosa. The sequence goes on from BLSH010204486.1 coordinate 47,563, forward strand.
GCTCATCCCTACTCTCCAGTATCTTCCCAGCTATAGAAGATAAACTAACAGGTCTATAGTTACTTGGTAAAGACTTTGATCCTTTTTTAAATATGGGCACCACATTGGCCCTATGCCAATCCAGTGGTACTATTCCAGTCATTAAGGAGTCCCTAAAAATTAGATACAATGGCTTTGAAATGACAGAGCTCAATTCCTTTAGGATCCGTGGATGGATGCTATCTGGTCCAGGTGCTTTATCTACCTTTATTCTGTCTAAATACTTCTGGACCATTTAACTTTTGAGCCATTGTGGATCATTTGGGGCTGTGTCACTACCACCCCCCATTATGGACATGAGCTCCCCCATGCTCCTTTGCATACACATTTAAAACTTTTAATCCATGTACCTCTACCAGACATCCCAGTCAAGAGTGTGATCCAACTTTTCTCTGCTGCATACCCACAAGCTTTTTATTATATAAGCAGTCAATGTAGAGTGTGTTGACTGACAGCATTTTTTAAAAAAAGTAGGGTCCTTAATAGTATAGATTGTGCATTGAGGCTACTAAGTATTACAGGAAGCTAGTATCTGGACAGATTTAGGATCTTATGCTGTTTTATTAAGATGGAAAAAAAAAATAACAAGCGCGGATTTGAATTTCCAGGATGACATCCATGGATGTCGCCCCCTGTGCACGCTCCCGGCACGCTCGCTCGAGACCCGCGATCGTCTGACAGAGCTGCAGAACGGGGAACCGCCGATGTAAACACGGTGGTTCTCCGTTCTGTTACAGGGGACATGACAGATCTACTGATCCCTGACACTGGGATCCGTTAGATCTGTTATGTCCCGGCCGGGGGGGGGGGGGGGGGGGGGGGGGGGGGGGGGGGGGGGGGGGGGGGGGGGGGGGGGGGGGGGGGGGGGGGG
>BLSH010204486.1:52141-62995 GCA_018402905.1 Glandirana rugosa
ACGAGTGGGTGGGTCGGCACGAGTGGGTCGGTAGGTAGGTACGAGTGGGTCGGTAGGTAGGTACGAGTGGGTCGGTGGGTAGGCACGAGTCTGTGTGGATGGCTGGGTGAGCACGGCTGGGTGGGTGAGCATGGATGGATGGGTGAGTGCGCACGGCTGGGTGGGTGAGCATGGATGGATGGGTGAGCACGGCTGGGTGGATGAGCACGGATGGATGGCTGGGTGAGCATGGATGGATGGGTTAGCATGGATGGATGGGAGAGCATGGATGGATGGGTGAGCATGGATCGATGGATGGATGGGTGAGCATGGATGGATGGATGGTTGAGCACAGCTGGGTGGGTGAGCATGGATAGATGGATGGGTGAGCACGGCTGGGTGGGTGAGCATGGATGAGCATGCATGGCTGGATGGGTGAGGATGGGTGGATGGATGGGTGAAGATGGCTGGGTGGGTGCTGGATGGCTGGGTGATTGATGGCTGGGTGATTGATGGCTGGGTGGGTGGTAAATAGATGGTGGGGGTGCATTCTTGTCACTTAGCAACGCTGTGGGCATTACACACTGCCCACAGCGTTGCAGCACCTCCTCTCTCCCCCCTCTCTCCTCTCGCAATGCACCGATCGGTGCGGAGAGGAGAGAGAAAAGCCGGCGCTTCCGCCAGCTTGTTTACATGTGATCACGCTGTCATTTGACGGCGCGATCACGTGGTAAAAGGCCGCTCACAGCGGCCATTCACCGCGATCCGTGATCAGTCGGGTCCCCCGACGGGATGTTCCCGTGTGCGCGCCCAGGGGGATGCGCGATTCTGGGAGGACGTCAATAGACGTCCTCCCAGAATTAAGCAACCGCCATGTAGACGTCTTTTGTCTATAGGGCGGTTGTTAAGTGGTTAAATACCCTGGCAGAATTTATGATTTCTTGGCCATTTTTCAGAGAATATGATTGATAACAAAAAAACATTTCTTTCACTCATGGTTAGTGTTTGACTGAAGCCATTTATTATCAATCAACTGTGTTTACTCTTTTTAATTCATAATGTCAACAGAAACTACCCAAATGACCCTGATCAAATGTTTACATACCCTGGTGATTTTGGCCTGATAACATGCACACAAGTTGACACAAAGGGGTTTGAATGGCTATTAAAGGTAACCATCCTCACCTGTGATCTGTTTGCTTGTAATTAGTGTGTGTGTATAAAAGGTCAACACGTTTCTGGACTCCTGACAGATCCTTGCATCTTTCATCCAGTGCTGCACTGACATTTCTGGATTCTGAGTCATGGGTAAAGCAAAAGAATTGTCAAAAGATCTGCGGGAAAAGATAGTTAACTGTATAAGACAGGAAAGGGATATAAAAAGATATCCAAGGAATTGAGAATGCCAATCCGCAGTTTTAAAACTCTAATCAAGAAGTGGAAAATGAGGGGTTCTGTTAAAAACAAACCATGGTCAGGTAGACCAATTATTATTTCAGCCACAAATGCCAGGAAAATTGTTCGGAATGCAAAGAACAACCCACAAATAACTTCAGGTGAAATACAGGACTCTCTGAAAACATGTGCTGTGGCTGTTTCAAGATGCACAATAAGGAGGCACTTGAAGAAAGATGAGCTGCATGGTCGAGTCGCCAGAAGAAAGCCATTACTACGCAAATGCCATAAAGTATCCTGCTTACAATACACATAACAGCATAGAGACAAGCCTCAAACCTTCTGGCACAAAGTCATTTGGAGTGATGAGACCAAAATTGAGCTTTTTGGCCTCAACCATAAACGTTACATTTGGAAAGGAGTCAACAAGGCCTATGATGAAAGATACACCATTCCTACTGTGAAACACAGAGGTGGATCGCTGATGTTTTGGGGATGTGTGAGCTACAAAGGCACAGGGAATTTGGTCAAAATTGATGGCAAGATGAATGCAGTATGTTATCGAAAAAATACTGGAGGAACATTTTGCATTCATCAGCCAGGAAGCTGTGCATGGGACATACTTGGACATTCCAACATGACAATGATCCAAAACACAAGGCCAAGTCGACCTGTCATTGGCTACAGCAGAATAAAGTGAAGGTTCTGGAGTGGCCATCTTAGTCTGCTGACCTCAATATCATTGAGCCACTCTGGGAAGATCTCAAACGTGCAGTTCATGCAAGACAGCCCAATCATTTCCAGGAATTGGAGGATTTTGCCAAGGTGAATGGGCAGCTTTACCATCTGAGAAGATAAAGAGCCTCATCCTCAAATCCCACAAAAGACTTCAAGTGTCATTGATGTTAAAGGGGGCAATACAAAATATTAAGAACGGGGGTATGTAAACTTTTGATCAGGGTCATTTGGATAGTTTATGTTGTCATTATGATTTAAAAAGAGTAAACACATTTGACCGATAATAAATGGCTTCAGCCAAACACTAACCATGAGTGAAAGAAAAGTTTTTCTGTTATCATTCATATTCTCTAAAAAATGGCCAAGAAATCATAAATTCTGCCAGGGTATGTAAACTTATGAGCACAACTGTATATGTGTATGTATCACTACAAATCAATAAATAAAATAATACATTAAGTGACAACAAAGTGCAAAAGAAGCTATACATAAAATATACAAAAGCTACATCTAATTAATTTTAAAGAACGGTCGTAAAGCCAGTTTTGTTTTATCAGCATGTGAGTGTGCATTTTAATCCTTTAATACATTTTCACCACACCGTTTTACACTATGAGAGTATCTTTTATGTCTTGTCTTTGAGTGATGTTGGTGACACATCCCATATTGGCTCTGAAGAAAGATGCAGTTTGGTTTGAGGGAGACCTAAATCTCCTAAAGCGCTGGCATAATCATTTGTAATACAGAGACCAATAAGTTCTTGTAAGGAGCTGTATTGCACTTATGGTTGGGGCGTATTGTAGATCCCCTTTCAGAGTGTTTATACAGTCAGGTCCATAAATATTGGGACATCAACACAATTATAATCTTTTTGGCTCTGTACACCACCACAATGGATTTGAAATGAAGCAAACTAGAAGTGCTTTAACTGCAGACTTTCAGCTTTAATTTGAGGGTATTTACATCCAAATCAGGTGAATGGTGTAGGAATTACAACAGTTTGTATATGTGCCTCCCACTTTTTAAGGGACCAAAAGTAATGGGACAATTGGCTGCTCAGCTGTTCCATGGCCAGGTGTGTGTTATTCCCTCATTATCCCATTTACAAGGAGCAAATAAAAGGTCCAGAGTTCATTTCAGGTGTGCTATTTGCATTTGGAATTTGAATCTCATATTGAGAGTTGACAGCATCAAAGAGCTGTCACTATCAGTGAAGCAAGCCATCATTAGGCTGAAAAAACAAAACAAACCCATCAGAGAGATAGCAAAAACATTAGATGTGGCCAAATCAACTGTTTGGAACATCCTTAAAAATAAAGAACGCACCGGTGATCTCAGCAACACCAAAAGACCGGGAAGACCACGGAACACAACTGTGGTGGATGACCGAACAATTCTTTCCCTGGTGAAAAAAACACCCTTCTCAACAGTTGGCCAGATCAAGAACACTCTCCAAGAGGTAGGTGTATGTGTGCCAAAGTCAACAATCAAGAGAAGACTTCACCAGAGTAAATACAGAGGGTTCACCACAAGATGTAGACCATTGTTGAGCCTCAAAAACAGGAAGGCCAGACTAGACTTTGCCAAATAACATCTAAAAAAGCCTTCACAGTTCTGGAACAACATCCCATGGACAGATGAGACCAAGATCAACGTGTACCAGAGTGATGGGAAGAGAAGAGTATGGAGAAGGAAAGGTACTGCTCATGATCCAAAGCATATCACCTCATCAGTGAAGCATGGTGGTGGTAGTGTCATTGCGTGGGCATGTATGGCTGCCAATGGAACTGGTTCTCTTGTATTTATTGATGCTGTGACTGCTGACAAAAGCAGCAGGATGAATTCTGAAGTGTTTCGGGCAATATTATCTGCTCATATTCAGCCAAATGCTTCAGAACTCATTGGATGGCGTTTCACAGTGCCGATGGACAATGACCCAAAGCATACCCTGCGAAAGCTACCAAAGAGTTTTTTAAGGGAAAGAAGTGGAATGTTATGCAATGGCCAAGTCAATCACCTGACCTGAATCCAATTGAGCATGCATTTCACTTGCTGAAGACAAAACTGAAGGGAAAATGCCCCAAGAACAAGCAGGAACTGAAGACAGTTGCTGTAGAGGCCTGGCAGAGCATCACCAGGGATGAAACCCAGCATCGGGTGATGTCTATGCGTTCCAGACTTCAGGCTGTAATTGACTGCAAAGGATTTGCAACCAAGTATTAAAAAGTGAAAGTTTGATTTATGATTGTTAATCTGTCCCATTACTTTTGGTCCCTTAAAAACTGGGAGGCACATATACAAACTGTTGTAATTCCTACACTGTTCGCCTGATTTGGATGTAAATACCCTCAAATTAAATCTGAAAGTCTGCAGTTAAAGCACATCTTGTTTGTTTCATTTCAAATCCATTGTGGTGGTGTATAGAGCCAAAAAGATTAGAATTGTGTTCATGTCCCAATATTTATGGACCTGACTGTATGTATTTTATATGTGCATACAGTGTCTTTTCACTTTAAAGTGTGAAGATTTCATCTTACATACCATTTTATATTTGTGGACTTTTTGCATACCTTTGATACTATTGTGGACTGGATACACTTCTTTACACCTAACATTTTTTAATTATTTTGATGTAACTTTTGTATAATTTATGTATAGCTTCTTTTGCACTTTATCATTTATCATGCAATTTATTGATTTGTAGTGCTGCACTCCAACTTTTATTTTTATATGTAAATTCAAGTATCTGAATTTTCAGTGCAGCTTTTACCTTATTTTTAAACGTGAGCGCAGTGGTTTTTCCCTTTTTTCTTACCATATACAGTATATATGTATATATTAGGGTTCCACCAATACCAATATCAGTGCAGATACTAGGCATTTGCATGGGTATCAGTACTCGTGCAAATGCACTGATACCAGAGACAGATACCTTCTGGCTCGGTTGTTTCAGGTGTCAGCGGCATTTTCCTGCTAACAGCTGAAATGCAAAGAAAAGAATGCCGGAAATTATTAGTTGTTAAGGAGAAGGGCCGCCATGTTCTTAACAACCAATGACATTTCATCTGTCAACGGGATTCCCCTCCCCGCCATCTCCTCCCCTCCCGCCAGTTGTCACACACCTGTCCTGAAGGATAAAGAGAGCAAGCCATCTAAGTGCAGTATGACTGCAATTTAATGTATAAAAGGTAAGAAACACAAATGACAGAGAGAGCGCAGTGCATCTAGGTGCAGCATGACCATACTGTAATGTATAAAAGGTAAGAAATACACTCACAAGGTTAAAAACAATTCCAGCACAAATGATAAATGGGGCATTCCTCTGCTCTACTCTCGGGTGGTAGCCGCTGGTGTGTCGGTGGCCAGAGGTCTGGGGCAATGGTGGATCTTCACTTTGCTGGGTGGATCTTCACTTTGCTGGTCAGCTCTTCGCTTTGCTGGTCAGTGCTTCCTGGTAAACTCAAATACACTTAGGTGCACTGAAGATGTCACTTCTAGGTAGGTTATCAGTTTCTCAGAGTTTACCAGGAAGTGCTGGGAGACACCAGCGCCCCTAGACCTCTGACCACCAACACAACAGCGGCTACCACCCGAGAGTAGAACGGATAAACACCACATTCATCATTTATGCTTGAATTGTTTTTAACCTTGTGAGTGTATTTCTTACCTTTTATACATTAAATTTTGGTCATACTGCACTTAGATGGTGCTGGTCTCTCTGTCCTTTGTGTTCCCAGAGTCAATTCTAGTTCCCCCCTCCCCACCCTGTCCTCACTTACCCTCCTATCCCCCCCACCCTGCCCTCACTTACCCTCCCATTACCCCCACCCTTTTCTCACGTACTCTCCTCCCCCCGCCCTGCCTTCACCCCAGCCACAAGCAACTCACTAACCCCCAACTCCTAAACCACCCCTCTGCCAACTCCTCCTAGGCGATAGGTATCGGTAATTGGTATCAGCAAGTACTTGAGGCCTGAGACCACACAAATCATTACAATATTGTAACTAACTACATTGATACAAATACTGTAGTTTTAGAACTGGAAATTGCATACCTATGTATTTTAACCCTACAGTATAGAAAGATTATGTTTGCCACTGTTGCCACTGTTTGTAATAATATTGTTATTGAATAATAAAAGAAGATAAAGTGCTGCAACACTCTGATTGTTCACTGCTATATACTGTATTGGTGATTGCAAACCTTAAAATTAAAATGAATAAAGAATTGCCTTTCCCAACCCATTTTCAAATGAGCCCATTTTTTACGTTGTCCTATTGTTGCCTACTGTTTCAACCTGGTTATCCTCCCAGTTTAAACACCTTGGGTCATTTCAGGAAGGGGGCTAACAATACTCCTAGATCACTTCTAAAGGAGGAAGAGATGTGAAAGTTGCTTAGCGTATATGCTCTTAGCCACTGCTACATTGCATGCAAACATAATTAAATTGGTCATGTGACTGCTAGAAAATCTGACAAAAAAGTTATTGCATAAAGATTTTTAGCAGCATTGCTAAATATCAGTGTAGTGCTCAGCGGGCACTGTGCTGACATTTATATTGTGTGCTAGCATTTACATATAGTACTTTAAATATGAAAAGGCAGGTAATAATAAAGCTCAACTCCAGGATTTATTAGCCTGTTTCCCAGTTCATGTCTGCACACCCTTCTTTTTTTATCAAAATAAGTTGCAAAAATATTATTGTTATTGTGCTCATCGCCACTTTTAGCAATGCCCAAAGTGAACTCAGACAGTGAGATGACGCACTACATGTAATCCATAGGATTACAAGAGCTATTTCTATAACTTTCTAGGCCTGGAGGAGGAGTTGGTGAAACACTTCATCTAACCAGGAGTTGGGTCAACAGAAGCAGAAGAATAAGTAAACGTGGACCTGTAAAACAGGGTGGATGGGGTAAGCAGTAATTTCTGCTACTCTTTGCAAATATTAAAAATATAATATACAAATATATTCTTCATTTATTTGTCAATTTAACACCATTAATAATATATATTTCAGTGATCTTTTGTAGAACAAGGCTGTGCCTGCCCATATGTGCGCGGGGAAGCCAAAACTTTTGCAGTGAACTAATCTTGACTTTGCTGACAGCATGTTCTTGACTTTAGCAAATCAAGCCATGAATTTCAAGAAATTAACAATGAATTCCTTTTTTTTTTAAAGCTACATCAAGTAATGTCAGTTGTTTAATAATTAACCATGTTAGTTGTCGATGTCAAATTGTCAATAACAGTATGCCTGGTTTGAGGCAACTCTTCTCAAGTATCTCATTGACATGCGTACTTGTGTTTCTTGTATACTCTAAGCAAACTGTTTTCCAATGGAAATCTATAAGCTTTAAATGAAAATAAAAAAATATGCTGCACAGATTTGTGTGTTAGATGTGATTTATTAGTCTCCAACTCTTTTCTCCCTCTGAATCATTGTGTAAATTTTGAACACTGTAGGAGAAAGTCAGACAGGAAAGGTGGCTAAAACCCTGGAGGAACACGTCTGCCAACTGCAGTTGCACAGCTGCTATGCTCTGTCATTTGAATATTAGAAAACATATTCTTCAGACTTTAAGCTGTTCAAAATGGAGGTTTTATTTCATAATAGCAAAGGGTATTTAAAGGACAATTTAACTTATGAAGTTGTTCTTTCACCCCCCCCCCACCCTTCAGTTTGTGACTACCTAAATACTTACATTTAGTGAGTTCTTCACTGTGCTGAACTGCCTGGTCACACCTGATGTAGCTCTCACTGTTCTTGCAAGTTAATGGGTATACTCATTCTTATAGCTAGGGCTGTACTCCTCTGGAATATTGGGAGCCATCATAGGTACAGACTATCAGAATGTTTTTCTGTAAAAAATGTGCATGCTTTGAGTAGGACTAAAAGTAGATAGATGGCTGTCACAATAAACTTCAGGCTTTAATGAATTAGTCATAACAGTGCAATGACTGGAATAATAAAACGTGTTTGTGGTTTCTTTCTTTTGAATTCTCTTTTCTATTTTCATTCTTGTTCTGTACTGTAGAAGGGAGGGCAGGCTACATTGTGTTTCATTTTTAGTGCACTTAGAGAAAACAACAAAGATGGCGATGGCTTGTAAGGTACTGGGTAAAAAGATAGAAACAGAAAACAATTTCTGACATCCTTATGCTTCCTAGCTTATTTCTTGGCACATACTGTATGTAGTGGAATAAGAAATGTTTCAGTTTGTAAAATGAATGTTCACCTACCTAAAATGATGAGGCTACGTTTACTTCAGTCATCAAATCAAGTCCCATTTTTGTTCTAATCATGTTCAAGTCCCATTTTTATTCTAATTTCTACTGTGCATCACTGAATATGTTTGCTTAGAGAACATTCTATGCTCTTTTAGTAAATTAACCTCACTGTATATTTTTTCACCACTATATGAACAATCATATGGAACAACCTCTATAAATTACTGATGAACCTCCTTGGATAAGACATTGGAAGAGTGTACCAGGAAGCAAGACGGTATAATATGTGATGAGCTTAAATCCAGCAATACGTTTTTCTGGTGCAATGAGTTTTGGGGTAGCCTAACATTTAGTAAATTTAATTTCCCTAGCCTGTGTAAAATGGATTTAAGGAATCTTTAGAAAATGTTACCATAGGTCTTCTCCATTGTTAAAGTGGTTGTATCCCCCTGAAAAAACAAACAAAAAAACACCTGCAAGGCAAAGCCATAAGGAGCTAGTATGCACCGCATATTAGATCATTATGAAAATACCTCAAAACGAAGCTCCGACAGGGTTGCCCGGTCCCCGAAGAGGGAGCTGTCATCTTCTCTTGGTGGATCCTTCCAGGTACGCAGCTCTGGCGCTGTGAGTGGCCGGAGCCGCAAGACGTCACTCCCGCGCATGCGCGTGGGAGCCCGACTTTCCAGCAGACTTTCTGGCAAGGTCGGGCGCTATGCGCTGGGTCTTCGCCGGGACATCACAGCACATGCGCTGTTATGTCAGTGGCTGCATGCAAGTGGAATAACTCCTAAACAGTACAGGTTTGGGAGATATTCATTTTGCCTACAGGTAAGCCTTATTATAGGCTTACCTGTAGTTAAAAATCACTTTTTAGGGGATACAACCGCTTTAATAGACTCCAAGTGCTGCTTGAGGGTGAAAAAAAATGTTTTAATGCAAATTTCTCATTTAGATGCCTGTCTGTAAGGAAAGAAATATATAGTCAACCTCCCTTTTCCTACTTTATATTAAACTGCTATTGCGAACTAATATCTGCATAGTACACATTGTGTCATTAGGATAGAAACTTACTGTGAATTTATGTTACCCTGATTACTGGCTAGCTATGCCCACACATTGCAAAGAAACTCCACTGGATTATAGAATATGCAAATAGAGCATTGCTGCCTACTCACACATAGAAAATGTAAAAACATGTTTTCAGCTGCGAACAAACAGCTGCACTCCTTGTGACATTATTAAAAATAAAAGCTTAAATTTTGAGCTCCAGCCATTTCACTTTCTTTCATTACACCAGTCAGCAAACTTTTTTTTTTATTATTCTGCACATTTCTTTGCCAAATATATTTTTCTCAACATTGTCTTCAAGTCCTTTGTGCTTATAGGATCCCCTCTTTGCATTTGCAGTATTATTTATTGCCAAATTCTATAAATCATCCACTTGGTATTTTTCCAAAACATCATATCGTTTAGCTTCCATCACTGAAGCAAAATGTCACATTATGCTGCCTATTTGATAGTTATCAGTACTTTATTGTTTGGGAAATAATCAAAATGTGTTCTGAAAATGTATTGAAACTGTAGTGGAGATTTTTATCCTAAGTATGCATTACAGTAAATGCAAGAATCCTTACAAAGAATAACATTTCCAGACCTTTCCTCACTCCACTCCCACTCTCCCAGGAGCAATGTTCATCAGGACTGACAAGTATAAATTGTTACATACTATGTATTTTTGGTACTAAGTATCCAGAAGGAGGCTATATCATTTGTGTTTTTTTAGAACCTAAACTGTATATAAAACAGCTGGATACAGGATATCGTCTGCAATCCTGTTCTAAATGGGTTTAGCTTACTATTATCAAAACAACCTAATTCAGGGTAGGAATGGGAAAATTTATCTTGGAGGTCAAATACCAAATCATGTTTTTAAAACTGTGTGAATGAGGTGTCAGTGCTTCTGTGAGATATGGTCTTAAAAAAAGAGAACAAAGAGGCATACAGAAGAAAAATAGGTGAACGTTTGTTAATCCATTAGCACAACAAAAAACCTAAATGGCTCAATTTCTTATAGTATCTTAATTGATGGTCAAAAGACAACCCAAGTGCATAGGTGCACGGGGTTGGGAGGATTGTAGATAGGGAAGCTTAAGTGTCAAACTCCTCCATAATGATGCCTTATGGGGTATGAAGAGTTGCACTGGAGTACCGGTCAATAAAGATGTTGGGTCTAGAGACGTAGAAGAGTACGTTGAGAAGTATGGGGTATTCCGTAGTAATACCTCCTCAAACTGTGAATTCGAAGGGATAGATGTTAGGAGGGTTGGGGCACGTGGATACGTGAACCCAACAGAAAACTGGTAGTTAATTCTATGATATTCTTTAACTCGGTAAATCCAAAAAACAACACGATTACCTAATTGTTTGCAAGTGGATAAAAAGAAGACATACGGAGAAACAAGAGAAAAAAATTCTGGTATAGAGTGTCTTCGTGACTGTGGAGTAAGT
>BLSH010204486.1:75460-93568 GCA_018402905.1 Glandirana rugosa
TGTGCCGGGCTCCGTTCCTTGCGAGCATCGCGTCGCATGGTGGCGGAGACCGGCGGCAAATTCAAAAAGTGAAACACACAGTATACATACAGTACACTGTAATCTGTAAGATTACATTACTGTATGAAATCATTTCACATCCCCTTTGTCCCCCGTGGTTTGCCCAGTGCCCTGCATGCACTTTTATATTATATATGTCATTCTTTCTGCCTGGAAACTTGAGAATGTCCATGGCAACCAAAAACTGTCCCTTTACGTCAAAAGTGGTTTTTGATCAGCTAGAAAACACAGATAGTAAATAAGAATCATTTACAGAATTGAGTGATACTGATTTTTGGGGAAATTTATCATCAGACACTGAAAGTGACGACAGCGACAATTCTGCAACTGAGCAAATTTCTGTGTTTTTGGTTTGATTACATTATTGAATACATTTTATTACTATTACGTTATTATTTTTGATAATTATTTTTAGTTATTTATTATATTATAATTTATGATTTCATGTTTCAAACTTTATCATACCCGGGATGTCTACTAGACTCTTGTTTGGGCAGATTTAAGTGATTATTCCTAAGAATTAAAGGCCTACAATATAAAACACCAAATTTTCATGCAAAATAATGTACCGCTTTCAGCACCAAAAATCTGAAATAATCATACCGCCAGGGAGGTTAATTTCCCTGAAGTTTAGAAAAAATTGGCAGAATTTCACCATCTAGGTAAAACGCATTGGAATCTGTGGGGGAAGGTAAAATTAAAGGGCTTTTGGGTGGTTTTCAAAGTGTGCAATTGACTTTAAATGGGCCCTGAGGGTTGCAGAAGCTCACTTCAACTATCTTGGACCACTTCTTGTGCAACAAAGACAGCCCCTCATTAGTTTCATAAATACACAATAATACAAATAACAATAAAATATGCAAAACACTCATTTTATCTAAACAAATAGAGTTTTTGCTAAATTTCACTCATTGTTAAATTGTAGATTTATATGCGAATTACTTAAATCACTTTACTCATTCCTACTTACCTACTGAAGAAAAAAAAATTGGATATACGTTTTCCCATGAAATATAACCAGATTGTAAAAATAGGATAGGTAGATAAAGTTAACTCTAACTTAATGGACAAACTGGGGATCAAGTTATTTATAGATATAGACACATTTGATAACTGGATTTTAAAGTAGAACACAACGCTAAATGTATTATTATGTATAGCGTAAGGGAGGATTATAGCCCTCCTGTCAGGTTTTTTGTTTGCCATCTGTGTCCTATTGCGGAGACTTGCCTTCACTTCCTGCCCCATAGTCAAAAGATGAAGTAAAAGAAGATCCCTCCAAAGTGAGGGAATCACTGGTTGTCATCAGGGTCATCAGAACTAGTGCTGAAGCATTTCCCTTTTATTGCTGTTCTGGGGACAAACCAAAATTTGTGATTTCCTTTCACTTTCAGTAATAATGCTAAACAGGACAAATAGTGAGGGTGAATCTTCCTAATGCAGGTACAGACAGCAATAAAAAAAATCTGACAGGTGTTCTACTCCCTCTCCAAAATGTAAAAAAAGTTTTGACTTTAGTTTTTTTTTTTTAATGCACTTTAGGCATATTGTCATTTTCAAACAGAAATAGCTGAGGGAGGTCTTGTGGTTATGGTTGTTGGAACTTTTGTCTGTCAGTTAAAAATTAAATCCAGTGCTCAGTCCAGCAGCTGGATTAATACGCTGCTGGGGTTTTTACCCTGCTACAGAAGTTTCTGCACTAAAGTTATAAAAATAATTATAATATCAACTCTAATTTTCTATGTGCTATGACAGCCATATTGAGCAGCTGAATATTTGTATATGTGGACCATGAAATGTTAAAAATAATATTTAATATTTCATGTTTGTAAGCATAAGAACAAAACATATTTTATTATTATTATTATTATTATTATACAGTATTTATATAGCGCCGACAGTTTGCGCAGCGCTTTACAATATTAGGGCAGACAGTACAATACAATACAATACAGGAGGAATCAGAGGGCCCTGCTCGGTAGAGCTTACAATCTAGGAGGGAGGGTTAAATGATACGAGAGGGAAATAACTGTGGGGGGATGGGTTGATTGAGAATAAAAAGTGCAGTTGTTAGGTGGCGGCAGGATAGGCTTCCCTGAAGAGAAAAGTTTTCAGGGATCACCTAAAGGTGGTAAGATTTGGAGATAGTCTGACAATTTTAAACACAATAATTAAGAAAAGTACTCTAATTTATTTTAAAACTGAATTCTAGGCAAACACCTAGATACATTTATGCCCTTTCAGTTCTGAGTTTTGCACAGCCCTGTCACTCAGCACAAAACCAAGGCAAGGCTGCAGTTCAGTAACACTTAAAGGTTTCCCCCACCCTTAGCCAATGATTGATCGGTGAAAGGAAACACAGCACATGGATGAGCCCATTTCTCCTTCACTCCTTTTCTCTTGCTATAAGCATGCTTTCTGCACTGAAGGAAAACTGATTGGCTCCTTGTGTTGTTTCTCCATCCCCCAGTCTAGTGACAAGCCAAATTCTGGTACTTAGACTGTGTATGATTAAAAAATTAAGTCTAATGTTATATCAATGAATGCGCAGCTACATAAATTTGTGCCAGATTAAAGTGGTTGTTAACCCAATTTAACCCATTTAATCTAGCAAACAGTATATGGTTCAATAAGTATGGCAGTGTCTTTTTTATTACTTATTTTCTCTGTGTAAATTCCCTTTTTTTAGCTGATTTTTGCACTGTCACGTGTCCTATATTCTCCCTTGTATCCAGCCGAGGGTGCCCGATAGGAGGGATACAGATTCCTTCTGATGTATGCAAGATATGTCAGAAGAGGAATCTTATCTTCCCCCCTGTGGCTGTGCTATAATCTAAGAAGTGTGTATGGAGAAGAGAAGGGAGTGGAGAGGAGAGGGGTGGAGAGGGCAAAGCGAGGTGAGGCGGGGCTGGGAGTGTATCAGATAGTTTTTCTCACAGCAGTCTACATGCTTTTTTTTTTTTTAAATCAGATTTTATTTTTGAAAAACATTTATTTAAAAACAGATTACAGACAAAACAAATACTAAACACTAAAGCTTCATACACACGGTGTGATTGTCGTACGACTTTCAGGAATAAATTAGATATCATATATGGAATTTATCGTATCTATCACATTTTCTAATACTGATGCAGTTTTGGGCATCTCCAAAACAAATGTATAAAAGAGCCAGTAAATTTTGCACTTCTTGGACATTCCGAATTCTCCCTCCTGCCTACTCTGTGCAGCAGCTCCGGGGTGCGGTACGCCCTATACAGAATAAAAAGTTGCGTCACTCTATGCATTGGAGATATCGAAACAAGCTGAGCATTCTTCGTTATTTGATGCCATATATCCCCTAAGTACACATCAATATCCATCTTCCATTTCTGTCTACATGGAGTTGGAAATTAAAGGAGCAATTCAGATAATAATTTCATGTATATTTTAGAAATAAGTCCCTTTGTGTTGTTTGCTTGGACTACACTGTCCAGAACAAGGGTTTTACAAAAAAGGATGGTTGGGGCCATACCTTGTTTTTTTAAAGTGTGTCTTAGTTGTAGGTATTGAAAAAAAAAAAAAAATTTATACCATAAACCATAATTGGTACAGAGCTGCTGATACGTGTTCAGCACTGCATCGGAGTACAGTTGCACCAGGGTAGTAATCCTTGCACGTTCCAATCTAGGAAATCCTTCCAAATGGTAAACTTCAAAAAGAGCCCCATTCAACCATAATGGAGTGTGTCTAGTATATCCCAGAATACCCAGTATTTTTTTGGTGGACTGCCAGAACTTATATATCAGATGAAATTTAGGCTAGGTATATTGATTATAGGATGAGACAGAGGAATCAAGAATCTATAATGGTTTGCCGTTGTTGGATAAGGAGCTAAATATGTCAAAAGAAGACATATTTAGGCCCTGAGTTTCCCAGCCTGCAAGATATTGAAGTTAGGCCGCCAAGAAGTATATCCAAGGATTTGGAGCAGAAAGCCCACCTTGAGCACTAGGGTATTGTAGGTATTCATATTTAATTCTAGCTATCTTATTCCACCATATCAAGCTCTGAAAAATCGCAAATCTCTTGAAACCTTTCTGGGGAATCCAACCGGGCGAGTTATGTAAATAGTACAATAACTGTGGCATCCAAATCATTTTCAGGAGATTGGTGCGGCCAGTCACAGAAAGTGGCAATTTACGCCAAACTTTTGGGATTTAAATTTCTGGAGTAATGGTAGCAAATTTTGGGAAATATATTCCCTAGGATGTGCAGAGATAGTTACCCCCACATATTTCATCTTTACATCCACCCTAAGCTGTGAAACTGCAAGGGGGAGAGGATTCCAGAGAGGGTCCAATGGAAGTAGTACTGATTTATTACAGTTAATCCTTAAACCGAAAAAGGCACCAAAATTCTCTATAGCAGACATTGCAGCAACTAATGATCCCTGAGAATCGGCCAAATATAGTAAGATGTTATCTGTATACAGAGCTATTTTGTCTTCATATTTACCTTTGCAAAATCCTCTCACCTCCTTCATTTGCATCAACATAATTTCAAGGGGTTCTATCACTATCGAGAATAGAAAAGGTGATAATGGACACCCTTGTCTAGTACCTCGGGAGAGATTAAAGGGGTCTGACATGCTCCCATTAACTCTTATAGAGGCCTTAGGTGTTGTGGATAGGAGCTTAATCCAATTACAGCAAGTATCGCCAAAACCAAAACGTTTAAGTACTTTCCATATGTACCACCATTCTATACTGTAAAATGCCTTAACAGCATCTAAAGACAGCAAAGCTCTGCTAGATGAGTTATCAAAAGAAGTTTGTATATTTAGGAAGGGACGTCTTACATTTACAGCAGTTGAGGAGTTGGGCATAAAACGTGTTTGATCTGAATGTACAATCATTTAAATAACTCTCTTTAATCTATTGGCCATAATCTTAGCGAATAGTTTAATATCGGTATTATGCAACAATATTGGCCTTTAAGAGTCGGGAAGTAGCATTTTTTTCCCTTTCTTAGGTATAACCACAATTATGGCTTCTGTCATAGACAGCGGCAGAAAGCCTTCCCTTAGAGCAGCATTAAAGGTCTGTAACAGAAGAGGTAGGAGTATTTTGCTATATTGGCTATACACTTCATTAGGGATACCGTCTGCTCCAGGGGCTTTTCCTTTAGGAAGAGATGCCATTGCAGCTTCCAGTTCTTCTATAGTAATATGATCATTCAACATAGATCCATACATAACATAGTTTATGTACATAGTTTCCACATAGATTGCTTTACTCCAATGCTATTACCCTCAAGAGTAACAAGCAGGGTGGAATGGTCAGACACACCTCTGGGCAAGATATCAATAGGGTCTTGGAATAGCACGTGTATTGCACTTTCCCAGGATGTATTTTTTTCCAGAGGTCATGCAAACCAAGTTCCCCACATAGTTTACCCAGTGGGGTTAAGCATTCTGCATTGACATTTCTAAGGCAGGGAAACCTATCCTGTTTAATATAAAAGATGTTACTAAAGTTGCCCATCATTAGGACTGGAAGCTGAAGTATATCCGTCATGAATAGAGTTGAGCGAACCCCTGGATTTTCGGGTTCAGTGGGTTCGGCCGAACTTCGGGAAAAAGTCTGGGTTCGGTATCGAACTTGACCCGAACTTTACCCCGAACCCCATTGAATTCAATGGGGACCCAAACTTTTCGGCACAAAAATGACTGTAAAAAAGTCCTGGAAAGTGCTAGAGGGCTGCAAAATGATTTTAGAACAATAATCTGTCCCTTACAGCAACAGCAGGAACCTGACCCTATAGAACTAGAAGATGATTTTAGAACAATAATCTGTCCCTCTAAGCAGTAGAATCTACCTAGTCCAGTCAGATCATTCTGTAATGCAGGATGAGATCTGCAATCTGTCCCTAAAAGCAGTAGTAGTAGTAATCTCTACCTATCTATCTATCTGCAATCTGTCCCTCACAGCACCGACAGCATCCTCTCCCTACACTACCCAGAGAGCATGTGACATGCATCACTAAGTGACTCCAGCTTATAAAGAGGCTGGGTCACATGATGCACTGGCCAATCACAGCCATGCCATTAGTAGGCATGGCTGTGATGGCTTGTAAGGGCAAACCAGTGAAACACTTGTTGATTGGCTGCCCTGCAGCTGTTCAACATGCGTGATCAAATACCCAAACTCAGAACTCGAACCCAAACTTTTTTCAAATGTCCGGGTTCGGGTCTGGGTCACGGACACCCCAAAGTTCGGTACGGACCCGAACTTTACAGTTCGTGTTCGCTCAACTCTAGTCATGAACTTTATGAACAACTGTATTACCTCACATGAATATGGGGGTGGAATATATACATTAGCAATCACAAACCAAAGAGTTTGTAACACAAAAGAACATATCTCCCATACTTATCCACCCGTTCACAGGAGTAGCCACCACTGCCATACACCAGGATTAACACGCCCCTAGCGTGAGAAGAATATATAGAGTGATATGCCGTATCCATACCCCGGCATGCCAGAAACCTCACTGTTTCTGGGGTGGCGTGCATCTCCTGTAAACGGACAAGGCCTGGTTTCAAATCAGCAAAAGTATCAAAAATTGCTTTGCGTTTCAGAGAGCTATTAGCTCCTCTCACATTCATGAGACTTCCTTCAACATCTGATCAAACCTAAATATATATAAAAAAAAGCTCACAAGACCTATCACAATTGCTCCAGGATATCTACACCCACATACTATTTCAAAAAATAAAACTTCAAATTTAGTTTTAAATTGTTGAACGCAGAAAAAAAAAAACTTTTTTAAGCCTCAGGCAAACTCTACAAACAAAAAACTCAGGAAAAAAACAAAGACAAAACACAACATAAAACAACCAAAACAAAGAAAAAAATAATACATTATCTACTAATATCCAAACCAGATACCAAAAAGTAATCAGAAATAAGGAAAGAAAAAGGAAGAAAAAATAAAATGAAAAAGGAAAAATAGAAATAAAAAGTGAAGCAAAAAAAAAAAAAATGACAATATATACAGTCCCCTGAGGGACAAAGTGGAGAGAGACATTCTTTACCCAGCTGGGCCCGCTCCTAAGGCTCTGTATAAAAAAAAAACAGCAAGCAATTTGTACCCATCTGTGTTCAAAAAAGAAAAAAAGAAGCGATGAAGGCAAAAGGAGAAGAGGATATCAGGGGAAAGACAATAAAGCCAACCCCTCTCTCCTCCCCCCCTCCCCTCTAGCCCAGCCCTTACATAATAGCTAACGGTGATCCATGCCATATACATTTTTGTAAGCATTCCCCCACACACTTACTCCCCCCCAAAAAAAGGGAGGGGACAAGGAAGATGGGAGAGTGTGAGACTCTTCCCCATTCCTCCTATGTCCAGTTCAATGGTGTCTAGTGAGACCAATTAATAGTTATTTATAGTGTCTATCCATCCATTCTGTGGCGGCTTGCGGAGTTTCAAAAAAGTAGACAGAGTCATTTGCCACCACTCTAAGCACTACATGCTGACTGGGAGACGGAGGGGGGAGGGGGGAGATGAACACAGACACAGAGGAGAATAGGAGAGCTGCGAGTGATGCAGACACGCACATACAACAATCTCCCAGCGTCAGCATGATAATGGGAGTCTGCACTCAGAGAGAAGTCAGGACCTTGCATTATCAAACAGGTATTGTAGGAGATACAGAGGGATAATTTAAAAATCAAGAGCACCATGCTGCTAATTGCACATTAAAGGGACAGGAGCAGCATTTTTTGGTGGGGGTTAACAAATGCTTTAAGTCCACCAACCGTAACCATATCTGACCTGGCTTGGAGTAGGTTTTCACTTCTATCTATTTCTAAGTTATGCTGTCTAAATCCTCCCTTTCCCGTGCTTTTGGTCCATGTTAATAGCCTCTGTTTTCCCTATTGGTGGTGTACCCTCCCTGGCTTTAATACCGAGTATTTCAAAGGGAAGATTTAGGCCTCATACACACGGACGTTTCTAAAAAAATAAAAAAAACGTCGGGCCCGACGTCAAGGAAAAAAAGTCGGCGTTTTTCGGCGTTATGCATCGGCGTTTTTGAGCGTTAGTGAGCGTCGCGTCAATAGGCATTTTTTAAAAAAAATCATCCCTCTGCTATTTTTAAACCTAAAAACGTTGGCGTCAAAAAATGCCTGAAAACGCTGGTATAATAATGGCTGGCGTTTGTTGGCGTTTGTTGGCATATTGTGGCGTTGGCGTCAAAAAATGCCAAAACGTTACAGCCTCAGAACGCGATGGCTGTGGGTTCTAGTTTCAGCTCACTAACGCCGACGTCATCTACAGCTCAAAAGCACCGACGTTTTTATGGGGCCATTGACTAACACGGAGAGCTGCAAAAAACGCCAGAAAATGCCGGCGTCAAAAAACGTCCGTGTGTATGAGGCCTTACTTTTAATCCAAATGCATTCAAACAACACATATCACATATATTTCTAAAAAAGATTTCACATCATGGAAACGTTAGGAAAACAAATAAAATTTGGCTACTGCTTGAGGAATCTAATGTTCCAGCCTCTCAAAAAAAAAAAAAGTTTACACTATCAGTAAAAAGTTATTAAAGACCCAAAGGAAGGTCAGACTCAGTGCGATGGATTTTTATAATGCAGAGAACAGGTCAAGGCATAAGTCAAGTCATGCACGCAACAAGGTCTCAAATTATTTTGATGATTTTATTATTATTTAATTATTATTATTATAACAGTATTAGCATAATTATAAGCCCACCATTTGCCCGTAATGTAAGTCAGCTATGTTGAAATTGGACACTTTGTTTTGTGCTTGCGGGACAATACTAATAATCTTAGATTGAAAACATATATTTTTTTGTTTAGGCTAGTGGATAATTAAGTCTGCCAAATGTAACTTAACATGACAATTAATTTAGCATAATTGCTTAACAGAAAGTGGGGTTTCAGCTTTATATAATTACTGCTGAGCCTCTAACTTGTTAGTAGGTACAGGGCAGGTGCAAGGATTTTTGTCTACTTAGGCGCATTTTGCTGCCCCCCTCACCAACCATCCTCCTGCCACCCCCCTCCCCTCCACAATGCAAACCCCCACCCCACATGGCACAAGAGGTATAGACTGCAGGCATGGCACAAGAGATTGGCAGAAACTGTGGGCATGGCAAAATAGAGATGGTCAGAGACTGCAGACATGGTATAAGAGATGGGCAGAGACTGCAGGCATGGCACAAGAGGTGGGAAGAGACTGCAGGCATGCCACAAGTGAGAGATGGTCAGAGACAGTGGGCATGGTACAAGAGATGGGCAGATACTGGGCATGGCACAAGAGGTGGGCAGAGACTGCGGGCATGGCACAAGAGGTGGGCAGAGACTGTGGGCATGGCACAAGAGGTAAGCAGAGACTATGGGCATGGCACAAGAGATGGGCAGAGACTGTGGGCATGTCACAACTTGGGGGGTGTTTTGAGATGAGAGAGGACTTGTGCTGGGATGATGATGTTCAGATTTAATTTCCACCCCCCCTCCCCAACACAAGTCCTTTCTCCTCTCAAAACACCCCCTAGGAAACAGTATTTTCTTAGCCCCTTTCCTTCCCCCAAATCACTGCCAGTATTTATTTCCAGCTTGTTGTCTCCCTCACCTTCCTGCTGTGTTCCCTCTCCCAATCTCCCCTCCCCCAAGCGTATTGTGTGTACTCACAGACCTCAGATCAGCGTGGAACATGCTTAGCGATGTCTCTCCTCCACCCCGGCTCTTTCTGTCGTTGTACAGGAATACATCACAGCCGAGGAGGAGGAGACTCTGTGGTGAGCAAGGAGAGATTCCGGGTGCCTTGCAGAGCAGAGATCATGGTGTGTAGACACTAAACACCCCGCATAAGCAGCGGGGCTGGTGAAACTGGTGCCCACACTAGCATGCTCTTGCCGAGCAAGTGACTGGAGCCAAGTGCTGGAACTTGCTCCAGGATTCGCCAGGACTCCAGAAGGTATGAATTTACCACCCTGGTGCCCTCAGGCGGCTGCCTGAGCTGCCTTATGGTGGTGCCGGCCCAGAGTAGGTAGTAGATATGAAAAGCTCTTCAGGATTAGGTTTTATTATTTTTCATTAAAATAAAACCCAAACTGCAGGTCAGGATATGTTTATGTTACCAGTGGATGGAAAACTTGACAGAATTTATTTACCTTTGCTTACTCCAGGATTACTGTCTCAGAATTGACTCCAGGATTTGATTCTGGGCCCTATCTTAAGGGAGGATGGTCAGCTGCTCCATAGTACCCTGAATGTCAGGAAATCAGGATGCGGATCTGTTTCCAATTCATTGTTACCTGAATATCTCTGGTGGTGATGATGGTGATGATGGTGGTGTGGGTAAATGTTTCTTTTCATAATGGGATAACTTATCTAAGTTAGCTGAATCCATCATGTATTCCTCACTCACAAGTAAACATTTACTGTGTAGCCCTTACACTTAGCTATTACCTCTACATCCATATACACAGGACCTTCATAGTGAATAGAAAAATTTGGATAACCACACAATTGGATTGCATAGGAAAACAAACATAACTACTTTAGTAGGTGTGTTCTCAGTGCAGTATCACTTCTTTAAAAAAATCTTTAATTTACCATAACAAAGTGGAAACACATTTAGTTCATAGAATCAGGACAAATTTTGCACATCAGAGGTGCCCTGTAAACTTGTTTTCTCTGTGCATGTGCAGCTCTCTGTACCTCAGGGATAAACTTCTATACATGTGGACAGGGGTTACCTGATTCTGGCCCAACCAGTCAAGGTGGCCTAATATCCTGAATCCAGAAGAAATTGGTGCTGGTGAGGGACTGGGGAGACATGAGTTTAGTTCCACTCTTGGGGATAGTTTTTGGTGGGTGCCCTACTTTACAGACATTGCAGGAAGCCACCGCTTTCCACAAGTTGTGAGATCTTGAGCCCATGACTACCAAGGCCTGGTCCCTAGGTGGACCTTGTACAGCAGCGGAAACCAATTTAAGTATCCAGCAA
Organism: Glandirana rugosa; assembly: GCA_018402905.1. NCBI lineage: Eukaryota > Metazoa > Chordata > Amphibia > Anura > Ranidae > Glandirana > Glandirana rugosa. Next base: position 86,546 of record BLSH010204486.1, read on the forward strand.
CATGGTGGGGGCCATATCTGCAGATGTAGTTCTCTTAGATAATGTCCCATGTAAAGCTGTCCTGTCGCAGCACATGGCTGCTCAACCTGGAGGTTTGCATGGCTTGACTCGCAATGTGAGGTTCTCTGGATACACCAAGGTTAGTTCAGGTTCTTCACATACAAATTACATTACTCTTCATTCACCTGTATACTGATTTAAAGAGGAATTGCAAAGGAACTCTGGGGGTATATTGGCATTGCATAGGCTGTGCATTAAATTGGTTAAATTGGTTGCCTCTAGCGGTGCATAGAATAGCATGGGTACAATAAAAAGAGAACCGGTGCTGCCCATACCTGAATTAGAGGATTTCCATAGCAACAAGTGCTTAGAAAACAGGAAAAACACCCATAGTTACTGGCCCCTGGGAACAGGCCCTTTGAAGGTATTGCAGCAAGAACAAGAATAGCATCCTAACTAGTCTTCTCGGCACTGGGCTGTGAGGAAAAAGACTGACCTGCCCGTTATACTGTGTATACTTACAATGAAAGTCCTCATATACATGTTGACGTTATTGAGCCGTAGATGGTGTTGGCGTTCTTAAGCTGTAAACCTAACGCAGGACCTGCGCATTCCGAAGCTGCAGCAATAGAGCATTTTTGACGCTGAGCCAGCAAGACGCTCAATAACGTGCATTAGCGCCGTAGCAGCATTGACCGGCGTTTTTAACGCCAACATTTTCTGTTTTAAAATGTCCAAAAATAGCAGAAGGATGTCTTTTCAAACAAAATGCGACTTAGAGTTGACCCTAAATAACACACATTAACACCAATGCAAAACGCTTTTGAAATTGCGTTTTTAACGCCAATTTATTCCTGGCGTTGGTACCGACGTTACAGCTCATTTTTTTAAAATGCCCGTGTATATGAGATCTTATTGTACAGGTCAAACACAGAGGGAAGGGGAGGTGAATGGGGTTAATGTATATGTCACATACAATTAGGGGGATGGAGATGAGAGGGTTAATGTGAAGGAATAGGGAGGAGAAGGCATTAATATGCAGGTCACTTCAAAGATAGCATGTACAGCTCATACTCACCAAATACATTCCTCAAATAGAAAAAAAAAAATGTACACTTTGAATTGGCAGCTTCCTACCTCTCTTTCCAAAATCCATTTTTCAGTCCTCCTTCCTCCCCTTTCTCTATCTTGAGCTCGGTGCATTTTGCCAGTAACCCGCAGTGTCTAATGACAGCTCGATTGCAGACATTCACTGGGCACTCTGGCAGCCCTGTGTGTTTTCCACAGGATTGTTTACAAATGGTACTCTAGAAAATTGAGTCTACATCTCTCCATTTTTCTACAGTGTTTCAACGGATGTGCTCTAACACAAGTAAGAAACAAGTAGTAAAACAGTACAGGCATTATTGTGGTTGGCATTATCTTGAGATAGCCCATGCCATAAGGAATATGTTATTTAGTGTTATTTAGTGACAAAATCCTTGTGAGAAACTCAGGAGGAGAGGGGAAGGAAGGATATGTGTGTTCATATCTTCAGCAGATGAAGCGGCTGCTTTATAAGGGAATGGTTTAACAGTCAACATAAATGTAAACTTATAATTTTGCACTACATTTTGTTATCCTTAAATACATGATCTAGGGGGAATCTGAAATGATATAAAATATGATGTGCAATTGAGTTACTATACATTTATGACAATTAAAATATTCAATCATAATCTACAGCGATATAGAGTATCTCACATAAGTGAGTACACCCCCCACATTTTAGTGAATATTTTATTATATCTTTTCATGTGACAACACTGAATAAATGACACTTTGCTACAATGTAAAGTAGTCAGTGTACAGCTTGTATAACAGTGTAAATTTGTGGTCCCCTCAAAATAACTCAACAGACAGCCATTAATGTCTAAACTGCTGGCAACAAAAGTGAGTACACCCCTAAGTGAAAATGTACAAATTGGGCCTAATTAGCCATTTTCCCTTGCCGGTGTTATGTGACTCATTAGTGTTACAATGTCTCAGGTGTGAATAGGGAGCAAGTGAGTTAAATGTGGTGTTATGGCTCTCACTCTCTCATACTGGTGACTGGAAGTTCAACATGGCACCTCATGGCAAATAACTCTCTGAGGATCTGAAAAAAAGAATTGTTGCTCTACATAAAGATGGCCTAGGAAATAAGAAGATTGCCAAGACCCTGAAACTGAGCTGCAGTATGGAGGTCAAGACCATACAGTGGTTAGTACAGGTTACAGGTTACACTCAGAACGAGCCTCGCCATGGTCAACCAAAGAAGTTGAGTGCACGTGCTCAGCATCATTTCCAGAGGTTGTCTCTGGGAAACAGACATGAGTGCTGCCAGCATTGCTGCAGAGGTTGAAGGGGTGGGGGGGTCACCCTGTCAGTGCTCAGACTATAAACCGCACACTTCATCAAACTGGCTTGCATGGCTGTCGTCCCAGAAGGAAGCCTCTTTTAAAGATGATGCACAAGAAAGCCCACAAACAGTTTTCTGAAGATGAGCAGACTAAGGACATGGATTACTAGAACCATGTCCTATGGTCTGATGGTACCAAGATAAACTTGGTTTGGTTCAGATGGTGTCACGGGTGTGTGGCGGCAACCAGGTGAGGAGTACAAAGACAAGTGTGTCTTGCCTACAGTCAAGCATGGTCTGTGTCTGCATGAATACCGGCACTGGGGAGCTACAGTTCATTGAGGGAACCATGAATGCCAACATGTAATGTGACATACTGAAGCAGAGCAGTATTCCAAAATGATAACGACCCCAAACACACCTCCAAGACGACCACTGCCTTGCTAGAGAAGCTGAGGGTAAAGGTGATGGACTGGCCAAGCATGTCTCCAGACCTAAACCCTATTGAGCATCTGTGGGGCATCCTCAAATGGAAGGTGGAGGAGCGCAAGGTCTCTAACATCCACCAGCTCTGTGATGTCATCATGGAGTGGAAGAGGACTCCAGTGGCAAGCTGTGAAACTCTGGTGAACTCCATGCCCAGGAGGGTTAAGGCAGTGCTGGAAAATAATGGTGGCCACACAATATATTGACACTTTGGGCCCAATTTGGACACTTTCACTCTATGGACCTCAAATTGCATCAAAGTAGGTCCAAAGTAAGGCAGGAGCTACTTTGAAATTGCTGTGACTTGAAGTCATACAGATATGAATTGTACTCATTGGAAATCATGGGGTATGACTTGTCATGCGACTTTGCAGTCCTAAAGTCGCATTACAAGTCGTACGAGTGTGAAAGGGGCCTAAATACTTTTTTTTTTTTTGGGTGTGCATTTTTTTTTCTGCACTCTTACATGTCATCCAATGCAGTTGCACAGCTTCCCATTACTTTTTTTAAACAACATATCAGATTGCTAATTGGCCTTGAAAAAGCCAGAAAATAACATAAAACAATATTTGGCTCCCATAAACTTCAGTGAGGGCCTTGCTATGCTTAGCAGATTTTTTTCTGGGTTTAGCAGACCTTTTTGCTGGGTTTGCAGAAACTCCTGTGAACCAAACTTTATCCAATACCTTCATCCCCTCCTGACAGTTGCTTATATTTTTTGGGAACTTGATCTGTGAGAATCTCTGCACTTCAATTCTTGGCTGTGAACAACTGCTATGGCCATTGAAAGGTGTCTCATTTCCCTTTTTGAATTGTGTATTTATTTTACATCATAAAGAATACAACAAACAAGCTAAGCAGAGTGGGAACATCTAAAACTTCCAGGTAGACTGGAACAGAGTCAGGAGCTATGGCAGAGAGACCTGAGATATATGTTGGAGTATCTGAGGTGTATGAAAATCCAGGGGCTCTACCGATAATCACAATATTCCTTATGAGTAGATTGACCCTGTGGGTTTTTTATTGGTTTTAGATTTCTTTAGGTTTTATTTATCATCTATATACTGTACATCTGATCTAGGTATAGATTTCTGATATAGGTTTTCGATTTCTTAAGGATTTATTTATCATAGCTAGCTCACATGACATATTTCTGGATGGTACAAGGGATTGCTTTTGTAAGCCGTATAAGCTTGAAATAAATAAACTCATTTGCTTGAATTTGAATTTATGCTGATTAGAGTTGAGCGAACACCTGGACGTTCAGGTTCTGAGGGTCCGAACGAACTTTGGGAAAAAGTCCGGGTTCGGCACCGAACGTTGCCAGAACGTTATCCTGGACCCCGAACCCCATTGAAGTCAATGGGGACCCGAACTTTTAGGCACAAAATTGGCTGTAACAAAGTCCTGGCAAGTGCTAGAGGGCTGCAAAAGGAAGTAAGGGGTTAAGAGTAGGGCAAGTGCCCTACAAAAAATGGGGATAGGGAAAATAAATTAAAATCAAATAAAAAAAAAATGGGAAGGGGGGTGGATGTGGAGTAGGAGCCTAGAGGTTGACTAGGCCATGACCGTGGCAGTGTAGGTGGAAGTGGCGGTGGTCGAGGAGGAGGAGGAGGTAGCCAACACAGTTTTTTTTGTTTGTTTATAATTGGGGTAGCCCCCAAAATATTGAGGCCTATTCAAAAAAACAAGTATACGAATGGTTGTGTGAGTCCGGTCTAAATGTTTATTCTGCACAAGGTACAGACAAGTCTTGTGGGATCCAAGCCTGGTTCATTTTAATAAAGGTTAGCTTGTCCACGTTAGCTGTGGACAGGCGGCTGCGCTTGTCTGTGATAACGCCCCCTGCCGTGCTAAACACACGTTCAGACAATACACTGGCTGCAGGGCAGGCCAGCACCTCCAAGGCATAAAGGGCAAGCTCAGGCCATGTGGCCAATTTGGAGACCCAGAAGTTGAATGGGGCAGAACCATCAGTCAGTACGTGTAGGCGTGTGCACACATACTCTTGCACCATGTTGCTGAAATGCTGCCTCCTGCTAAGACGTTGTCTATCGGCTGGTGGTGCTGTTTGTTGTGGCGGGCTGCTGACAAAGTTTTGCCACATTTCGCCATGCTAACCCTGCCTTCTAAGGTGCTAGCGGTGACACAGCTGCGTTGGTGGCCTCTTCCTCCTCTGCCTTTGCATTGTGCTTCCACTGAGCCCCCGGTGTCATTTGGGAATGCCCTCAGCAGCGCCTCTACCAGTGTGCGCTTGTAGTCGCGCATCTTCCTCTCATGTTCCAGTGAGGGAATTAAGGACGGCACGTTGTCCTTGTAACGGGGATCCAGCAGGGTGGCCACCCAGTAATCAGAAGAAGATACAATGTGGGCAACTCAGCTGTCGTTGCGCAGACACTGCAGCATGTAGTCTGCCATGTGTGCCAGGCTGCCCACAGGCAAAGACAAGCTGTCCTCTGTGGGAGGTATATCATTTGTGTCCTCAGTATCCCCCCAGCCACGCTCCAGTGATGCCCACGAGCTGCGTTGAGTGCCACCCTGCTGCAATTCCTCCTCCTCGTCTTCCTCGTCCTCCTTGTCCTCCAGAACTGTGCCCTGGCTTGAATATTTTTGACCTGGCCTATGCTGGTGCAGGAACCCACCCTCCGAGCCACTTGTGAATGACTGGCCTGATAACCGTGAATATGACCCCTCTTCCTCCTCCTCATCCTCCTGTGACACATCCTCTTCCATCATGGCCCGAAGTGTTTTTTCAAGGAGACATAGTAGTTGAATAGTAACGCTAAGAACAGCGTCATCGGCACTGGCCATGTTGGTGGAGTACTCAAAACACCGGAATACGCTACACAGGTCTCACATGGAGGCCCACTCGTTGGTGGTGAAGTGTTGCTGTTCCACAGAGCGACTGACCCGTGCATGCTGCAGCTGAAACTCCACTATTGCCTGCTTCTGCTCGCACTGTCTCTCCAGCATGTGCAAGGTGGAGTTCCACCTTGTGGGCACGTCGCATATGAGGCTGTGAGCGGGAAGGCCAAAGTTCTGCTGCAGCGCAGACAGGCAAGCAGCAGCAGGGTGAGAACGCCGAAAGTGCGCACAGATGGCCCGCACTTTATGCAGCAGCTCTGACATATCTGGGTAGTTTTTTAGAAGATTCTGTACCACCAAATTCAGCACATGCGCCAGGCAAGGGATGTGCGTCAAACCGGCTCGGCCCAGAGCCGCTACGAGATTTCGGCCATTGTCGCACACCACCAGGCCGGGCTTGAGACTCAGTGGCAACAACCACTGGTCTGTTGTTCAATGCCCGTCCACAGCTCCTACGCAGTGTGGTGTTTATCCCCCAAACATATCAGTTGTAAAACAGCCTGCTGTCGTTTCCCCCTGGATGTGCTGATGTTGGTGGTGAAGGTGTTACGCTGAGCGGATGAGTGGGTGGTCGAGGAGGAGGAAGCGCAGTAGGAGGAGGAGGAGGCAACAGGAGGCAAAGAGAAGGACATGCGCCAAAGGGTTAGCCGGCTGAAGCCCACCCGCCACTACATTTGCCCAGTGTGCAGTTAGCGAGATATAGCGTCCCTGCCCGTGCTTACTGGTCCATGTAACAGTGGTTATGTGGACCTTGCCACAGATGGCATTGCGCAGTGCACACTTGATCTTGTCCCCGACTTGTTTGTGCAGGGAAGGGATGGCTCGCCTGGAAAAGTAGTGGCGGCTGAGAACCGCATACTGTGGGACAGCCACCGCCATCAGGTTTTTGAAACTGTCCGTGTCCACCAGACAGAATGACAGCATTTCAAAGGCCAGGAATTTTGAAATGCTGGCATTCAGGGCCAGAAAAGGTCCGCTCGGTAGGGAAGGGACGTGTTTGTTCAGCCCCTGTTCTAGTTCACACGTGACGCGTTACGGTAGACACCGTTCCAGGTGTATTGGTGACAATGTACCTGGTCATTCGTGCCCGTCCCTGCGATATAGAGCGATTGACGTGTGACCCGTTTACATCACCGCCCACCCGAAGTCGGCCGATTGGGAAACCGCGTACAGGAAGAGAAACGGAGGACAACGGAGGAGGAGGAGGATGACGCGAAGGAGGAGGAGCTGGTGGGTGAGTAGGCGAGTCGCATTGTGGAAGTGGTGGTTGTAGTCGTGTAGGTCCCCCTTTG
>BLSH010204486.1:98229-129567 GCA_018402905.1 Glandirana rugosa
AGTGAAATTTACTTTGGCCCTTATTCACTTGTAGACAAGACGTTTGAATAAATTTCAGAAAGTGACACACAGACTTTAAATAAGTTTGCAGAACAGATGTTCACTTATTCCCGGTTTCATTTAAAGTGACACACACATTTTGCAGAACAGTGATATGGGTTCTCCCGGCTTATTTATACTTTTTTGACACAGTTTGAAGATGATTTTAGAACATTTCTATGGCCTCTACCGTTAATTAATACTTTTCAGACCCATTTTGAAGATGATCTCCATTTTTGCTTTTTTTATGTTTTTATTTTTTTTTAAATATTTAAAGTTATTTCCCTGTCCCCATTTCTTTGTAGGTCACTTGTCCCACCATTACCCCCATTTCCTTCCTTTTGCAGACCTCTAGGACCTTCCAGGACTATTTTACAGCCATTTTTGTTCCTAAAAGTCCGTGTCCCCATTGATTTCAATGGGGTTCGGGGTCCGGGACAAAGTTCGGGTTCTGTCCGGACCCGAACCCGGACTTTGTCCCGAAGTTCGGCCGAACCAGCAGAACCTGGACTTCTAGAAGTTCGCTCATCTCTAATGCTGATCACTTCATTTTGCATTTGTAAATCTAGGATAAGAGATTATTTTATCTTTAAGAATTTGATTCAACATAAATTAGGGCAGAACTCAAACTTATGCTCATCAGTTCAACTCTCTCTAATGAAATAAAGTTTAAACTATGATGTTTTTTGCCTAAAATTTGCAGGTTTTTTGAAGGAAGATGAGGGCCTTTGTCTCTGGTAAATTGAATTATTGGCAGAACACATAAAGATGAATATGTTCTCTTCTAGCGCTAAATAGACTCTAAAGCTTTTGTTGACCTTCTGTTGATTAATTACCCAATTTAAATACACTAATGCTTTAAATTAATAACTTATGTTTAATTAAAAGTGATTTACCATATCTGTGCCTAATTATGATATGAATTGGGCATTTTGTAGTCCTACAATATAAGCAGACAACATAAGGCTCAATTAAAAATGATGGGGTTGATTTATGTAGAGATATACTGTTTACTTTGCAAAGAAATTACTTACTTATGAGCTATGCAAAGAAATTACTTATGAGTTATGAGGCACGAGTTTTGCTAATTCACATTAAAGCATATTTACCTTATTTGCTAAGCTAATGAAAATTTAACATACATTTTTACAATTCCTACTCCTTTAGTACAACCACCCCTTATAAATTAAAACCAAAATATTTACAAAGTCCACTGTAGGACCTGTGGGATTCCCTTTATGCAAAGGTGTTAAAGTAAATGTAAATTCAATCACTAAATCTCATTTACTGTATATTATACATTACATTACACATACTTTCAGCATAATATAATTTAACCACTTGACCACTGGGCACTTAAACCCCCTTCCTAACCAGACTAATTTTCAGCTTTCAGCGCTCTCACATTACTCACATTACGCTGTACTCACATGAAATTTTTGTCCTTTTTTTTCACACAAATAGAGTTTCCTTTTGGTGGTATTTAATCACCGCTGGGTTTTTTATTTTTTGCGCTATAAATGAAAAAAGTCCAAAATTTTTTTTAAAAATTGCATTTTTCTTTGCTTCTATTATAAAATTTTGCAAATTAGTAATTGTTCTTCATAAATTTTGGACAAAATGTATATTGCTACATATCTTTGGTAAAAATAACCCAAATTGGTGTATATTATTTGGTCTTTGTGAAAGTTATAGAGTCTACAAGCTATGGTGCCATTCACTGAAAATTGATCACATCTGACGTACCGATGGCCTATCTCATTTCTTGAGACCCTAACAAGCCAGGAAAGTACAAATACCTCACAAATGACCCCTTTTTAGAAAGTAGACAGTCCAAGGTACTTGGTAAGAGGCATGGTGAGTTTTCGGAAGTTGTAATTTTTTCCCACAATTCTTTGCAAAAATAAGATTTTTATTTTTTATTTTTATTTTTTTGCATAAAATTTTCATAATAACAGGTTATTTCCCACACCCAGCATATGCATACCACAAATTACACCCCAAAACCCATTCTGCTACTCCTCCTGAGTATGGCGATACCACATGTGTGAGACTTTTTCACAGCCTGGCCACATACAGAGGCCCAATATTCAGGGAGCACCATCAGGAGTTCAAAGAGCAGAAATTACGCTTAAAATTTCTTGACTACCTATCATACTTTTGAAAGCCCTGGAGCATCAGGACAACAGAAACACCCAAAAAATGACCCATTTTGGAAAGTAAACACCCCAACATATATGCAGCATATATGAGGCAGGTCGGCTCATTCCCGCCATTTTACGTCAGCTCGGAAACTATTCTGTGGGCGCGCGTGCCCTCTGGCCAGCGGGGGAGCCAATCAGCGGGTGGGGGCAGACTCAGTGTCTGCCGGCCACCCATAAACGTTCCCCGCAGTGACAGAATGGGGATCTGCCTGTGTAAAAAAGGCATATCTCCGTTCTGACAGGGGAGATCACACAGAACCTGTCTTTCAGCTATGCAGGAAGATGGATCTGTGTGTTTCCCCAGGCAGCCCATCCCCCATACAGTTAGCAAACACCTGCAAGGAACACATTTAACCCCTTGATCGCCCCTGATGTTAACCCCTTCCTTGCTAATGTCATTAGAACAATAACAGTGCATATTTTTAGATTACTGTAATAATGTCACTGGTTCCCAAAAAACTGTCAAAAATTTCAGTTAGGTGTCCGATCTGTCCGTCGCAATGTCGCAGTCACGCTAAAATTCAGATCACCACCATTACTAGTAAAAAAAAATAATAATAAAAATGCCATAAATCTATTCCCTATATTGTAGACGCTATAACTTTTGTGCTAACCAATCAATATATGCTTATTGCAATTTTTTTACCAAAAATATGTAGAAGAATATATATCGGACTAAATTGAGGAAGAAATTTTGTTTTTTTATATTTTTTTGTGGATATGCATTATAGCAAAAAGTAAAAAATATTGCATTTTTTTTTTCAAAATTGTCGCTCTTCTTTTGTTTATAGCGGAAAAAATACCACCAAAAGAAAGCTCTATTTGTGGGGAAAAAATGGCATATATTTTCTTTGGGTACAGCGTCGCACAACCGTGCAATTATCAGTTAAAGCGACGCAGTGCCGTATCGAAATAAATGACCTGGTCATTAAGGGGGTAAATACTTTGGGTCCTTACGTGGTTAATGAAGAAAGATTTATGGTGTTTTGGTCAGTTAAACAGCTTAGAGTCTAGGCAGCTTTGAGTTTATTTAAACCCTTTCTGCCCAACCCTGGTGTCCCTTTAATAGGGTCTGTATGCCCGGGGAGTGTGAAGGATTGGCCAATCCAGCTCCCAATCATTAATACGGATTTAAAAGTTGTCTTTGACAGCTAAGTCACTGTGTTGCAAGTGCACAGTGAGTGCACTCACAGCACAGAAAGCTCTGCCGATCATGAACGCATATGTACCATGTGTGGCCATTCAAGCCCACCCTCTTTGCTGCTGCACATATGCTTTGTGTGGGCGGCAATAATTTAAGTCAGCAAGATTTGCAATGACTATGATCTTTGTTTTGGAGTATGTATCATTGGCACATGAATTAATTAATAAACTGCACTCCTAAACCAAACCACTGACTACATAAAAAATACACATGCAGTATGTGAACTGACAATGGTTTTGTAATTCTGTCCAGCCACTTTAGTGAATATTTATTGCCCAAGTCAAGACTTTCTTTTCAAGTATTCCCTAAATGAATTTCCTCTTACACAGCAATTTGGGCATTTACTTTAATCTTACCTGTCCCAGAAGTCTTCAGAATGGTCACATGATGCCGCAGAGTGCTCTTCATCTTTGGAACCTTAGCAATGCTAATATGAAGACGTCAGCACTGCTTTGTGAACTATTACACAGTAAATGTAGGACACCTTGGTGATGGCATGTGCTTACAGTTTGTCCTCAGTCTTCTGAAATATTAGGCATCCTTCACTCCAAATAGATGAGGACTTGTTATGAAAAGAAAGTACTGTGGGGGCAGCTGAGAATACAGTGCCCATCCCTCTTCTATTCCAATTGTTTATTGGACAATAAAATAACTATTAACTCAACTCAACCCTATCCTCAAGTACCCCCAACAGGCCATGTTTAGAAAATTTCTCTTAGATAAAATAGTTGTCCAAAATACCAAGCCATTGACTCTGATTTAAAGCACCTGTGTAAGATAAAGGAAAACCTGCAAACATGGCCTGTTGGGGTACTTGAGGACAAGGTTGAGAACCACTGCTCTAGAGGCTTGTGTAAAAGGGATAACAGCAGACTGATATCAAGATAGATATAGTTATTTACAGTATGTTAGTTGCATGTACAAATACATTTACTTATCTGCACTACCTTTAACTGTCCATTGACACGGGTTCACTGCATGAGGTTTTTCACCTAATACTATGGATTTAGAGTGAGCTGCCAGCTCACCACAATCCAGGTTTTAATATATCTGACCCTTTTTATCACTGCAGTGTACCACAATAAGGATGAGGTTTGGGTTTGCCACTACCATAGGTTTGCAGCAGAGTCAGTAGGTTTGAAATCCATGGACCCAGAAAATTAATGTGGAAATTCAAAAGGCTGAACTCTTCTTAATCATATTGCACTGCCTGACCTTCCTTCACATTGGGAGCTGCAATGACTACTGTTACAGTGATGATCTCTAGGTCCAGGCAGCTTCTGGAATGCTCACTGGTTCCCAGTAACATATTGAGCATAATTAGCCAGTTGTGGTTATCATAGTGTTATGATTTGTTACTATTTGTTATGGCGTGTTACTCCCCCCACCGGGAGAACACAATAGCCCTGCTGGGGGGATTCCCCCATCAACCTGACTGTGTTGATGGTGAAATTAAGCGATTTTCTTTCTGTCAATGCTGGGCTCAGCTCTCCCTTCTCAGAGCAAGGTGCTCAGCTGAGGGTTAATTGCCAGTCTCAGCTTCTATTCTGTCTCACCTGATGATCATATCCTGCGTCATTAAGCCAGCTCTGCTGCTATATAAACTGCCTTGATCAGATCACAGATGCCTTCACCTTGGTCAACATCTCTGTAGAAATCTCTGCTGTGTTTTCCCATGAAAGACCTCGCTGATCTCCGGACTCTTGTTTCACTGGCTTGCTCTGACTATGCGCTCTAAATACCCGGCTATGTTTTGACCACATTTACTCTATTTATATAATTTTACCTTTTTATTCTGATTCATGGTTCCTGACAGTAGGCGAAGGCCATGAATTCAGAAGATACAGACAATCCACGTGCTGGTAATATTTTTTCCAGATTGGATGAGCAGGATCATTGCATGGATCAGTTTTCCATAGCGTTACAGATGCTCCTGAATCACACTGCTCACTTGGGTCCTCCTACGGTGGCCGTTTTGGTGCAACCTGTGTTGCAGGCCACTTCTGCTGATGCTCAAGTCTCTGTGCAGGTACCCGCCTCAAATATTACCTCTATAAGGGGTATGTCTGGTGTCTGGTTCTGCTCCACTTCCCCAGCGATTTGGGGGTGATCCAGTTCAATGCAGATGGTTTCTCAACCAGGTTGGGATATACTTTGAGATGCTGCCCCAGGCATTCCCCACAGAAGCAAAGTAGGCTTCATGATTTCTTTGCTTTCTGACAGAGCCTTGGCCTGGGCAGACCCTCTATGGGAGACACAAAAATCCGTTGTCCAGAGTTACCCAGAGTTTGTGGCCTCCTTTAAAAGGGTATTTGACGTTCCACTATCGCTGCCAAAAGCCTCATGTCCATCAAGTAGAGTACGAGAACAGTTGCCGATTACACCATTGAATTCCGTAATCTGGCAGCAGAGGTTGCTTGGAACAATGAGGCTCTTGTGGCTGCTTTTTCTCATGGTCTCTCATACTCTAACATCAAAGATGAGATAGCAGCCCGAGACATACCAACTGAGCTGGAGAGGTTGATCACGTTTGTCATTGACTCCAGACTCCGAGAGAAACCTTCCTTTAAGTAGAACTTGTGGAAACCTCTTGTACGTTTGGCTCCGAGCTTTGTAGTACCACCCATGCCTCCCACACCTCCCATACCTCCTGATTCCAAGCCTGTCAGTGAAGTAGAACCCATGCAGTTGGGCTTCAAACGTCTCTCTGCGGATGAGAGAGCCTTTAGGGGAGGGAGAGATTGTGCTTTTATTGTGGCCAGGCAGGTCACTTTTTGAAGTCTTGTCCTATCCGTTTGGGAAATGCCTGCACCTGAGGTCCTGTAGGGGACAGACCTTAGGTGGCATTGTTACATCCCCAGTTATCCAGAAGAATAAACCCTAGTTCTGGTTACCCTTTCTTGGCCTGAGTCGTCCATCGAGATACAGGCTCTAATAGACTTTGGGGTTGCAGGCCTGTTCACAGATAGTGCCTTTGTGTCTAAGCACTCGATCCTGCTGCAGCTTTGGGCTACTCCACTTGCCATTGAGGCTATTAATGGGAGACCTCTACAGCCTGCCCAGGTGACTCATGAGTCTGCTCCATTGACCATGGCCATAGGGGCTCTTCATCACGAGATAATCCAATTCCAAGTCATTTCCTCTCCTCACTTTCCGGTGGGTATTGGTTATCCTTGGTTACAGAGGCACAACCCCTCTTTTAATTGGCTTCGTGCTGAGGTTTTTCCTGGATGCAACAATGCAGTAAGACATGTTTTCACAAAGTGTCTAAGGTCTTATGTGTCTCTTCACTCTCCTCCCTGCCGGAGAAATACTATTAATTTAGTGATGTCTTTGATAAAGGTCAAGCTGGTAGTTTGCCTCCACACCAGTGGTATGATTGCAAAATTGACCTTCAACCTGGTGCCATACCCCATCGTGGCCGAGTTTACCCTTTGTCTGTCTCGGAGGGTAAAACCATGGAGGAGAATGTTGCAGACACGCTTCCTAGAGAGTTCATCCACAAATCCTTGTCTCCTGCTGGTGCTGGTTGCTTCTTTGTGAAAAAGAAGAGTGGCGAACTGAGACCTTGTATTGATCATAGGGGTCTCAATTGCTTCATGGCTAAGAATGCTTATTCAATTCTGTTGATTACAGAGTTATTTGACCACCTCAAGGGAGCAACGGTTTTCACGAAGCTTGATCTGAGGGAGGCATACAATTGCATGAGGATCAAGGAGAGCAATGAGTGGAAAGCTGCATTTAATACCAGGACAGGCCGTTATCAATACCTCGTAATGCCGTTTGGTCTTTGTAACGCTTCGGCAGTTTTTCAGGAATTTATCAACAGTGTCCTCTGAGATATGTTGCAGCAATATGTGGGGGTTTATCTTGACGGTATTCTCATATATTCAAGTCCCTAGAGAGCCACTACACAGATGTCTGCCGTGTGCTTTGGAGGCTGAGAGATAATAATCTGTATTGTAAATTGGAGAAGTGCAAGATCCATCGTGAACAGGTTAAATTCCTGGGTTATGTCATTTCCATTGCTGGTTTTTCAATGGACCCAGAGAAGCTATCGGCAGTTCTACGGTGGCCCTGATCCATCGGTTTACGCCCACTACAATATTTTCTTGGTTTTGCCAATTATTATCGGCAGTTTATTCGTAACATCTCGTCTCTGGTCAAGCCCCTGACTGATATGACCAGAAAGAACGGTAACCCACAGAATTGGTCTCCGGAGTCCATTAAGGCATTTGAAAGTCTTAAGGCTGCCTTTGTTTCTGCTCCTGTGTTGGCACATCCAGATCCTATGTTACCCTTCATCCTTGAGGTTGATGCATCTGAAACTGGAGTTGGTGCCCTTCTGTCCCAACGTCCCACCTCCGAGAGCGCTATGCATCTTGGTGACTACTTTTCCACTGTTCCGGTTCTAATTTTGACTGACCAAAACAATCTCACATTCTTGTCTGAGGATAAATGCCTCTCCCCCAGGAGAGCACAGTGGGCTCTGTGCTTGTCAAGCTTCAATTACATAGTCTCATTCTTACCCAGTACTAAAAATGTAATGGCCGATGCATTGCTGCCACAGTTTTCCTCCACTTCCAATCGGTTCCTATTCCTGTGATACGTCCTAATCGTATTCTGGATACAGTTCATACAAGTCTCACTTCACCTTTGGGTGACAAGATCCTTGCTGCTCAGATCCATGCTCCTCCTGAGAAACGTTGTGACTGCTGCTTTGTCCCAGAGAGTCTCTGTACTGTTGTGCTCCAGACTTACCATTCTCCCAATGCTGCTGGTCACCCAGGGAAGAATCAACTCATTTGGGCTATTTCCCAACAGTTCTGGTGGCCTAGTCTCCGCACTGATGTAGCCGCCTTTGTAGCAGCCTGTTCTGTGTGTTCTCAGAACAAAACAACACAACATCTTCCAGTGGGTCTTCTACAACCCATACCCAATAGAGAGTGGTCTTTGACTCACCTGTCTGTGGATTTTATTGTGGAGTTACCTAACTCTCAGGGTTCCTTATGGTGGATGACCGATTCTCAAAGATGTCACATTGTATTCCACTTAAGAAGTTGCCCATGTCCAAGGAACTGGCATCCATGTTTGCTTGGGAGATCTTTTGCTTACATGGGCTTCCCAAGGAGATCATCTCTGACAGGGGTAGCCAGTTTGTGTCCACGTTTTGGTGAGCCTTCTGTGCACAGTTGGCAATTCAGCTTTCCTTTTCTTCTGCATATTACCCGCAGTCCAATCGAGCCGCAGAATGAGCAAACAAGTCCTTGGAACAGTTTTTACATTGCTATATTTCTGACCACCATAAGAACTGGTTTGACCTGTTACCTTAGGTGGAGTTTTCTCACAATAGTGCTGTCAATACTGCTACCCGATTGTCTCCGTTTATGGCGAATTATGCTTTCAAACCAGCCATGTTCGCTGACTCATTTGTGCCTTACAGAATTCCTGCATTGGAGGAGCATCTCTGTGATCTTCATTCCACTTGGGTACAGGTCCGGGAGTCTTTGCGATGTGGCAATGATAGGTACAGATGCCATGCTGACCACAGACGCCTAACTGCGCCTTCTTACCAAGTTGGGGAGAGGGACTGGCTGTGTTCTCGCAACCTCTGACTCAGTGTTCCTTCACTGAAGCTGGCACCATGGTTCATTGGGCCTTTCCATATTCTCTGCAAAATCAACCCAGTGGCTTACACTTTAGACCTGCCTCTAATATGCGAAATTCTAATGTATTCCATGTCTCCTTGTTAAAACCTTTGGTATGCAACCGCTTCACCACCTCGGTACCACATCCTCATCCTGTTCAGGTTGCAAACCAAGAGGAGCATGAAATACAATCTATCATTGACTCCCGTAGGTTCTGTGAGTGCATACAGTACCTGGTTCATTGGAAAGGGTACGGTCCGGAGGAGCGTTCTTGGGTCTCATCCTTGGATGTACATGCTCCTGTCCTCCTCCGTGCTTTCCATAGACATTTTTTACCCTCAAACCTGGTGGCCCCCCGAGGAGGGGGGTACTGTCAGGGCTGGACTCAGCTCTCCCTTTTCAGAGCAAGGTGCTCAGCTGAGGGTTCATTTCCAGTCTCAGCTTCTACTCTGTCTCACCTGATGACCATATCATATTTAATTAAGCCAGCTCTGCTGCTATATAAACTGCCTGGATCAGATCGCAGATGCCTTCTCCTTGGTCAACATCTCTGGAGAAATCTCTGCTGTGCTTTCCAGTGAAAGACTATGCCTGTTTGACGGTCCCTTTGGTTCCTGGATTCAAGACCCTGCTCAACAGACTCCCTTCCTGGCTCCTGACTCTGCATGCCATTTGTTTGACCTCGCTTGACCTGTTTCACTGGCTTGCTCTGACTATCCGCTCTGGTTACCGAACCGTGGCTATGTTTTGACCACATTTATCACTGTTTATATAATTTTGCCTTTTTATTAAAAAGTGTGATTTTACTGTACTTCTGTCTTGGTCTGTTTTATGGTTCCTGACACTTTCTTGTGGCTGCAGTAAGGAAAATGACATAATCTATGGCCTGCTTAAGGTCCTTAAATATATTGTAAATCAGGAATAAAGCATTGCGGTTACTTGTCTTGTGATCAATATGATAAACGTTCCCTAGGTCTGCAGTGCTGTATCCTTAAAGAAAAGAAGAATCAGCATGACAGGCAGCAGAACAATGTAAATATGATGTTAAAAAAATAAAAGCCTTTTGAAGCCTCTGTTAGGAAGGCACCTGCCATTCTGCATAAGACTTGCACAATGTTGCCATAATCTTTTAATTTATTCAAACAATGAATAAATACTGTGTATTCATGTCCATACAGTGAATGTTTCTTTCTTTGTTTTTTTTTTCCTTTGATAAGAGAATCAAAGTAGCAACTATTTTCCAGGTCTGCCCAGCAGCAGGTAAAGCCCACACATGGGCTCGTGTCCAAAGTCTAAAAAATATCTCTATGTATTTTGAGGAGCTATTTCAGGCAAAAAAAGATGTACTAGTTTTATCATTCATCCCTTGTTAATTGACAAGTCATATTACTTTTCTCATTGATGTTGTTTGGGGATTATCTTGATATTCTGACATTTCCAGGATACTGCAAAACAGTTTTTGGTGTCATAAAATTAAATGTAAAAATAATACAACCTGAAAACCAAAATGGACACGGCTTTTTAGACCTCAGGGAGTTATTCATCTTAAAGCGGACCTTGCAGTAAAATGTAAAGTCTGCCTATAGATGGCCTCTCCACTTTTCACATAAAAATTGCTGTCTGATAATACTTTACAGATGAAACCCTAAAACAAATAGATATAATTACATACTTAGCTAAACTTAACCTTCTGCCTGTGGTGCCCAGGCAAGGGTGATGTCACGCTCCTTCTATCGAGATCTTAATGCAGATAAGCATGTATCTTATAAGAGGATACTCTTGAACTGAAATGTCCTCTTGCAAGATTTGGGCCATTCTGCTTAATTTAACTCTGATTTGAAAAAAAGATCACAAATACATGCAATATCATGTTTATTAAAGTAGACCTGTCACTTTAGCCATCCAGAGCAAAATACCAGTGTTTTTTTTCTAGTCTACCTCCTTTGCTACTAAAACCATCCCCATACATGGATCAAAATTCAGCCGCTTCAGCAGGGACCAGACAAATTTTGATCCATGTATGGGCAGGGAAGTTGTGCTGAAGTCAATCTACCGATTGACTTCTGTAAACCCCCCTGTTGGATTTTCCCTCCTTAATCAGTGCTGCCAGCTATAGCTGGCAGCACTGATCAGTTTATTCTGATGGTGGGGAAATTTCCACACTGTCCGAATATAGTAGCTCAGTGGGGAGGATTCCCCCATCCATGCTGAGTGTAGCTGTGTGCATGGATGGGGGGAATTGAGTAACTTTTTCATTCAGTCAGCTAAAAACAAAAAAAATATTGGTATGATCATCAGCCTCTTATGCCATTTTTTTTAAAAAACATGGCAATCCTGGGTTAACTGGTGTAACAATTGACATATTTTGTATGCATTCTCACACCGCATGTCCATTTGGAAGATAGCTTTAATGTGCACCTTTGAATCAATGCTCACTGTGTGACTTAGCTTACGGAGCAATTTTTCTTTGTTTGTATTATTGTTGGAAATTTTTTTTTAATACAAATCTATTGAAACTAAGAATATTGGCATGATCAGTAGTTCTGCTGTTGCTTCTATATTGCCTGGTATTTTCTTGTCAAAACTGTTACATTGGTGAAAGCTGAGGATATGGTTCTCTGCCCTTTGGCAGATCTCATATATGTACAGTATTTCAGAGGTGTATTTCACAGTTTATTAGTAAGTTTACTTTTACCCCTTCATAGCGAATTGGCAATATATTTTACTAGACTTTACAGTACCCCTTGATGGTCCGTTACTTCTACATCAACCATTACTGATTTCCTTAATTTACCTTGCGGCATTTTGAGTGTTATAATTATTCCTCTTGGTTCTGTACCTGTTCCTTTGCCATTATAATCTGCTGCTTTTGTTTGCATACTGTTGTGCGCTGAGTGTTCCAGGAAAGTACCTATAATTCTGAGTCTGTAAATGCTTTGATCACCATATAGGTTTTGCCTCCCTCACAGTGGATTATAATTAGCACAATGGCTTCATTGAAACATATGAGTTCATCATCAGTTAATAGTGCATTTTTGTTGAAGATGTTATGGACTCAATTGAAATGTTAGTGTCATTTAAAATCCCTTGTAATTTATGTTTACCTGTAGTGTTGATAGCTCCTAGTGATCAAACCATTCACATTTTTAAATTATATGCACTGTGCATTAAGGCATTGTCCTTCACTCTAGTGCTCGCTGTGACTTTTCCACAAAACGAATTGACTGTATTTGCAAATTGGCACAGACAAACATAACAAAAGGCACACATTAGATTATATTAGTCTAAATATTTGCTGTAAGTGATAAATTGCACAGAACCCGCCTTTTCAAGAAAGAAGGAGAATTTTCATTGTTTTAAGTGAGTATTTTATGTATATTGATGCAGATAATCTCTTACAGCTGGTCATAGTTTAAATGGCATCTTACTGTTTCTATCTGAGATTAAAATGTAATGCATTTTCCCCATAAGACTTTTAATAAAATACATATGAATGGAATGCACCCAAGCAATTAAAGAGAGGTGAATGTTTTTTTTAATAAACATTTATTTATTATTATATGAAATACATTTCAACAGAATCATTCTGTACTCTCCATTGAATTTTAAGTTTTGTGTCTATTAAAATATAGGTGTTATCCCCAGCTCCATCGAACTCTCTGTTAGCAGGTCCTGCAGGCAGCTCATTTCACTCCCCCACATTAGGGGGGTTTGACCAGCGTACTCCGGATCATCTGGGGCGGACCTATAATACACCCATCGCTTCTCCCACAGACTTTCTCTCTATGATAGAGATGTTCTCACAAATGCTGACTAGGGGCCTATCTCAGAACGCAGCCCAGATTACATCCACCATACAATCAGACCTGCAGCAGCTGGGGGCCAGGATTGAAGCCATAGAGGCCAAGACAGAACAGGCAGTCACCCAATCTAATCAGAACACAGACCGCATCCAAGAGCTGCATGAGCAATTGGACATTGCGCTTAATAAGCTGGATGACCTAGAGAACAGGTCTCGCAGGTATAACTTTAGGATTAGGGGGCTCCCTGAGTCCTTCAAGGATACTGATTTGGTAGTCCGTTCTCTTCTAAAAGACTTAATTCTGACCATCTCTGATCACCATTTGGAACTGGACCGTGCTCATAGGGCGCTCCAAGTGCCCCGTCCAGATGGTCTCCCGAGAGACATCGTGGTTAAGCCCCACTATTATAAAATTAAGGAACAGGTTATGCGTCAAGCACGGAACAAGGATCAGCTCACCATTCACGGTCACCCCATTCAGATATATGCTGACCTCTCACCATATACCATTCAGCGGCGGAGATCACTGAAACCATTGCTTCAGATCCTGGCTCAACACTCTATAATTTACAGGTGGTCGTTCCCTTTTCGCTTAAACTTTTCTCATGCTGGCAAAGCTTTTGGCTTCTCGACCTTTGCAGAAGGAGAATGCATTCTTCTACATTTGGGTTTAATTTCTCAGTCCCTTTCTGCTTCTACTCTTTCCAAAGCTTTAAGCTCCGCTAAGAGGCCTCCACCACCAAGCCCCATTGCTCCTCTATGGCAGAGGCAACAGGCCAAAATATCAAAGGAAGCTAGACCACCATGAACTGAGGAATCTGATGTTCACTTGTTCTCTATTTTTTGGAAGGCCATATCTTTCCAAGCCCGGATGGACTTTATATGTTTTCCCGGTTTATGCTTCTTTGGAGGTTTTTCTCTCCATGAGCAACGGTTGTTGCAGAACTATTTGACTACTATCCTGGGGACCATCAATGTTCCACTTATTTGATAAGAGTTCTTCATCCCCTCCTTCCTACATGTGTTCCTGACTGTTCCATTTAACCCCTGTTGGTTACTACACTAGATCTGAAGTTTGTGGACTGCTCCACTAATTGCTATTCAAAAATGTAAGGGTGGGGAGAGTTGTTCCGTCATGTTCTGTTAGGTTGGGGGTCGGACCCACCTGGCCCATTACATTCGGGCGGGGTGGTTCGGACTTCCACCTGAGGCCTCCCTCACTTTTGGTGGGCGGAGGCTAATTTGGCTCAACTGTATGTCTGTTTGAAGCCGTGTGTTATCAGTAAATAATAGTTTTTTTATCTGAAGAGTTTTTCATTGGCGAGTTGGTCGGCAGGGTTATAATGTGCCTCAACTTATCCCTGAGTGGATCTGATTTTGCTCCACCCTATGATAATGTCACCTTCCCCTTTGAAAGGAAGGTTATTTGGGGTTTTTCGGGTGGCAGGGGGGATGGGTCCCCCTTTCTTGCTTGTGTTCGATACTGTTCAGTTGTTTCTGATGTATACATTTACTCTAACCAGGTTTTAACCATTCTTCCAGGTACAGTGATGTCTTTTTCTTTATCTCTATCTCTTTCCCCTTTCTTCCTCTGGCGGTCATCTGGGGCTCCCTATCCATCTCCCTCTGTTGGGCAGAAGCAAGAAGTGCGGTGTTATGTGGGGCGAGTGTTCACCATCATGTCATCCAGGGTAAGGTTGCATATTCTAATCCGAGGGTACCCCCCATTTTTGGTCCATGCAGGTGGATAATACTACCATTTCCCCCCTCTGTATTTGTTCACACAATGTGCAGGGTTTGAACACACTGTGTAAGAGAAGGAAACTTTTTAACCAATACCAATCTAATAAAGCAGATGTCATCTTAATGCAGGAAACGCATTTTCAGGCCTCCTATAAACCATCCTTTTTACATAGTTTTTTCCCCCAATTCTATCTTTCTAAGGCTTCTAATAAAACTAAAGGAGTAGCAATTTGCTTCTCCAAGCACACCAAGTTTTCCCTGACGGAGACCCATAATGACTCAGAGGGGAGATACTTACTTGTCAAGGGAACAATAGACGGGGTGTTATATTCCTTTGTCTCATATTACGCACCCAATAGCGGGCAGGCTAGCTTCTTCTCATCTATGGTCAAGAAACTACAACCCCACTTCCAAGGGATTCTGGTCATGGGAGGGGACACTAACTTGACCTTTGACCTTACATTGGATAAGTCAATCAAGGGATCCACTTGCCTGAGAAAACCCAATAAACAGAGTACACACATAGCCAATTTACTTCACAGCTTGGGCTTAGTGGATATCTGGAGGGAAATGAACCCCCGCTCCAAAGATTATACCCATTATTCCGCCCCCCCATCAATTGTATGCCAGAATAGACCATATATTCCTTCCGGTCTCTAGCATCCCACTGGCGACTAAAGCCTTAATAAAAGACTGCTCCACCTCAGATCACTCGATGGTAGTGCTGACCATGCAATGGTCTTTAGGCCCCCAATCTCAATTCTCATGCCGTCTTAATGAAGACTTGCTTAGCGACCCAGTCCAATGTACAGTAATAGATAAAGCAATTCAGGATTACTTCAGGCTGAACTCCGATCCCCTGATTTCCCCGGAAACCCTCTGGGCCGCACATAAAGCGGTGATAAGGGGGTTGCTCATTCAAACCTCCTCTAGATTACGAGAACGGCGAGCTAATATAACTAAACTTCAGGCGGATTTTCTGGCACTGAATAAGGCCCATGAGAGATCTCCCACTGAGGTTACTCTAAAGCACTGTGAATCAGCTTGTTTAGCTTTAAACTTAGCACTAACTACCAAAGCAGAGAAACAGCTGAGATGGGCTGGAGCTCGTTTTTATCTCTACAGAGACAGAATTGATACTAAATTAGCAACTAAAATCTCCCCTAGGTTTCATGGTCACAACTTCCCCAAAATAAGAACGTCCGAGGGTTCTCTCACACAAACTCCAAAACATGTTATGGAAGCTTTCCAGAGATTTTACGCAGAGCTATACAAAGTCAAAAAGTCATATCCCGAATCAGAATTAGACAACTTCTTAGACAGCAAACCCATTCCAAAACTTCAGAAATCTCACATAAACTTATTAGAAGACCCAATCTCTCAATCTGAAATACTGGAAGTGATAAAGTGCATCAAATTTAATTCAGCTCCGGGTCCTGATGGGTTCTCATCCGGCTATTACAAAAAATTTGCACATTCTTTGGCTCCTCATATGGCCAAATTTTTTAACTTTCTGAGGACCGTTCTCCCCTGGATGGAGCCCTAAACATGGCCTACATTTCAGTAATACCCAAACCGGGCAAGGATGCGAGCTTGGTGGGTAACTATAGACCGATCTCACTGATCAATAATGATTTAAAGATTTTAACCAAGATTATGGCTAATAGGCTCTCTTCCTTTATTGCCCAATATGTACAGAAGGACCAGGCGGGCTTTATCCCGGGGAGACAAGGTCCCGATCAAATAAGAAGGGCCATTAATGTCGTTTCCCTGCTGGGTTCCCGGTGGGATGGTGGAGACCCTCAGGAGGGGTTTCTCCTCTCCATTGACATTCAGAAGGCCTTTGATTCTGTCACTTGGCCATACATTTTCAAGGTCCTCGCAAAATGGGGGTTTGGCCCTAATTTCCTGGGGACTCTTCACTCACTCAAATCCTAGCGCACAAGTTAAACTACAGGGGTATTATTCAGAAAGATTCCAAATTGAGAAGAGTATGAGACAAGGATGTCCTTTATCCCCATTAATTTTTGCAATAGCGATCGAATCACTTGCAATAGCGATTAGACATAATCCAGATATTAAAGGGGTCCGATGCGGAGATCAGGAGCATAAGTGTGCCCTTTTCGTTGACGATTTGTTGCTTTTTGTCACTTCCCCCTCATCTCTACGCTAAATATTTCCGCCCTGCTTCATAGATTCGGAAATATATCGGGGCTAGTGGTGAACATGGAAAAATCCCAAGCACTGAATATCACGGTTCCCCTGAATATGTTCTCTAATCTTCAAACGCATTTTCCTTTTAGCTGGAGCCCTGTCTCCATCCCATATTTGGGGATTATCCTTACTCCCAAGATCGAGTCCTTATACCAGGCTAATTACCCACCGATGTACCCCAAGTTAAATAAGGAGTTAGCAACTTGGGCCAAATATGATTTATCTTGGTTAGGGCGCATCAATGCAGTCAAGATGATGCTTTTACCTCGCTTCACTTACCTATTCAGATCCCTTCCCATTCCCGTCAAAAAAGCTCACCTACTACAGTTTCAGTCTAAAATTCTACGGTTTATTTGGGGTTCCAAGGGAAATAGGTGCTCCAAAAACATCTTATTTGGCCTCAGAAAACAGGGAGGGTTGGGGGTCCCAAATTTATGGTGGTATTTTCAAGCGGCCCAACTGACTCAATTTTCCATGGTATACTCCCGTCATACCAAACCTGACTGGATCTTGATAAAGAGGCAGGCAGTTCCGAAATTTACAGTTGACTTCCTACTGTGGATGCCCCCAAATCTTCGGCCAGCAGTTCTGGCCCCGACACTCTCGCACTCCTTGGCCCTATGTGATCGCCTTCATAAAATCCCTTCCCTCATTTCGTCGCTCCGCCCTTTGACTCATCTCTTTCACAACCCTAGCTTTCCTCCAGGCTGTAATATTCTAGCTTTTAAATGGTGGCTGAATAAGGGCCTCTATAGTATTGGGCATTTTTTTAATTCCACGGGTCCTCTCACACTGCTTCAGTAAATTGGAGATGCCCCAGTCGGAGAGGTTCCGCTTTTTGCAAATCTCTCACTATCTGCACTCAATCTGGCCTAATAAACCAGACCCCCCCCCCAACTATCACAGCCTATGAAGCATGGTGTGCTGGCATCTCAGACCAAAGAGGGGAGGATATCCCTGATATATTCGCTCCTTGCTGACACCTGTGCCAAAACTTCATATGCCCTCGCATGGGAGAAAGAGCTCAATAGTTCATGGGACCCTGAGCTGTGGAACTCGTGCTTCTTCCGCTCCTCCAATATCAAAGTATTTTTACGGTGGTACAGAGTTCCTTAGACTCTAGCCAAAATCTTTCCGAACGCCTCCCCTCTTTGTTTCAGAGGCTGCGCCCACACGGCCACGATGATACATATTTGGTGGACTTGTGCACGGATACGGAGTCTCTGGAACAAAATTTTTGCAGTATTGCGTAAAATCACTGGGATCGCGATCCCGCAGGCCCCAGAAATTGCTTTACTGAACCACCGAATTGACAAATTGAGCAAACACTCTCAACGGCTCGCTCTTTTAATACTTACGGCTTCCAAAATCACTATAGCCAAGTATTGGAAAAAATCCTTGGTACCTTGGACAGCGGTTAAGCACAAAATTATGTGGATAATGGCGCAGGAAAAGATGGTCAGCACCCTGCTAGATAGGGTGCAGCTCTTTGAAATGGTCTGGGAACCGTGGATGCAGTTTACTCACACCCCACTATTCCCGGGAACATCAGCCCTCTGTAGCTCTTCCCCCCAGATGACCCGAGAGGTTCTTCCTTCTAACTAACTTGCCTTTCTACCTCTCTTCCTTATCTCTCCTCCTTCTTAATACCTGTCCTTTCGTACTCTGCCTTTCTTATTCTCCCTTCTTCTTATCCTTTTATTCATACCTGGTAGGAACCGGAGCTTCAGGTTAAGCTCACTTGTCATTCAGCAATGCTTTAAGTTTTGACACTTCACTCTGTTAGTTGGCTACTGGCCGGATATTCTCCGGAGAGGAGAAATTTCTTCTCTCATTTCATAGGGGGAGGATGGCCGGGGACTTCTGGCCCGCAGCTTGTTCCCTTTAGGGGCGGGTCGGAGCACTCTGGTTATCCTAACCCAGCATTGGTTTGCTGGTTAGCCTGCATAGGAGAGACCAGTGGGTCAAAACTGAATGTCTCAATAGTTCAAGAACACATCGAACTATAGATTCTAGGATATGTTTATGTTTACGTCAAGTGCATTCGTGAGCGGGACCTTGTGCTCATAACGGTCATATGTTCTTTTGGATTATTGATTTTGCTATTACTCTGTAATCTGGAAACATTGGTAGCTTATTATTGTATTTTATTATTTTTCAATAAAAATTACTGAAAGTAAAATATAGGTGTTATTTTCCCTTAAAATGATTGTAAACGTTCAGTTTTTTTAAAAAAATAACAAACGTTAAACTTACCCACTCTGTCCAATGGTTTTGCACAGAACAGCCCTGGCTGCTCCTGGCTCCTTCCCCCCGCCTAGTGCCCACCATAGCAAGATGCTTGCTATGAGGGCATTTGTGCGGGCTTGCACCTGAGCCAGCTCTGTGTGTCTATTGATACATAGAGTGCAACTTGGGCTGTCCCTGGTCCCTCCTCACTGGCTGTAAATGATAGCAGCGGGAGCCCATGGCTTCTGCTGCTGTCCCTGAGCCAACGAGGAGCGAGAGAGCCAAGAGAGCCGAGAGAGCCGCTGATCTCGTACACATTGCTGGATTAAGATCAGGCTAAGGTAAGTATAAGGGGGGCTGGGGGAGCTGCACTCAGAAGGTTTTTTACCTTAATGCATAGAATGCATTAGGGTAAAACACCTTCAGGCTTTAGAGCCACTTTCAATAGTTACAGAGATTCATGTGATTGTGTTAAAGGACACAAAACCATTTGTTTTTACATTGACACATTATGCTGTCAAAGACATTCTGGTAATAAAATTTCAATATTTTATAAAAACAATTTGTGTTTATTTTTAGGTTTTTTTTCAATGAATTGCCTGCAATAGAAACAAAATTAGTATTTGAAGACTAAGTTAAAATATGGAAAAGGCTTTTGATAATATGTTTTGGAATTGCCTATGCTGTACATGTCATAGCATTACTTATGCTATACAAACACACTAGTGATAGAGCATCACAAACTATGGTGAACTTAAATGCAAAAACTATTCTTTCCCCACACTTCCCTTCCACCCCCTTTAATCCAAACTGAAAGACTTTTTCCCCTCTACATGGTAAAGTATAGTCTCCCAAGTGCCCCATCTTGGTTCTTCTCTGCCATTGTTTCTGGTTTGGTGGACTGTTAATCCAGTGCTACAAGGAGTACCTGAGATGACCACCAACCATGGTGACACTTAAATAAGGACCATTCCAGGAATTAAAGAAGAGGAAAGGAGGAAGATAGAAGGATGGGATGGGAGGAGGAATATTTTTATCACTGAAAAGGGCTTCAAAAATATAATAATAAAAATAATAATAATAATATCCCTTTTGAAACAGAGATGAAGTCAAGGTCAACCACTATCCTCTTTCTTTTCTTGGTAACCACTCAAATACAAATTTAAATTTAAATTCTGTAAAGGTACAGAATTTCTATCCTATTTCATTTTAATATACCTACACTAAAATAGGTATAAATATCACGTCGTTTCTTTGCCATTAAAGAAAAGTTTTAAGACCGAGTTTGCCTGCAGTTCCAGTGTCCACCAGCAGGTGTCTCCCAGAGGCTAACCGGCCTCAATAATCCGTTCCAAATGGTCTCAGCTCCTAGCAGGACATATAATGCTTCTTCTACTTGCACGTGGCACGTCAGTGTTTTGGCTGCTCCTGTCCTGTACTCCGGTTGCCGTGCTGCTGCCGCCTGACTCTGTTACTCTTGTTCCTGCCCTGCACCCAGTACCCTGCTGCCTTGCTCCCTGCTCCTCCAGTATTCCCCTGCCTTGTGTGTATCTCATTTATGTATATATTGTATATTGTAAATCTTGTTTTTGGTTGCTGGTTAGGCATTTTGTCATTTAGTTTTGATTCTCATGCATTCTCATGTTTATTGTTTCTTTTGTGTGATTGTCTTTTATTTCACTGTAAATAAATGTCACTTTAAAGCTATATTTACACGGTCTGGTTCCAGTTTCTCTGTGTAGCTACAAATATCTGGTCATCCCAGCTACTGACTGACTGAAAAATAAAAATTGAATAACACTTATAAAATATTTATTTATCAAATGGTTTGTATTATTTTACAATTCAGGCTATCATTGTTAAACATCGATATTTTAAAATGGGCAAGGGACAAAATCTTAGAGCTTATTTGTCAAGAAGCAATTATTTGTTAAACATATATAAGTACCAAAAGTATTTTTAAATAATACAGAGCATCACTCATCCTTTGTCATATATGCCACAATTCGCTGAATTTTATAATAAAAAAATGACCCATCATCCTGGCAAATGTTAAAGCAGTCATTACTGCAGATTCAGAGAAAATAATCCATT
The DNA here is from genome assembly GCA_018402905.1 of Glandirana rugosa. Lineage (NCBI taxonomy): Eukaryota > Metazoa > Chordata > Amphibia > Anura > Ranidae > Glandirana > Glandirana rugosa. The sequence goes on from BLSH010204486.1 coordinate 119,407, forward strand.
TACATATAGCTCATTGACCATGACACTTATCAAGAATTAAATATGACCCGATATTAAACTCGTCACCATTATATGCAAAATATCATTAGTTCAACTATGTGTAACAGATGTAATTCTGCTCCCAATACTAAATTCCACTTCTAGCATTACATTCCTAGGGGATGGGAAACACTTTCTAAACAATCCAAATTGCACATTTGAAAACAAAATGATCACATATTAAAAAATAATTTTCACTGCCAGGTAGGTAAGGATGTGGAACTCCCTTCCACAATCGGTGGTGTCGGCAGGAAGTATGGATAGTTTTAAAAGAATCTTGGATGGGTATTTTAGCGAAAACAATATACGGGGATATGGGAAATTATTTTAATACACACACCAACATAGGTTGAACTGGATGGACTGATGCCTTTATTCAATCTTACCAACTATGTAACTATATGTAAAAATAAAAAACAAAAATGTGAATATTTTTTAATGTAATTTTTATTGCAAAGTTTTTCCCATATACAATAGAACATGTGTACAGTTTTAAAAGAATGACCATAGGACAAATAACAACAGGTAAGGAAAAGAATAGTCACCTCTTTCACGTAACTATCTGGTCAACATTTGGGCTGGCGTAATAATCTTCTAGATCAACAATCACGCTATAGCAGAAGCCTGTAGCTGTGAGGGAAATTGTCTGTTGAGTAAAGGCAGCTAAAAGATTAAATGAGATTGAAGGAAGGTAAAAAGAAAAAGAAAAAAAAGAGAGAAAGTGTTGAGGAAGAGAGAAGGGGGGGGGGGCAGGGGTGAGTAAGGGATATGGGTAGAAACAGAGCAAAAGTCAGTTTTTTTCCTTCAAACGAGCAGTCAGCATAAACATCCTAAATGAAAGCGTCAAAGCTAGTCCAAGAGTCCCACACCGATTCATAAGTAGTAAGAGTATTATTAAGTCTCACTGTAACAGCTTCCATAAGTTGACCTTTCTAATATGAGTGGTCCAGTGGGAGACAATCAAGCATCTTGTGGCCCTTAAAGTATTACTAAACCCAGTAATATGAAAATAGTTCATCTGCCCCCCCCACCCCCCACAGTGCCCACAGCTTATAAATCTTCTTTTTAAATTAAAATACTGCCACTATATACCTTTTTGTATGCTCTATATAATACAGTCAAGTGATAAGCTGCACAGTTTCTCCAGTGCCGATATTTCAGGAAAGAGGAGATTTCCACTATAGCCTGTATACATTCCCACATGTGTGATGTCAATATCATGAGACTTGGCTATCTCTGAGAAAGTTCTCTCCAGCATAAAAGACACAACTGAGCATGTGCAGGATGTTAATCCTGCCTGTGTGATAGTTGGTTTCCCCAGTTACACAGTGCAGGGAGGGAAGAATCTATGCATACAGAATAAAACAGCCTTTCTGGCATCCTTAGGCACATTGGGTGATGAAAGACTAAGCAAGCATAGAGCTGGATCAGGTGTGATGTAGATTTGTAAAAAAGCGTAGGAGAGGACTGCTACTTCTAGCCAGAAGGGGTGTGTCTTGGGCCAAGTCCAATATGTATAGAATACAATAACAATAACCTGGGATGTTGGAGTTGTGGAGAATCGTGTATTGGTTCTCGTTATAGCTTGTACAAAAAAGATTTGTGTGTATTGTCCAAGATTTTTCTCCATACCTTTGGTGTAAACTCTCTATTTAAAATCTGCTCCCATTTTATCATGTAGTTGTGCTTTATGGGCATATCAAGATGGGGGGTCATCAGAAGCTTGTATATGTTGGAGATCAGGCCCCTGCATGTTGCACCAACAATGCAAAGCTTTTCAAATGGGATGGGGGGGGGGGTTATATTGGTGAAATAGATTGTGCAAAATGTTATATTTGGATAATAACTAAATTGACAAACAAGTGCCCTTGATGGTTGCTTGCATTAGTCTTGCAGGAGAGCAAAAGTTAGGATGGTTTTTATCCATACATTTGTGATATTCCCGAAGTTAAACTGGGATTTAAAGAGTAACTAAGTTTTGTGAGAAAAAAATAGCAAATAAAAAATATATATAGCATATACAATTACTACACAAGCCAAATTGTAACTGAATGTTATTAAAAATAACATTTTCAATCTGCAGCACTGTCATTTTTTGTAAAATACAATATGCAACCTGGAGGAATTGTGTAGAGCATTGATCTACAGAATGCCTCCAGAAATGTAATTTCCTTCTTGGGTGATTGGGGCAGAACTCTGCATTAAGATACAGTACAAGTCAGATTCTGGTCATCCTCCAAATGTCATTTTTGGTGCGTTACTCCCAAAGGGTTAATCACTTCTAAAGTAATGCAGACCCTTCATTTTCCTCCTTATAACACTGCAAGAGGATCAGCTGATTAATAATGAAAAAGTTACTCCCATTCACATTCACTCTACAGACATCAAACAGCTTTTTCCTCAGAGCAGAAAAGGGTAGGACTGTTCAACAAAGTTTGTTAAACTCACTGCAATGTACATTAATACCCCAGAGGGGATTTTTTTTCTCAACAAAATTGGAGTTACACTTTACGTTTCCATGGTAGTACCATGTGTTGCGGAGGACTATCAGGTATGGCTGGGGTATAGAGCAAGAAAACAGGAGAGATATTAGATGGGATTTAGTTTTGCAGGTTTTCCAGATATTACTAGTAAAATTCATTGTGAAAATAAATTATAAATCTCAAAAACCGGTCAAGTGTCCCCATAGTAGAGAATTACAGTGGACTGGGGCAAACCACAGCTTTTTGATCTCTGATAATTTATTGTAGGACTACAAAGTAGACCAGAGCATCACTGGTCTGAGATGGGTTGCATTGTAATACTTTATAATGATAATATCTCCTGGAATTTAAAGAGTTTGTCAACCTGTTGCAACCACTTTAACCTACAGGTAAGCCTATAATAATGCTTACCTGTAGGTTCCATGCATATCTCCCAAACCTGCATGGTTTAGGGGATATGCAGTGTACTTGCATGTGCCCACATCATCGGGCACATGCACAGTGAAGAAACGGCCTCCGTGCCGTTCCTTCACTGAGATCATGCCGTGACTAGTGGCTCCCGCGCACATGCAGAAGACGTGGACGTGGCCTGGAGCGGGGACATCGCAGGATATTGCGGGCTTCCAATGCAGGTAAGTGTCACATAATGGACTACTATGCGATGCATACTAGCCCATTATGCTTTTACATTGCAGGGTAACATAGAGGAAGTAAATCCCATCAGGGTTTAAGGACCATAAGGACAGTTTTTGCAATTCTATGGCGCTTGTTGTCCCCCCACATGAACATCACTATGTCTTGTTGGAATTTCTTGAGGTGGAACAGAAGAATTCTCATGAAGAGCAGAACAGTGCATATAAATTACTATAAATAGTAATGGTAGTTTAAGCAAGATGGTTATTTTACCATATGCAATCCTACTCAGAAAATATGATGTGCTGTGTATTGATGCAAGAACAATCTGAGTTCATGGAAGAGATTAAAATAGTTAGCATTGTATAGTATATGGAAAAAAGCCATACAGTTGATGCCAAGATAGAATATAGTTGGGATTCCAGACAAAATGGTAGGTGGAACCAACGCTGTATCTTGGCCTAGGCCGACAAGGCTTAGGCCAAGACAAGTAATAGTTAGGGCTTCATATTTAGACTCATTTGCTTTATATCCTCATAATCCATAGGTTCTACAAAGCAAGTTTGTAAAGTCAGGAGGAGGGGTTGTGTAAGAGTTACGAGTGTAATGGTGTCAAGAGGTCTCTTTGATGCCAATATGCCTAATTATCACAAAGAGAAAGGGCAAACTAGCTTTTTTGGCATAAAGACTAAGAGCCACACCTTCTTCGCTCCATTTATAAAGTATGTCAGTATGATCTATGGTCCTGCAGGTATCGTATTCCGCCTGGAAAAGGGAGAAGCTCTGCTGACTTCCATCATTCAATCATGTGCAAGCAAAAAAGCTGTTTTTGTCTACTTTCCTTGCATCTGATCAGGTACTTTTGCAAAATGAAGCTCCACTTAATTTTTTTAAGCTCTGGAGCAAATTCCCTTGCAGAGTGCAACTGCACTTGCAAAGTGCACACTCTATGTGCCTTTAGTAAATCAATCCCTTTGTCAATTACCATTGAAGTCTGTATTCTTATAGTTTTTGAGGCTGTTTCATCATACAACCTGTGGGCTAAGAGAGTATGAGCATTGGTACCGCATTCATAATACCTTTGCATAAGTGAAATGAGCTGTGTCTCTACCTTACCCAGTGCTAGGTATTTTAGCTGAGTTCAAACAGCAGTCATTTTCCTAATGATAGAAGTAGAGAGAGCCTTGGACATGCATTTCTCTAATTTTACAGTTTAGCTTCTAACAATTGTTTTTGGAGTATTGAGTGGTGTTTTAACCACACAATTAGTGCTATACATTGACCTCAATATTCCCTGAAAATTTAGAAAGTTGAAGTCGATTCTGCATCTTTTTTGAAATAACAGGAAAGGGTTTCCACCATTTGTATCTTGGTATGTTCAAATTTAAAGTGGAATATTACCCATAACAACTTGATAAACAATGTAAAAAATTGAGAACAACTGAGCATGCGCAGTGCAGGGTGAGGCAGCGTATGGATTTTGAGATTACATGCACACAGGACTTTAAAAAAACATCCAAAAAACATCAGTAGCTTATCAGTGATTTTTTCAGCTTTTACCAGCGTTATATTACCGCATTTTTTTGCGTTTTTTTTTGCGGTTTTTAGCGTTTTTAAAGGGCCAGGGTTTTTTTTTCTCCAATTGATCTAAAACGTCCAAAAACGCTGGGGATCGTCGTTTTTGAGCGTTTTTGAGCATTTGGACATTTTTACAGCTGAAAAAGGTCCAAAAGAACACTCTGGACTTGGGTTTTTTTTTTACAGCTCAAAAACGTCCCTGCTAAAAAGAGTTGATAACCACCTATGTGTGCATGGACACATAGGATAACATGATGGAGGGTTTATTGACTGCAGAAAAAAACGTCTGCAGCTAAAAACAACTGCTGTGTGTCCTGTGTGCATGAGACCTAAACAATATAGGCACTTGTTTACAATGTTTTACATAGCTTTACCTGCAAAAGCGGCCACCATGAGGCAATCTAGCAGGACTTTATTTTCTGACTAAAGTACCACTTTAAGTAAGAAGTTGTTCAGGTACCAATAGCAAGATCTAGAGGCTGATGGGTCCAGAAAAATAAGGTCTATGTCTGAGTTAAAAGTAAAGCGAAGGGAAGATGACTAAAAAATAGTTGATTCTGTGACGTGTTTTGTGTGCAGTAGAGTAGAAAGAGAAGCATTTTTCAGAGAAGTGGAGGACTCTCCACACATCATAAAGAAAGAATTGTCTAATAAGATTGCCAGATAGAGAGATAGAGACATGTTGAACCAGTTTCAGGAAAAGCTTGTGGAAGATGGGGATCAGGTTTGCATTAGGGGCATAGATTTGGCAGAGGATAATCAGAGTAGTAGCCCATGTGCTTTGGGGTGGGGGGGTGCCCCTCCCTGCCCCAAAGAACCAACCCCCATGTTGAGGACACATGGCCTGGTATGGTTCAAGGGGGGGGCGCTCGCTCATCCCCCCCCCCCTTTCCTGACTTGCTGGGCTGCATGCTCGGATAATGATCTGGTATGGATATTGGGGGGAGCCCACGCTTTTTTTGGCATGAGGGTTCCCCTTAAAATCCATATATGTTTATATATTTCCTCGCTTAGGATAGAGGACGATGAAAAATAAGACTGCTACCTACCCAGAAATACCTTACAAAGTAGGATATGAAAGATACCAATTGAATAGAGGGAGATGGCGCTGTCTTCTGGTAGTGGTTTATATAACCATATGTGTGATACAAAAAGCGTATACCAGTGTGTACAAAATAATTGAAATGGTTCACTGTGCTAGTACTAATAATATCAGGGAGAATAAAAATATATATTTTCACGTAATCTGGAAAATGTGTCCAGTATACAAAGGTGCATTGTGCAAATAAAAATAAAAATCATGTGTACAACGTACAAATAAAGTGCAGTAGGAAGTGTCCGAATCTATAGCCTTGTTGTAGCAGATAAAATTAGTATATGTCCCCAATGGTCATGGATTCCTCATATCTTTTTTGCAGTAAAAAATCAGAATTTACTAAAAAAAGTAATCTTCACATATACTGTACTTCATTACAATTATTTCAAACAGGAGTTGCTGAACCCATGCAAATCGAACCTGGGCAGATTTTCTCATCACTATTAATAATTATAAAGAAAAAAGGCATTGCGATGACAAAATTGTGAATATGTTTAGGATTGTTAAATAGGTATCAGTCATGTAAAACATTCAGCAGGGAGGGGCCTTAATCCGACATGAATTGGAACTTGAATTTGAAAGCTAAGAATCCCAAAAGTGATTGTCTGGGAAAGCAGTAAGAGGGATGGGGGGCAGGTGGTGGGGAAGCTAAGAATAAGCACTTGAAGATGGCAGCTCAGGAGAAAGACTGCTTGACTGGCAATAAGGTAAAGAAGATTGGCAGGAGAAAGAAACCATCACGTGATCATCTGGGATAAATAAGTACTGAGAATGAGACCGTGGATTTACTGTATAGCAGAAAAGGAGCAGGTAGGCAAAGACAATATGAGTAAACTCTGTGTGGTGACAGCTGAAGAAACAGGAAAACTGGAAGGGAGAAATGAGTAGAGGGAAGGACATTGGCAACAGGGTAAAAGAAACCCAGCAGGAGAGAAGAAATAGCCAGAAATGACAAGAGAGACAGATACTATACGCATGCTGTTTGATCTCAGGAAATGTCCAACTGTTTCATTAAACACATTATTCAGCAATTTTTATAAAAACATATTTTTATTTTCCCATTAGTGTTGCATTTAAAACTCCTTCCTAAATGCCTCCCCACTAGCAGCATTATATAAATGTTATATATCTAGGTTTGGAGAGATGCTAAGATTTTTAGTTATTGGTGTTCAACAATGAAGAAAGATTTTTAGTTCTTTAGTTCTTAACAGGTGATAGCTTATTTGCCTTTGGGAGCTCTGATTTGGCTGCTTCATTCATTACTGGTGGCATGATTTTCCAGACATATTATGACTTTAAAGCTTGCAGAGATCAATTATTTTTTAATAGTTATCTTGTTATATTGTCCGACCTGGTGCTGTTCCTGCTTTTAATTTAGAAATTTTTTTTTTTATTTCATTTGAAATCATTTTGAAGTTAAGCTTTGAAATGACTTATTTTGACAAAACATTAACAATTAACACAACAAGTAGTCTCCCCTGCTTTATGCTTTACAGTTTAAATAGTCAAACAGTTACCATGAACAAATGATTAATTGGCTATAAGTTGAAGTCAACATTGAGAACAAATGTCTAACTTGTAATTTTTATTATTAAAGAGTCTGAAGAAGGAGAGGAGGGGATAGACTGAGCTGTGATGGGGAGGGAGAGAGAGTGGGGGGAAAGGGAGGAGAACAAGGGGGAGGAACAAGGGAGGAAGGAAAGCAAGTGAGAGAGATGAGAGGGAGGATAGAGAGTAAGGGGGGGAGGGAGAGAGGTAGGGACAAGAAAGAGAAAAGTGGAGGGGTAAAAAGAAAAGGATGAGAGGAAAAAGAGAGGAAAGAGAGAGAGGAAAAAGGGAGAGAGTGTAATGGGGAGAGGGAAAGAGACAGACAGCAATAGGCTAAAAATGAGTAAATAAAAAAAAACGGAAGATTGAATTCAAATACTTACCTTAATTTTCCTTTCCTGACGAGCTCCATGGCAGCACAATTGGGTAAAGGCTCCACCCCCCTATGCCTCTAGCACTTAACTATAAGTTTGAGCCCACCTACAGCCCCGGCGTTCTGCAACTAGTCCTATCAAGCTAGGTGGGATCTGTGCTGCCATGGAGCTCGTCAGGAAAGGACAATTATGGTAAGTATCAGAATTGAATTCTCCGTTTTACTGACGGCTCCATGTCAGCACAACTGGGAACTAACTAGCCAAACAGACAGGGATAATGTTACACACTCCTCAATTCTGGCTAAAAACAGAAGCCAGAATGCCTCTGCCAAACACATCTGTCATTAGGGCTTCTTCTATACAGTAAAGAGCCATTAACATACTGTATATATTTTGGTGCCCATGTAGCTGCCTTGCAGATAATCTCAGACACTCTGCCTGCTGCCACTCTCAAGGTCAAGACCCTTCTAGTGAAGTGCTGTGATTCTCCTGGCACAGCCAACCCTTTCAACGTGTAGGTCAAGGAGATGAGCTTCACCAACCAAGACGTTTTTAGTTGAGGTATCACAGGGTGATTGAATACATCTGATGTAAAAACGTCAATGCCAATGGGAGATCCCATTTCGGAAACAACAATTTGAGGTTTCAACCAAATTGCATTTTGAAAACAGTATAATTAAGTGTTGGATGCCCACTATATGCCGGTGAAGGCAGAGATTAGACATGTCTGTGCAATTGGTTTCATTCCGAATTCGTTTTTCGCCATAATTCGGAATATTTGTTAATTCAGAAACATCTGAATAACGACAACCATTTCACAAATTTTTCCAAAAACAAATTTTTGAAAAGAACAAAAATCGGAAAGAACGAAATTCGAAAATCTGAAAAAACGAAAATCCAAAAAAAACCCAAAGAAGATGAAATAAGCAATTACTTTACCACTTTTGACCATATGCTTAATTGTGACAAATTGGTCACCATCATGTTAACCACTTCTGGACCACCTGCCATTGTTTTATGTTGATACTTTGACGTGGAATGCCTTTGTTATGGTAGCAGATAGCTACCATAACCCTGGTATGTTTTTTTGCAGCGGGCGGTCCGCTTTCAGATAAAAGTGGTCTCTGCATCTGATTCGCCACAAGATCACTTTTATCATGGGTGGGAGAGGTGCCCCCCTCTCCCGCCGCTTTCTGGTCATCTCCGCCACTAAACGGAGCAGATGGTATCGACAGAGATGATCCGGTCCTCTCCCTTCAATGCCTGGATGCCGACTGAGGGGAAGATGGCCCCCACTCGGCTCCATAGCATTGAAGGGCAGAAGCGACATCAAACGTCACTTCTGCCCAATGCTCTTAAAGGAGAATTTTTTTTTCAAATTACATTTATTTATTATTTTTTGCATTTTAGTGTAAATATGAGATCTGAGGTCTTTTTGACCCCAGATCTCACATTTAAGAGGACCTGTCATGTTTTTTTTCTATTTACATTCCTTGTAATAGGAATAAAAGTTAAATGGACCCCATCCCCCCAAGCTCACACGCAGAAGCGAACGCATACAAAGTCCTGCCCGCATATGAAAACAGTGTTCAAACCACACATGCGAGGTATCGCCACGATCATTAGAGTGAGAGCAATAATTCTAGCACTAGACCTCCTCTATAACTCAAAACTGATAACCTGTAGAAATGTTTAAACATTGCCAATGGAGATTTTTGTCGCCATTCCACAAGCGGGCGTAATTTTGAAGCATGACATGTTAGGTATCAATTTACTCACATTATCTTTCACAATGTAGAAAAAAATTGGACTAACTTTACTGTTGTCTTATATTTTAAATCAAAAAAGTGATTTTTTTTTTTAAAAAGGCGCTTGTATGACCGCTGGGCAAACGCGGTGTGACGTAAAGTATTGCAATGACTATCTATCTATCTATCTATCTATCTATCTATCTATCTATCTATCTATCTATCTATCTATCTATCTATCTATCTATCTATCAGTGGCGGCTGGTGTGGGAGGGGCGCTGGGGCGCCGCCTCCCCGCCGGCAACAGACTGAAAAAAAAAAAAAAAAAAAAGTCAACCCGCCCACCTAGGTGGCGCCGGTACATTGACTTTCTTTTTTTTTTTTTCTCTTCGGCTCTTTGGCTGTCACATGACAGCCAACTAAGTGAGCCTATTGGCCGGCCATTCAAGCCTATGCATGTGCGCTTCTTCCTGCGGCCATGCATAGGCTGATTGGCTGCCCTGAGCCTCCGCTCAGGGTGATTGGATGAGGGTCCGCTCCCACAGAGACCATGACCGCCCGGGGACCGACGAGGGGGGGACAGCCGCTTTCCGTGTGCCGAACTCTGCAGACCCAGCGCGCTCTCGCATGCCGAATCTCTGCAAAAAAAAAAAAAAAAAAAA
>BLSH010204486.1:132817-154874 GCA_018402905.1 Glandirana rugosa
TCATATGTCGAGTCGTAGTGTCCTGTGTCATATGTCGAGTCATAGTGTCCTGTGTCATATGTCGAGTCGTAGTGTCCTGTGTCTGAGCTGTATACTGTGTCCTGTGATACTGAGCTGTATACTGTGTCCTGTGATGCTGAGCTGTATACTGTGTCCTGTGATACTGAGCTGTATACTGTGTCCTGTGATGCTGAGCTGTATACTGTGTGCTGTGATGCTGAGCTGTATACTGTGTCCTGTGATGCTGAGCTGTATACCCCTGACACAATATGTGGAATACAGGGGACGGAGTGGGTGGATTCTATAAGGGGCGGGGCTTATTAAAAGTAGGAGGGGTCACAGGGAAGGGCGGGGCCTGGCGCCCCCCCATCCAAAAACTTCACCAGCCGCCACTGCTATCTATCTATCTATCTATCTATCTATCTATCTATCTATCTATCTTCATATCTATCTATCTTTTTATCTATCTATCTATCTTTATATCTATCTATCTTTTTTTTTCTTTATTTTACACATTAAAAAGCTATCTAGCTAAACTGCCTGTAATCAGGAACCTAAACTCTCTCTCTATCACTGCCAACACACACTACACAAAGCTGTACAAGCGGCTTTATATAGTATGGGGCGTGGATTGAGGCTGCTGTGCAGTGATTGGCTAAAGGCACCCTGCCTTTAGCCAATCAAAGTTCTCACAGAAGGCCGCCCGCTGATTGGCCAAAGCTTGCAGGTCATGTAGATACTTTGGCCAATCAGTGGCCAGCATTCCGCCACCATTGGAATGCATTATGGGGTGCGCGAAGTTCCCGCGAATGCCCCATAATGTTCGGAAACACCCGAACAAACGAACACCCGATGTTCGAATCGAACATGAGTTCGACTCAAACCGGGAGCTCATCCCTATTGACCAAAGCTTGAACAAAGCAAGATTCATAGTCATGTTCATCTACGTCTTCTTTATTGAAGAGCCTGAAGATGGCTGTTTTGCTTGGAAAAGTTCAGACTGCTCATTACCAATAGAAATAACTTTTTCACAGGGTTTTGCCTGCCACTTAACCTCCCTAGCGGTATGATTATTTCAGATTTTTGGTGCTGAAAGCGGTATCATTATTTTGCATGGAAATTTGGCGTTTTATATTGTAGGCCTGTAATTCTTAGGAATAACTCACTTAAATCTGTCCAAACCAGAGTCTAGTAGACATCTCGGGTATAATAAAGTTTGAAACACAAAATCATAAATTATAATATAATAAATAACTATAAATAATAACAAATAATAATATAATAATACTTTTTATTCAATAATTTTTAGTAAATAATATAATCAAAAACACTGACTTTTTTTGGCCAAACAAGGATGCAATATTAGTAGTCATATTGCTTCAGTAAACGCCCTGGGTATGGAAAATTTTAAAACATGGTACAGCACAAAGTCAGACGTCACAATCAGGACAATAGAACCGGGTTTCTTTTCTGATTTTCCTTCCAGTATCGTCACGCTTAGAGCAGCAAACCACACACATCCTTGTGGGTGCAGACTTCTTTTCTGTTGGTGGAATGTGGTCCATAAAGTGAGGACCAGTCAGGCGTTCCGGGTTCACAATGTCAGCAGCACGACGTCCAGATCTATTTACAGTCGTTGGTGTTTGGTGCTTGAGATGTATAAGTTTGGCAACTTTCCAAACAAAGTCCGCATGAACCACAGGCTTGTCACTCTTTTTTTTAGCAGAATTAATGATTTTTTTGTAATATTGTTTTGTTGTTTTATCATCGCTGGATAAAATGTCATGGCCTGGTCAGATCTGTCCACACCTCCCATGGTGTTGTTGTAATCCATCACAACTTGTGGTTTCATTACCTCTTTTCCACCTTTTGTGTGTACCATGACAGTAGGAGGTGTTGTGAATAGTACTGATTAGGCACACATCTTTTTTGTCGCACCATCTCAGTGCCATCATTTTGCCTTTCTGCCAGGCAACTATTTGTCCCGCCTTGAGCTTTTTATTGCCAAAGGTTGGTGGCATATCAAGCTGGTTAGCCCTAACGGTCCCATATGCATCCGTTTTGTTGTGTAGAAGGAACTCATAGAGTTCTGGAGAAGCGTAAAAATTGTCTGTGGTTACACAGTGGCCCTGATTCAGCAATGGCTCAATCAAAGTAAGAACCAAAGTGGTTGCCATTTCATAATTACTTAATCGTTCATTGAATTTGGTTCCTTTCCCTGTGTATAGGACCGAATTCCATATGTAACCAATGCTTGATTCACATAGCATGAATGATTTTGTGCCAAATCATGCTCTCTTTGACACCATATACTGTATTCAGCTGAGTCTTCCTTTGTAGGCCATTAGACTTTCGTTGATACTAATGTCTCTATCTGGTACATAGGTCTGCTGGAAAATTTTCAGAATAATTTGATAAACCTCCTAAATCTTTTTGAGTTTTGGAGCTGGATGAGAAGTCTCATTAAATTCTTCATTATTTGCAAAATGCAAATATTTTGTTATCAGAGAAAATTTGTATTCCGACATGATCGTGCCAAAAAAAGGAGTGGCTAGTAAATTGTTGGTTGTCCAATACCACTTCTGCAGGGGTTTCCCCACCACTCACTGAAGAATTATTAGGCCCAGAAACTTCCAGATGTCCTCTTTGGTCACTGGTTCCCACTTTCTGCTCCTTGAAAACCTCTGATGCGTAGCAGCTTGTTGCTCCCGGTACCGATTTGTCTCTGCAACAATTTTTTCAATAACCTCATCGGTCAAAAAGAGTTGGAGGTATGCCAAGGGGTTGTCATCCTCAACATCCACTTTGATACCAGGTGCTCCAGTAAATGGGAATCTTGGGGGCGCTACGTGCTCCGTACCACAGTCAATCAAGCACCAAGTCCACACATCGCTGGGCACAGTCGCAGGATCATTGCTGAAATCGCTTTCTGTGTCTAAAGACGAACTTCCCCACGAATCGCTATCACTCAATTCTGCAAGTGATTCTGTATTGCTGTCACTGTTTTCCAGCAGGTCATATACAGCTTTTGAGGTGGAGGTGCGTTTTTTTGATGCCATGGTCGTTCTGCAGTTTCCAGACACAAGGTACAGTAAAACTGCAGGCAAGGGCACTGGAGAAAACACTGGTGGACAAACTAAGGTAAATTTATTTGATTTAGTAATGTAATCCAATAGGATTACAATGTATCAGTGTGTTTGTGCTTTATATTTTTTGAATTTGCCGCTGGTTCCGCCCCCCTGCGTCACGTCGCTCACAGGGAACGGAAGCCAGGGCACACAAAGCATTGGGCGGAAGATCTGGCCACCGTACACTGTGGGAATACATTGCGGGATCCCGGGGATAAGGTAAGTAACCTCTTCCAGGATCCAGTGATGCAATCCTGAGTGTGGCTCAGGGTTACCGCTAATAGTACTAAAATTCCACCCCGTGCCACACTTGGGAATACCGCCAGGGAGGTTAATAAAGCAGCAAAATAGTTTGCTTAGTAACAAACCCTAAAGGGTTAACCTCTGCTAGAGGGAGGCATACGCTTCCATCTACAGCCCTGATTCACCAGGTGGTTGATGAGCTAAACCTTGCCTTGCCAGGAATCAGGACTTAATGAAAGAGTTTTGTTCAGAACAGCGACAAAAAGTTAGGAATTTGCAGCAGAACTACAATAATAGTCTGCAATGTACACAAACCAAGGGAATTGTAGACATCATGAAAGCATGCTTTCCCCCCTCTCTTTATTATTATTTATTTGTATTTTTTTTTGGGAGAAAAACTGGCGAGCACAAGGAAATATAACGGATGTCCTATATTTCAACAGACAGTAGCTGCTACAGGTTGCGCTAAAATGACGGTAGGTAGATACATATAGCATACATCCCATAAATACATGTAAATCATACAGTCCAAATAAACATAAATGGTGTAGATGAAAGTAGAGATGTAGATGTATCTTCACAGATATAGACCACCGTGTGATAGTTCAAATTCAGTAGTGATACCTCCACCTCACATCTAATAACTGCTTACCAGATGTAAGCACATAAGAGCTTTGGCTGTACCCCAGCCCGGGTCCCCCCTGGGGATAAATATGACAATCTTGGGGTCCTGATGTAGCAGAGTTGGTTCAAGTGAACCACAGAGGTAGTGGAAAGGGCTAACCGGATCCGCCTCCCGGCGTTTGCAGGATAGCAGTCCAATAAGGTTCTTTCCACCCCCAGGTAAACTCACCACGGCACCCAAAGAAAGAGACGGTACTGATAGTGTGATAACGTTTCAGTGGATTTAATAAGATAAAAGTATTGCACTTACATCAGATAAAAACAACAAGGGCGTCCAAGAACATTAAGCCAGCCGGCTGTAGACTTCAAACACTCAATGGCAGTGACGTCAGCGCGTCTGCCATTGAGTGTTTGAAGTCTACAGTCGGCCGGCTTAATGTTCTTGGACGCCCTTGTTGTTTTTATCTGATGTAAGTGCAATACTTTTATCTTATTAAATCCACTGAAACGTTATCACACTGTCAGTACCTTCTCTTTCTTTGGGTGCCGTGGTGAGTTTACCTGGGGGTGTAAAGAACCTTATTGGACTGCTATCCTGCAAACACCGGGAGGCGGATCCGGTTAGCCCTTTCCACTACCTCTGTGGTTCACCCAAGCCAATTCTGCTACATCAGGACCCCAAGATTGTCGTATTTATCCCCAGGGGGGACCCGGGCTGGGGTACAGCCAAAGCGCTTACATCTGGTAAGCAGTTATTAGATGTGAGGTGGAGGTATCACTACTGAATTTGAACTATCACGTGGTGGTGTATATCTGTGAAGATACATCTACATCTCTACTTTCATCTACACCATTTATGTTTATTTGGACTGTATGATTTACATGTATTTATGGGATGCATGCTATATGTATCTACCTACCGTCATTTTAGCGCAACCTGCTGTTTATAAAATAGTGTGTTTGTAGTACATGGTTAGTACTGTTTGGTTGCAGCTGTGGTTGCTTAGTGCTTTTACATAGTCTAGCGCGGTGTTATCCTCCTTTGTATTGCAGTAGCTGCTACAGTACTAGTAGGGTTGCCACATCATCCCTGTAATCCAGGACATATATGAATTACACAGGTTCTGAGACTCATTGAATTCAGATAAGGCACCAAGTGAGTTTAATGACCACCTTAATCAGCCACAGAACCTGTGTAATTAATGTGTGTCCTGGATTATATGTGGCAACCCTAAGTACTAGCCATCCACAGTCGACTCCTCTACCTTCTCTGGGAATGCTGGTCTTTGAGGGGGTTGACACAATGGCACAATAGTAAAGCAAACATGAGAAGCCACCAATGGGTTAATGACATGTGTGAACAGGCAAAGTATTACTATGTGCACCTGTTATGCAGAGTATTCCCTGTGGAGGAGCTCAGGGTATGCATAGTGGCTGCAGGGAGCAAGGCACAACAATACCCAGCAATGCAGCATTCATTTGGATACAAAGCACTTTTAAATTTAGCTCACCCAACCTCCTCCATCCCACTGTAAACACTTGGGGAGACTCTGCCGACACCGCTGCCCACTGCACATGGACCCAGTGGACCCCAGACAAGACTGCTAGCCATGATAAAAGCCGCCCCAAGGACCAGCAGCGGGGTTCCCTGGGTTATGGGTCATTTAGCTGAGACACCAAGCCCTGCCTCCAGCCTAATCCGCATGCATGGACGGAAAAAAGAAGAATGCTGAGGCTGTAGGTGGGCTCAAATTTATATGCGTTAAGTCCTGGAGGCATGGGGGGGCGAAGCCTATACAGCTGTGCTGACACGGAGCCGTCAGGAAGCTAGGTTTATGTGGATGTATGCACTGCAACATAGGTGCTGATTGCTTTGGTGGGAATGATTTTATTTTGCATGGTTTTAGGGTGGGAGGGACATATACTTTATTTACTTTGTGCACTTTTTCGTTAATTGTAATTTTATTATTGTCAGTAATTTCTATGTTTAAAGCTTGCTGGTATTTTGTTCTGATTCTGTGATTCTTATATTAGTTTACATTCCAAGCAGAGCCCTCAATACCTATTGTTGGAAGATTAGGAATCCAGAAGGATAGCTGTTGAACTAAAAATAACTGTTTTAATATTTATAGAGCTCTCTAACTCAAATGTTATATTTTGCCACCAGAAGTTTTGTAAGCATGCTGTTATGTACAATAACATCCAGAAAAGACTATAAGATGCATTATAATAAATGTCAAATAATAAATTTGACATTTGCCAAACATTAACTGCAGCTGTTTCCCCTGGTGCGTGTTAAACTATGGTGATTCATCTACAGTGAATATCACATTCACTGGTTTATAAATATACACTTAAATATTATGTACAGTAAATAAATATAATTGTATCAATTATTACAATTACAACTTAGCAATGCATATTAGCATGCAGGTTTAACTGTTAATTGTAACAAATAAATGAACTGCCATATTCATGAATACAATTACTGACACATTTTCCTGAAAAAGCTGCAAAAATGTTTTTACTTAAATACAGTAAATTACAGTACTGCAGTATGCTAGGTATCAATAGCCTGTTGAAGGAACATTTTCCTTTTGTTAACCAGGCTCACTGTCTTGCCACGGTTTCTTTGCTATGCTATAGTTAAGCTATTAGTTCTGTTGTACTTCCCATCAAAATTATTGTTTAGCACAAAATTAAAATCTCCAGCACAAATAAAGAACTTGAGCTAACAAATTACCATTTCAACAAGAGTGCTTGTGAAATAGTCTAATTAAATGATCTTTTAGAGGGGCCATAAGAGCTGATTAAACTCATCTAATAATACAAAACAATGTTCTTCTCAATCGCCTATTGTCACCTGTACTATAAAAAGGAATTTTCAATATAATCACTTTATGTTCAGTTTTGAATTGCAACATGTGGTATGTTGGATAAGAGGGTAAGATACCTGGAAATGTTTGAATTATTAGTATCTTGGAGAAAAATAACACTTGGTTTACTGTTTTTTATGTATATTAATTTTCCTGTGACATAACATGTGTTGAAGCACATTGGGGTTGATTTACTAAAGGCAAATAGACTGTGCAGTTGCACTCTGGCAGAGCAGTTGCTCCAGAGCTTAGTAAATGAGCAGAAGCTTTGTTTACCTCCATCATCCAATCACGTGCAAGCTAAAATGCTGTTTTTTTTTTTTTTTCCTTCCACTTGATTGAGTATTCTTTGCAAAGTGAAAAATTATGTGTAAAAAACATGTGCGCTGATATGTGTAAAGATAAATAAATTTCAACCTTGGTGTTGGATTCATTTATATATACAGTGGATATAAAAAGTTTACACACCCCTGTTAAAGTGTCAGGTTCCTGTGATGTAAAAAAAACAAAGATAAATAATTTCAAAACTTTTTCCACCTTGAGCCTGGGTTCACACTCGTGCGAACTCAGGGATCCCACATCGCACCAGTGTTAACCAGGGCTTAATGTGACCTATAAACTGTACATCTCAGCTGAACAATAAAACTGAAATCTTTTAGGTGGGGGGAAGTAAAAATAAAAACCTAAATAATATGGTTGCATAAGTGTGCACCCCCTTAAACTAATACTTTGTTGAAGCACCTTTTGATTTTATTACACTACTCAGTTTTGGGTATGAGTCTATCAGCATGGCACATCTTAACAATATTTGCCCACTCTTCTTTGCAAAAACACTCCAAATCTGTCAGATTGTGAGGGCATCTCCTGCGCACAGCCCTCTTCAGATCACCCCACATATTTTTTAATCGGTTTCAGATCTGGGCTCTGGCTAGGCCATTCCAAAACTTTATTCTTCTTCTGGTGAAGCCATTCTTTTGTTGATTTGGATGAATGCTTTGGGTCGTTGTCATCCTGAAAGATGAAGTTCCTCTTCATGTTCAGCTTTCTAGAAGAAGCCTGAAGGTTTTGTGCCAATATTGACTGGTATTTGGAACTGTTCATAATTCACTCTACCTTAACTAAGACCCTGTTCCAACTGAAGAAAAACAGCCTCAAGGCATGATGCTTCCGCCACCATGCTTCTCTGTGGGTATGGTGTTCCTTTGGTAATGTGCAGTGTTGTTTTTGTGCCAAACATATCTTTTGGAATTATGGCCAAAAAAGTTCAACCTTGGTTTCATCAGACCATAACACATTTTCCCACATGCTTTTGGAAAACTTCAGATGTGTTTTTGCAAAATTTAGCTGGGCTTGGATATTTTTCTTCGTAAGAAAAGGCTTCCATCTTGCCACTCTACCCCATAGCCCAGACATATGAAGAATACGGAAGATTGTTGTCTCATGTACCACACACAGCCACACATACTTGCCAGATATTCCTGCAGCTTCTTTAATGTTGCTGTAGGCCTCTTGGCAGCCTCCCTGACCAGTTTTCTTCTCGTCTTTTCATCAATTTTGGAGCGACATCCAGTTCTTGGTAATGTCACTGTTGTTTCATATTTTCTCCACTTGATGATGACTGTCTTCACTGTGTTCCATGGTATTTCTAATGCCTTGGAAATTCTTTTGTACCCTTCTTCTGACTGATACCTTTTAACAATGAGAACAATGGAAGCTCTTTGCAGACCATGGCTTTTGCTGTAGGATGTGACTAATAAAATGTCAGGAAAGACCTACTAGAACAGCTGAATTTTATTTGGGGTTAATCAGAGGCACTTTAACCACTTGCCGACCGTGTTTTTTAATTACACGGCCCCAAGGTGGATCCATTGTTCTGGAGGGGAGTACTATAACATCCTCCCAGAATCGCGCTCCCACACGCCCCCAGGAGTATCCTTGACTGCCGGGTTCGTGAGACCCATTGCATTACGGATCATGGTAAATGGCCGCTCGCCAAATGATGGAGTGATCAGATGTAAACAAGCCGGCGGATATCCAGCTTATCTCTCCCCTCTCCACACCGATCAGTGCAGTGTGAGAGGAGAGGGGGAGAGAGGAGATGCATCAGTGCTGTGGGCAGGATCTGAAGAGCCCACAGCACTGCTATGTGCCAGTCTGCCCATCCATACCCTGTACCCATCTATCCATCCAGCCTCACCCATCCAGCCTCATCCATGCTCACCCATCCAGCCTCATCCGTGTTCACGTATGCATCCATGTACATGCATGCATCCGTGTTCACCCATCCATCCGTGTTCACCCATGCATCCATGCTCACCCATCCAGCCGTGCTCACCCATCCAGCTGTGCTAACCCACCCAGCCTCATCCGTGCTCACCCATGCATCTGTGTTCACCCATGCATCCATTTTCACCCATGCATCCGTGCTCACCCATCCAGCCATGTTCACCCATGCATCTGTGCTCACCCATCCAGCCGCATCCACCCATCCGGCCTCATCCGTGTTCACCCATGCATCCGTGTTCACCCATGCATCCGTGCTCACCCATGCATCCATGCTCACCCATCCAGCTGTGCTCACCCATCCAGCCTCATCTGTGCTCACCCATGCATCTGTGCTCACCCATCCATCTGTGCTCACCCATCCATCTGTGCTCACCCATGCAATCATCCTCACCCATGCATTTGAGCTCAGCCATGCATCTGTGCTCAGCCATGCATCCGTGCCCCGCCATCCATCTGTGCTCACCCATGCATGCATGCTCACCCATGCATCTGTGCTCAGCCATGCATCCATGCTCCACCACCCATCTGTGCTCACCCATGCATCCGTTCTCACCTATCCATGCATGCTTACCCATGCATCCGTGCTCACCCATGCATCCATGCTCAGTCATCCCTATCCACGGCTCATCCACCCCCATCCATGCTCATTTATGCCCCATTCATGCTCATCCATACCACATCATTTCTCATCCGTGACACATCCATGCCACTGCAGTGCCCATCCATGCCATTACAACGCCCATCAGTGCCACTACAGTGCTCACATTAGTGTAATAGGTAGTCAAATTAGATTTGAAATGTATGCCCCTAGAACACCTGCATGTTGGGCCTCTGTATGTTTAAAAATGTATTATATAAGAATATATTGTGGGTGTAATTTTTGCTATGTACATGCTGTGTGTTAGAAATATTGTATAAATGGACAACTTTGTGTAAAAAAAAAAAGTGTTTTAATATTCTTTCCACATTTCCCAAAAACTTAACATGGTTAAAAGACTCATCATGCCTCACAGAATATACGTTGGGGTGTTTACTTTTTTGGGCGTTTTCATTGTCCTGGTGCTCCAGGGCCTTCAAAAGTTCAAGAGGTAGTCAAGAAATTAGATGTGTTTTTTTTTTTTTGCTCATAGAACGCCTGACGGTGCTCCCTACATGTTGGGCCTCTGTGTGTGGCCAGGCTGTGGAAAAGTCTCCCACGTGTGGTATCGCCACACTCAGGAGGAGTAATAGAATGTGTTTTGGGGTGTAATTTGTGTTATGCATATGCTGGGTGTGAGAAATAACCTGTTAATATGACAATTTTGTGGGGGGAAAAAAACAGAAAAAAAAATCTTCATTTTGCAAAGAATTGTGGGAAAAAATTACAACTTCAAAAAAATTGCCATGTCTCTTACTAAATACCTTTGACTGTCTACTTTCCAAAAAGGGATCATTTGGGGGGGGGGGGGGGTATTTGTACTTTCCTGGCTTGTTAGGATCTCAAGAAATGAGATAGGCCATCAGTACATCAGGTGTGATCAATTTCCAGTGATTGTTGTACTACAAAAATCAGTAGGATCCTAACCGGCTCCTTAGAATAATCTTAAATTGGGCCACTAAATGGAAACCAGATGACTAACAAGCAGTGTAAAGGTATAAAAGTAAATAATATTGACGTAGATGTTAATGCGTTTATAGACCATTCTTAATATCCGTTCACACCCATGATGTCATATTTTCCAGATGCCAGAATAAGCGGACGCCTGCTTGTTCGTCCTATAATACTGTGCGTCATATATATATTCCCTCCTTTCTAAGTAGAAAGGTTGGTGCAAGTACATTTGGGCTTCCTCTTTCATTCCCACTTAAAGTCCCTTTAGATATCTATTATCCAATTCTCAAGATGGTGCCTCCCTTGGCATTTTTCCTACCTCAGATCACTGTTGTAGTGTAGCACATTATGGGCTCCCATCTATTCATTTTCATAATACATACTCCTGTCCCCCTTCTCTCCCCATGTCCTTATCTTTTTCCTGGCTTGTTTACGTTTGGCCTAAGAGGCTATTTTTGAGCTATGGATTGCTATTTTTTCATTCATAATTAGCCCTATGAGTCTCTGCCCCCTATAGGGTAGAGATGAAGGCTTGGGTGTGTTTGTCTGGGGGACACCCTGGGTTGTTACCCAGCAATGCCCCTCAGGTATGTATACATCTTTTCCATCTTGGAATAGAATAACTCAGATTGAGCTATATTTGTCCATCTGGATTAATGGTCTATAACATATTTTACTTTGATTTGTGGATCCAGGATATGCTTAGGGATTTGGGACACACTTTCCATTAGAGTGTTCTAGCTCCAAATGTGTATAAAATTAATTGTTTCTTCCGAAGAAGGTGCAATTTAGTCATGTCTCTGTGCATATAGAGTACATTCATATCCTTTTACACAATGCATACATAGTGACCATAAATTTATATAGGTAGTGAGACTTTAGGCTTCATTGTCATATATCCATTTTGACATTATTATTTTTAATTTATTTTTATATAATACCTTTACACTGTTTGTTAGTCATCTGGTTTCCATTTAGTGGCCCAATTTAAGATTATTCTAAGGAGCTACAATCCTACTGATTTTTGCAGAACACCAACAGGCCCCTGTTTCTTTCTAAAAAGTGTTGCTATGTGTCCGTTTTCAACTTTTAGTGTTCGATTTCCCTGGTACATTTCCCTTTTTAATGCTACAAATACCAAAGAACTTTGTTATTATGCTGTGGTCAGTTTCCCCTTTTCAAGATGGCTGGCAACGGCTTTTCTGGCATTCAAAACACAGGGGTAAGTGTCCTATTAGAGGCAGTATGTAGACAGGACGCCCTATCTCCATGACGACGTCCATTTTGTTACGAAACATACATCGGGAGGACGCGCTGATGTCACTGCCTTTGGAGACACATACACTGAGCTGGCCGACTTGGTGCTTTTTATACGCAGACTGTCTAATATGCCGTACGTGCATTTGTTATATATTAAACCAGCTTTTAACAATAGTACACTATTGGAGGCTTTTTTCTCTGCATTTATGATGACGTGTACTGGGACTGAGTCCGCCCTTCCTAGCTGTTTGGGTGAAACCCACTGTACCCTATAATGAGGGTCCTGGTTAAGCAAGCAACAGAGGTGTCCCCTGTCCTTACATCTGTGATCGTTCTTGCACTGGATGGTCCCTGGGACGAAGCTAAGCTGCCTTTGTGGGGCAATTGGAGAGGAGTCCTATATACCCTTAATGGAGACCCGGGCTGGGTGATAACCCAAATGCTTTTTGCGTTTACATTTGCTAAGCTGCTACAATACTTGGTGGAGGATTTTCACAATTGTTTTAACCATAGAATCACTTGGTGTGTCCTACTCATCTGGGACTTTCTCGTCCATATGAACTTTTATAGTTGATGCACTTTATATTTCAGGATAATGTGGTGTGCTTTGTGCTCAAAAGAGACATTCTCTTTATGAATTGTTTCACCTAGATTAATTTCCCTAAACTTCAAACTGTTGGGGTTTTTATTCACATTTTTTACATTTCCACTCATGTGGTCTATACCATCCACAATTCCAACTCTAGTTTTGTCATTATAGACAAAAACATATCACTTTGTCAGTAGAGCAGCCTCAACAAGTGGGACAGGTATACAATCAGGTCACCTGGCTGATTACATGGGTTCATCTGAAGTGCGGGGTATAACCCAGATAGCAAGCAATTGAGCTGCAAGTTTGAAAATGACTTGCTAAGCTGTTGGTAGACTTTGCAGGCTTCACAAGTTTGTTGTACAATTGCAGCAAGTCCACATTGCATGACTCCAGATCAAAATTCTTTGCAAACATTCTGCAAGTCTGCTTCAAGTTCTGGTTCATATAAGGAACCACACCCACTCCAAGTTGTTTATCCCCTCTAGCCTGTGCGTGAGTCCATCAAAGGGTACAGGCTCTGCTGCATAGACAGGTAGAGAAAGGATCACTGGGTAGCCACACTCCAAATGAATGAATCTTTAATAAAGATGATTAAAATCCATACAATCAAAGGCACAATACAAATCCAATGGGAACACACGGCTGACACATTTCACGTCTCACAGGGATGCTTAGTCATAGCCAAATATGTTCAGTTATGTTGTGCAATAGTCAACCCACCACAGGGGGTCACTGTGACTTGCAGAGCTCTTGCGCTAGACTCACCACTGTAACTTTGCTCTTGCTAGAGACTTGCCATGCAAATTTGCAATAAATTGGAAAAGTGTTGATTAGAACTTGTGCTTCAAGTGCTCTGCAAGTGTACAACTTGCCAGTTAACAAGATTTACAATTCAACACTGCCATACATTTGTGGCAAATTATCCTTGCTATCTGGGAACCGCTATTCACCAGAGTTCCTGATGGTGGAGCTGGGTTTTGCTGCATGTTATTATAAGGTCGCATTTCCCAGGAGGAGCAAGCCAGGTTCTAGTAGCAGATACAGTAGGTAGGTATTAAGTACCTAGTGCTGGAGGCCAATGGAGAGAGGGCTTCCCTTGTGGCTAAGATTCACACTCCCCTGAAGGTGGAACAGAAGGAGTCAGGCCCAAAGTAGCATGGGTTGCCTGCTGGGATGCTTGCAGAGGAACCCCATGACTAAGCTCCGGGGGCAGAATGAAACACATTGGGGGCGTGGCCTGGTTGGAGTTCAGGCTGAGGCTGCCACTCTATTCACCTCTCTAGGATATCTTGGATGTGTGACTTCCAGGGGCTACCCATTTCTTCTTTGCATGCTTGCAGAAGAACCCAGGAGTACAGCTGATGTGCTGGAGTGGTGTCTGCAGACAGGTGGTGCCCATGAGGTTTAGCAGGTCTTTGTAGCACAGAAACAGGAGAGAAGTCATTTCAAAGCCAATGTCAGGTTCCAGGTGGGTTTCAGAGCAAACGTGGTCAGGTGGACAGCTGGGGTCATACACAGGAGAGCAGGAAGAGAAGATCCATTAATCAAGCCAAGGTCAGGTCAGGTTCAAGACAAGCCAAGTCAGTAGCAGGAAATCACAGGAACAATGCACTAGAGGAGCCAAAGATCAACCAGCAACTGCAGATACTGACTGGCTTCTTTATAAGGGCCATTTGGCTCCAAACTAAGCTGGGAGTATGCATAACCATGGACCAGTGTGCAGCGTGTTCCAGCACGCATCCATGGGCGCACCTGTTTTGCCAGAGCGCATCCGTGAGCGCACCTGTTTGCCAGTGCTCCTGCGTGCACTAATCTGCATCTGTGCACACTCCTGTGCATTTGTTATTCACCAGTGCGAATTCTTGCAGCCACGCAAGGTACCAGCAGGGATGCCAGGTCTTCGAGCACCTCTGTTGTGGATAGTGCCCTAACAGTAGGGATCAAGCAGAAGCGTAGGCATACCAAAGGTCAGTAACAAAAGGTTGCAGGTTGAAATTAAGCAGAAGCGTTGTCAAGGAACAAGCCAAAGGTCGGTAATGAATGGTAGCGAACATACGGATGACAGCAGGAGAGACAAGAGAGAGATATTGACTGGAGAGGGCACAATAATCCGTCAAACAGGAAGTGCAGAGACATAGCTATATTTAGGCTATTAGGAAGTTAATGGGAGGAGCAAAGAGTTCAAGGTTCAAGACAAATAAGGTTCAAGGTAGGATCATTCAAGGGAACTGTCCAGTATTCCAGGTGGCTCAACAAGAAGAGTCATTGCCAGACACAGCAGAAGTCCTCAGCTGGCAAACACCCTCAATCCCATTTAGTCAAGTCTTACACAGAATGAATGCCCTAATGTTTATGGAAATGATCCTCAACATTATGCAAGACATAATAATACATAATTAAATGTAATTGTCTCTAAGAAAGATATAACGTACTATAAGAAAAGAAAATCCATGTTTGTATCAAATATCTGCTTCTTTCAAGATTCTGATGCAGGTCAACGATTGCACTTTTAGGGCACTTTCACACTGGGGGCGGTGGGGCATTAGAGGTAAATCCCCACTAGTTTCAGCGCAGATTTATCGATGTTATAGCAGCGCTACGGCTGTGGGAGCGGTGCGCTTTTAACCCCCCCCCCACAAGGGGTTAAAACAGGGTTAAAAGTGGCGCTTTTGAGGCGGTGTGCAGCCGATTCGGAAGCGCTGCCCCATTGTTTTCAATGGGCAGGGGCGATGGAGGAGTGGTATATCACCGCTCACCGCACCGCTCCACAGATGCGGCTTGAAGGACTTTTTGTAACGTCCTGCAAGCGCACTGCCCCAGTGTGAAAGCACTCCGGCTTTCACATTGGGGTGGATGGGGAGGGATTTTTGAGGCGCTTTACAGGCGCTATTTTTAGCTAAATAGCGCCTGTAAAGCGCCTCAGTGTGAAAAGGGTCTTGTTATTGCTGTGTGGAAAAAGAAGATGGAAATTAGTTTCTTCAGAAACAGAGAATTATTCACTTAGACTTCTACCAGTGCTATTACTCTGAGTACTGTATTCCAGTAATATATAGGATTCAGGAATGTATATGAAATATACAATTAAGGGCTTTAACGTTAATACCTATTAACCACTTCAAAACAGGACACTTTTCCCTCCCTGCCCAGGCAAATTTTCAGCTTTCAGAGCTTGAGTGACAATCGCGCTGTCATGCAACACTGTACCCAAACTACATTTTTATCATTTTTTTTCACACAAATAAAGCTTTCTTTTGGTTGTATTTATTGACCACTGAGTTTTTTATTTTTTGCAAAATAAATGAAAAAAGACCACATTTAAAAACAAAAAAACACTTTTCTTTGTTTCTGTTTAACCATTTTGCAAATAAATAATCTTTCTTCATACAGTTGGGACACAATGTATACTGCTACATTTCTTTGGTGAAAATAACCCAAATCAGTGTTTATTAATTAGCTGTAAGGCTTTCTCTGACCCCTGCAGCTAGAGGTATTGCAGAACAATTTGCTCATTAAAGCTCACAGCAGAAGCACTGTGTCAGTCCAGTCATTCTTTCAAGCAGCTCAGTACACCCATGCAAAAGTTTAAATATGTTTAAAATTTATTTCCAAAACCTTGGCCTCCATTGGTTTACAATCATACATCGATCAGTCATAATTTTACAACCACCCACCTAATATTGAGCAGGCCCCCCTTTTGACACCAAAACAGCCCCTTTTTCCATTAAAACATCCCTGACCCTTTGCGGCAAGTATGCCATTAGACCTCTGGAGATATTCTATAGTATCTGGCACCAAGCCATCGGTAGCAGATCTTTTAAGTCTTGTAAGTTGCAAGGTGGAGCCTCCATGGGCCGGACATGCTTTTTCAACATATCCCACAGATGCTCAATTGGATAGGGATCTGGAGAATTTGGAGTCCAATTCAACACCTCAAACCGGCTGGCCATTTGAGATCAGCAGTATTACGGAGGAACCCCCAGCCTAGACTGCAGAGTCAAAGACGGAGGTCCCAGGTACCCACTCCAGAGGGCCCACGTGAGTCTTGAGTGTTACTTACTGCCCTTCATGCTTTATTGCCTCCCTGACTTGCACTAGATGCTGTACTCTCCATCCCTAAGAATTCATGTGCCTTTTCTTCAAACCCATAGAATTCTTCTGAGCTGATCTATCACCACCGCTACCTTCCCACTGTACTAATTTGGGGGGTTCTGATGTGACTATCACCCCGCACACCAACACCTTGAAAGGGCTTGACTCCGTAATGTTTTCCACCTTCCTAGAGAAGGCATGCGACTCTCCTCATGGAACTGGCAGTGAACATTTATCTGCACTGTCAGATTCGGGACATCAGTTGGACAGCACCGGTTGCCACCCACCTTCCGGATCAAGCTGACAGTTGGAGTAGGAAATGTTTTCCCTATGTGACTAGCTCTGCTTGGCTACAGCCCCGCTATCTATTGTTACTGTTTTGCATTACTGTTTTGCAATAACATTCTGTATATAGCACAGGTTCTCATTTTGCATTAAGCACAGGTTGATGTGATATTGCTGGGTTTCTCAAAGGCGGCAATCCTCCCCTGTGATCACATTGTTGCAGGTGGTGAGTTCTCATTTCCTCCCGGTAGCTCCTGGGGGACGATCGATACATCACAGGGGGCGGACCTGCTCCCTGTGCAGTTCTGGCGTGGGGGCAGGCTCTCCGTTCTTTATTCCCTATTCTGCTGCCTCTACAGGTGAGCCAGTGGGAACACATCTTGCATGGGGCCGGTTAGACCTGGAGCCCCTCCTCTCCTGTTCATGTTGATGGGTGGGGAGGTGGGATCACAGACTGGTGGACCTCCACCATCTGTAAAAGAAAATTATATGGGGGTTACACATGAATGATCTTTCCCTGCCTGTTATACTGTACATCATATGCTTCCAGTTTTACCGTTAAAGACTGTTCAGCTAATATTGCCCCTTGGCGGTGGTTGTTGTTCCTTTGAGTTTACTGCTGCATTTTTTACCATGTCTCCAGTTTTTGGGTTTCTTACCTTTCCATCTGCATCATTGGGTGGGAATCGGGTGGTACCTGGTGTCTGCCTCTCACCCCCCCGGTGGCCCCCTCTCCGAAGTTTGTTTGGGGGGTTGGGCTGGTGGGGGGAGATGCGGACGTCGGGGGCTCATGTTGACCTGAGGCATCATACTCAATCTCTTCCAATTACAAAAGCCGACAGGTGGTCTATGCTCCTTATGCTGAGTTGGTTGGGGGTGGGTCGGGGAGTCTACCCCGAGGCCTGGTCCAGTCACTCCCCCACATAGGCCTACACACCTTTTGCCCATGTTCAGTCTTTTTGCTTGCTATCTTTAGGTTTTTTTCTTCTTTTTTTCTATAGACTTTTGGTTGATGTTTTTGTTCCCCGTCTCTCAAGAACCTCAACTGCTTCTACCCCCTCGTATTTTTTACTGTGCCACTTCAAATGTGTTAAAGCTCTAGCAAAAACAATCAGGGAACAGAAAGTACAAACTTACATAACCCAAATCACGACACCTCAGGATCCGAAGACCGTCTTGCCCACACAGATTACAGAACCCTTTAGGGACTTCTACGTGATCCTTTACAACCTACCTACCCCAGCGGGTTCCCAAACACTAATAGACGTCTACATTTCATCTTCCCAGATCCCTACATTATCGTCGGAAATTAGAAATTAACTGGATGCCCCAATCAAACTAGAGGAACTAGAACAGCCCATTGGTTCGACCAAACTGGGTAAAGCCCAGGGCCCTGACGGACTCACCCTATAATAATACAAGGCCTTTCTCCTGATACTTGGCCCGTGCATGGTGGACCTGTTTAACAAACTCGGGACAGATGCGCTTTACCTAGAGATACTCTGAGAGTGCATATCTCCGTCATCCCGAAGGATGTAGCAGTTATAGCTATATATATATATATATATATATATATATATATATATATATATCTCCTTAAATACCGACCTTAAATTGTTTACCAAGATCCTAGCAACCCACTTAGTCCATCACTTACAGGATTTGGTCCATTTGGACCAAGAGGGCTTTATCCCCATTAGGAAAGCAAGAGATAACACGACTGAAGTTTTAAACCTACTACATGTCACCAACCTGATTCATACGCCCTGTGTTTTCGTTAGCACCGATGCGGCAAAGGCCTTTGACCAAGTCTACTGGAAATTTATGATCTTGGTCCTTCGCCACATCAGTCTAGGGGAAACCATAATTAACTGGATTGCCCAAATTTACTCCAACCCTATGGCTCAGGTCAAGGCCAACAGCTTCTCTCCAACCCCTTCCTGATTACGAACTGGACTAGAAAGGGATGTCCATTGTCCCCCATGTTATTCGCACTGTCTTTGGAACCATTCCTTTGTAAAATTAGATTAAACCCAGATACCCAAGGCCTTTCAATCGGAGACACCCAATATAAAGTTTCGGCATATGCGGACGATTTACTCTTTTCCCTAACGAAGCCTTCTATTTCATTCCCGAACCTCCTCCGATAATTCAAATTATACGGAACACTCTCCAATCTGAAAATTAATTATAGTAAATCAGAAGCTATGGGGGTTGAGGTGGCACCTTCCCTCATGTCAAAGTTAAAATCTAGCTTTAACTTTAAATGGACGAATTCCGCCTTGAAATACTAAGGTATCTGTGTCCCTGCTAATCTGTCCCATACTTTTACACTTCATTTTTCACCCCTACTAACTAGAACCCAGGTTTTGCTGGAAACCTGGCACAAGGGTTTACATTCCTGGTTTGGCAGATGAAACCTACTTAAAATATATATCCTGCCAAAGTTCCTTTACCTGTTTTAAGCGCTCCCAATTAAGATCCCACTTCACTATTTTAGGCAGGTACACACTCTTTTTATTAGGTTTGTCTGGGCACGCAAGAAACCTTACCTTACCTCATTATCTTATGTCCCTTTCCAAACAATACGGTAGCCTAGCGCTCCCTGAGTTAAGAAAATGCTACCAAGCAACTCACCTTGGTAGAGTCATTGACTGGTGTCGCCATTACAGCTCCAAGCTCTGGACACAATTGGAGCAGGCCCAAACTAACATACCATTAAGGGGGGCTATATGGTGCTATGACCATTTACCACCACTGTTGAAAACACACCCTCTATTGGGTATGACACTCCGCATAAGCTCACTTTCCACTTCGGATTCTCCTTTGTTCCCTATCATAGGAAACCCGCAATTCCCCCCTGGCCTCAACCCCCATATAGTCAGGACGCTTCACCTAGGGGAGCGAGTTCGGGCATCACATTTCCTAGAAATTGGATCATGGCCCTCTCTAGAGGTGTTGAAGAGTGACACAAGCCCTTTCAAGCTCCCATTTTGGACCGCTCCCAAATTAAGACATTTTCTCAATTCCTTACCAAACCGACAACGCTTTAGCCGCCCCCTAACTACCTTTGAAGAATACTGCTCAGAAGAGGGCATCCTCACCCAAGTGTTATCTAAAACATAGAGTCTCTTGAATTCTCTGGCAGAGCAACCAAACTTGCCATTTATACACGAATGGGAAAAGGAATTGAACCATACATTCACCACTGCCCCAATCCAACATATCCTCATGCTCTTACTAAAATCCTCAATCTGCATGAAAGTTCAGGAGACCGGCTACGAACTCTTGACAAGGTAGTACCTCACCCCTCACCTATTACACAAATGCTACCCGGCCACATTTGCGCTTTGCTGAACATGCCAGGGGAATGGAGGAACGCTGATACACATATTTTGGTTGTGCCCGAATTTAAACCACTTTTGGACCACAGTCAGAGAAATTACTCAAAAGTTCACGGAATATGGCCCGATGATCCGACCTTTTTTCTACTGCACGACTCCACCATCTCAGCTAAATTATATAAAAAAATCTATTGTGCGTCACCTCTTGAATTCCGCACAATCTGGTATCCCACTCCACTGGAAGAAGCAATCACCGCCGACTATCGCTAGTTCACTCCAAGAGGTAGAGGATATCAATAAAATGGAAGATTTAGTACTAACTGCACAACATCAACAGGAAAAATATTCTAAGACTTGGGGATTTTGGAACCAATTCAGCCTTACCGCAGAGGGCATTGCTCTCCTTGGATCATAGAGTCTTTGATGCACCCCTATGTCTGCATATCTTGGCTATCCTTAACCAACACTACCCCAGCCCTGCCCTTCCTTCCCTTCCCTCCCCCACTTTCTCTACTTCTCCCCCTCCTTACCCCTTTCTCTCTTCCCTTCCTTTCTCTTCTTCTCTACTTTGTTTCATGGAAAATGGTAATGGGCAACTTCATGTCATAATTCATACTGATTTTTATGCAACAAATGTGTGACAGTGGCCATCTGTTCATGGTGATCATTCAGTAAACATTCCTGTTTCATATCCGCTTGTATTCTATGTACTATTCAAATTGAACAACTACTGGATGCGCAAGTTTTCTGTTTGAGGTTCATTCGTGTTTATATAATGTGACTGTAATAATATATAATAACTTATCCTCGCCTGCCTTGGGTGTCAATAAAAATTATATTTGGAAAAAAAAACAACTTTGTTGGAGGAGTCAAAGCCCAAAGCTTGCAGTATATGGGCATACATACTGTATATACATAGTACATACATATTGTGTACAGACACAATTGGGAAAAAATATATCATTAGTATTGTGTTGCACCCAGCAGTTATATGGGCAGTGCAATTGCATCTATGTACAGTATATAGTCTATGCTGTTTCGCTAGTTAATTGTTTATGATTTTGTTGCCACCTTATGGTCATTGTTTTAAATGTTTAATTTTCTGTAATTCCTCCCTCTCTGTATGATGTAAGCTTCTCCTTCCTCATGAGTCCTGTATTGTTCCTATATAGAGCCCACTATGGCTAGGAAATAAAATATTAAATTTGACCACTTTAACCACTTGAATTCCGAGAGATTTACCCCCCCCCTTCATGACCAGGCCATTTTTTTTGCAATATAGCTAATCACAGCAGAAACATTGCTCTGGAAGCATGCACATGCACCCCTTACCGGGTAGTGCAAAATCACATATATATACATGATTCTGCATAGAGAAGCCGCCCTGTAGCAGTAAAGCTGCTATAGGGTGGTCGGCAACTGGTTAAACACTTCAGTGTCAACATCTACTACATCACATAGTTTGTCCCAATGCTCTGCATGCAGTAAAGATATACTTGGATGTCAAGTGTTTGGGGAGTTCAGCTATCTGATGAAGACTGTCTTTGCTACCTTCAGACCATGCATATAATGCTCAGGAAGAGATAAGTCACTATTACAACAGTTGGGCCAGAATAAGTATAGTGCTTAGTGCCATTATCAAGAAAAATAATAATAAATAATTTTAATAAAATATTGGTCATTGATGCTTTCTTTCTATATATACGAAGGTCTCGTTACAAAGACGACACTAATCGATA
>BLSH010204486.1:154884-165917 GCA_018402905.1 Glandirana rugosa
GCAATTGGATAGCATAATATCAAATTATATTTAAGCAGTGTATGTGGTATGTGTTTATGGAATGATCATACGATATATACACTATTTCTCACATTTCGTCCATGAGATAAAAAAAGATAGGTAGGATATGACTAGCAAATGTTAAGAAGATAAGATAGAGAAAATAATTTTCAATGCATACTTTGTATTTTATTCTTACCAAAGAAGCGCAGAGGTACACTATGTACAGAGTGCAGAGTTCAGGGGCGTACGATGTGCAGAGTTCAGGGGCGCGCATTGCGCAGAGTTCAGCGGTGCATGAAGCACAGAGTTTGGGGGTGTGCGATGTGCAGAGTTCAGGGGAGCGCGATGTGTAGAGTGCAGAGTTCAGGGGTGCGTGATGTACAGAGTGCAGAGTTCAGGGGTGCATAACGTTGCAGAGTGTAGAGTTCAAGGGTGTGCTATATACAGAGTTCAGGAGTGCACTACATACAGTCTGTTGAGGGGTGGGATCAGTGGCAGCGTTGGTGGTGAGGGGGGTGAGATCAGTCCACTGATGGTGATGGGGGGATGGGATAAGTATCAGAGGTGGTGGTGGGGGGATAGGATCAGTCCACTGATGGTGGTGGGGGGATGGGATAAGTCCACTGAGGGTGTTGGGGGGGTGGGATTTGTGGCAACAGTGGTGGTGGTGGGGGGGATAGAATCAGTCCACTGATGGTGCTGGGGGGATGGGATCAGTAGCAGCAGTGAGGTGGTGGGGATAGGAATGTCCTCTGTGGTGGTGGTGGGGATAGGGATGACATCAGTCCACTGCCATGGATGGCCACAGTGGTGATGGGAGGGGGATGGGATCGGTTTGTGGCAGCGATGGTGATGGAATCAGTGGCAGAGGGATGGTGGGATGGATGGAATCAGGCAAAGGGAGAGATGGTGGGATGGATGGGATCAGTGGCAGAGGGATGGTGGGATGGATGGGATCAGTAGCAGAGGGATGGTGGGATGGATTGGATAAGTGGAAGAGTGATGGTGAGATGGATGGGATAAGTGGCAGAGTGATGGTGGGATCTATGGGATCAGATGCAGAGGGATGGTGGGATGGATGGATTAGGTGCAGAGGGATGGTAGGAGTGATAGGATCAGGTGCAGAGAGATGGTGGTGAGATGGGATCAGGTGCAGAGGAATGGTGGGAGCAATGGGATGGAATCAGGCAGAGAGATGGTGGGATCAGGTGCAGAGGGATGGTGGGAACCATGGGATCAGGCAGAGGCATGGTGGTGAGATGGGATCAGGCAGAGGCATGGTGGTGGTGGTGAGATGGGATCAGGCAGAGGGATAGTGGGATGGATGGGTTCGGTGGCAGAGAGATGGTGGGATGGATGGGGTCAGTGGCAGAGGGATGGTGGCGTGATGAGATCAGGTGTAGAGGGATGGTGGTGTGATGGGATCAGGTGCAGAAGGATGGTGGGAGCAGAGGGATCAGCAGAGGGATGGTGGGATCAGGTGCAGAGAGATGGTGGTGAGATGGGATCAGGTGCAGAGGGATGGTGAGAGCAATGGGAAGGAATCAGGCAGAGAGATGGTGGGATCAGGCAGAGAGATGGTGGGATCAGGCAGAAAGATGGTGGGATCAGGTGCATAGGGATGGTGGGAGTGATGGGATCAAGCAGAGGGAGGGTGGGATCAGGTGCAGAGGGATGGTGGGAATGATGAGATCAGGCAGAGGGATGGTGGGATCAAGTGCAAAGGGATGGTGGGAGCGATGGGATCAGGTGCAGAGAGATGGATGGGATTAGGTGCAGAGGGATGGTGGGGCGGATGGGATCAGGCAGAGGGATGATGGGAGCGATGGGATCAGGCAGAGGCATGGTGGTGGTGGTGAGATGGGATCAGGCAGAGGGATGGTGGGATCAGTGGCAGACAGATGGTGGGATGGATGGGATCAGTGGCAGAGGGATGGTGGCGTGATGGGATCAGGTGCAGAGAGATGCTGGTGTGATGGGATCAGATGCAGAGGGATGGTGGGAGTGAAGGGATCAGCAGAGGGAAGGTGGGATTAGGTGCAGAGGGATGGTGGGAGCGATGGGATCAGGCAGAGGCATGGTGGTGGTGGTGAGATGGGATCAGGCAGAGGCATGGTGGTGAGATGGGATTAGGTGCAGAGGGATGGTGATGAGATGGGATCAGGCAGAGGCAAGGTGGTGGTGGTGAGATGGGATCAGGCAGACGGATGGGGGGATGGATGGGGTCAGTGGCAGAGGGATGGTGGGATGGATGAGATCATTGGCAGAGGGATGGTGGGATGGATGAGATCATTGGCAGAGGGATGGTGGGATGGAAGGGATCAGGTGCACAGGGATGGTGGTGTGATGGGATCAGGTGCAGAGGGATGGTGGGAGCGATGGGATCAGCAGAGGGATGGTGGCATCAGATGCAGAGGGATGGTAGGAACGATGGGATCAGGCAGAGGCATGGTGGTGGTGGTGAGATGGGATAAGGCAGAGGCATGGTGGTGGTGGTGAAATGGGATCAGGCAGAGGCATGGTGGTGAGATGGGATCAGGTGCAGAGGGATGGTGGTGAGATGGGATCAGGCAGAGGCATGGTGATGGAGAGATGTGATCAGTGACACTGACACTCACCTGCTCTCAGTGTCAGTCGGTTCCCCATCCTCCATGCTCCGTGTGTCTCTGCCTCTCTGCTTCTTTCCGGTGCCTTCAGTGGTGCCTCTCCTAACATGGAGTCTTCAGGAAGAACAGAAAGCTCCTTCTACTTCACTCTGCTGGCAGTCAGCTCATCAGCTGACTCACTGCACCAGTCTACTCCGCCTCCTGAGGTCATGTCATGAATCTGACTGCAGTGCAGGGCTCTCCACAGTGTCAGAGCTGGTGGGCAAGGGGGCACCCCTTCCAGGGACAAATCCAGGGACAGACAGAGTCCAGGGACAGTCCCCGGATTAAGGAGGCTGTCCCTGGAAACTGGGGATGTCTGGTCACCCTACATCATAGGCAATAGATGACAGCATTTTACCAATAACCTGAACCATTCCTTAATAGGAACTGTAACTATCTGCAGGTAAAGAAAAAAAAATATGTTGCTAAGTCATTTTATTAGAGGCTACCCAGGAGAACTGAATGATAGTGTTTATCTATATCCCTTCATTCAACCATGCTACATCTTCATTTAGAAATGCTGGAACCATTATATTAAGAACAGTCTATTTTTAACAGTTTGGAAAATACCAACAAAGGCTTGATTCATTCTAGGTTCACATATGTGGATTGCAGGAATGCATGCAATTTACACGCAGTGCTTTTTAGTAGACAAGCAGGAGTGACATTAATATGCCATCTAGTGAGGATCAGGGGTTGGAGTTTGAAAAGGAGGAAGATCTGTTGGTATTATAAATAGAGTTGAACGAACCCGGACATTTGAGTATTCGGGTATTTTTTGCGCCTTTTCTATACCTGCAGGGCAGCCAATCAACAAGCGTTTTACTTGTTAGAAGCCATCACAGCCATGCCTACTAATGGCATGGCTGTTATTGGCCAGTGCATCATGTGACCCAGACTATTTTGGCACCTGTTGAATAGCTGCAGGGCAGCCAATCAACAAGCATTTCAATGGTTTGCCCTTAGAAGCCATCACAGCCATGCCTACTAATGGCATGGCTGTGATTGGCCAGTGCATCATATGACCCAGCCTCTATATGAGCTGGAGTCACGTATGCGGTGTGTCACATCATCTCAGGCTAGTGTAGGGAGAGCATGCTGCCGGCGCTGTGAGGGATAGATTATCGATCTAATATAATCTCATCCTGCATTACAGACAGTTTCCTGGCGGTGCTGGGAGGGGAAAGCTTAGCGTTCTAAAACCATCTGATACTGGACTAGGTAGAGTTTATTAATGCTGTGAGGGATAGATTACCGATCTAATATGATCTCATCCTGCATTACAGACAAGTATCTGTCAGTGCTGTGAGAGAAATCTTAGCGTTCTAAAACCATCTGATACTGGACTAGGTACAGTTTACTAATGCTGTGAGGGATAGATTACCGATCTAATATCATCTCATCCTGCATTACAGACAGGTTCCTGGCAGTGCTGTGAGGGGAAAGCTTAGCTTTCTAAAAACCATCTGATACTGGACTAGGTACAGTTTACTGGTGTTGTGAGGGACAGATTATTGTTCTAAAATCATCTCCTAGTGCTATATGGAGAGGTTCCTGCTGGTGCTGTGAGGGACAGATTATTGTTCTAAAATCATCTCCTAGTGCTATAGGGAGAGGTTCCTGCTGGTGCTGTGAGGGACAGATTATTGTTCTAAAACCATCTCCTAGTGCTAGAGGGAGAGGATCCTGCTGCTGCTGTGAGGGACAGATTATTGTTCTAAAATCATCTCCTAGTGCTATAGGGAGAGGTTCCTGCTAGTGCTGTGAGGGACAGATTATTGTTCTAAAATCATCTCCTAGTGCTAGAGGGAGAGGATCCTGCTGCTGCTGTGAGGGACAGATTATTGTTCTAAAATCATCTCCTAGTGCTATAGGGAGAGGTTCCTGCTGGTGCTGTGAGGGACAGATTATTGTTCTAAAATCATCTCCTAGTGCTATAGGGAGAGGTTCATGCATCTCCTCTGAGGAGCAGATTATTGTTCTAAAATCATCTCATTCTGCTAGAGGGAGAGGTTCCTGCTGCTCCTGTGAGGGACAGATTATTGTTCTAAAATCATCTCATACTGCTAGAGTGAGAGGTTCCTGCTGCTCATGTGAGGCACAGATTATTGTTCTAAAATCATCTCATACTGCTAGAAGGAGAGGTTCCTGCTGCTCTTGTGAGGGACAGATTATTGTTCTAAAATCATCTCCTAGTGCTATAGGGAGAGGTTCCTGCTGGTGCTGTGAGGGACAGATTATTGTTCTAAAATCATCTCCTAGTGCTATAGGGAGAGGTTCCTACTGCTCCTGAGAGGGACAGATTATTGTTATAAAATCATCGCATTGTGCTATAGGGAGAGGTTCCTGCGGGTGCTGTGAGGGACAAATTATTGTTCTAAAGTCATCTCCTGGTGCTTTAGGGAGAGATCCCTGCTGGTGCTGTGAGGGACAGATTATTGTTCTAAAATCATCTCCTAGTGCTATAGGGAGAGGTTCCTGCTGCTGCTGTGAGGGACAGATTATTGTTCTAAAATCATCTCCTAGTGCTATAGGGAGAGGTTCCTGCTGGTGCTGTGAGGGGCAGATTATTGTTCTAAAATCATCTCCTAGTGCTATAGGGAGAGGTTCCCGCTGCTCCTGTGGAGGACAGATTATTGTTCTAAAATCATCTCCTAGTGCTATAGGGAGAGGTTCCTGCATTGCTGTGAGGGACAGATTATTGTTCTAAAATCACCTCCTAGTGCTATAGGGAGGGGTTGCTGCTGCTCCTGTGAGGGAAAGATTATTGTTCTAAAATCATCTCCTAGTGCTATAGGGAGAGGTTCCTGCATCTCCTCTGAGGAACAGATTATTGTTCTAAAATCATCTCATTCTGCTAGAGGGAGAGGTTCCTGCTGCTCCTGTGAGGGACAGATTATTGTTCTAAAATCATCTCATACTGCTAGAGTGAGAGGTTCCTCCTGCTCATGTGAGGCACAGATTATTGTTCTAAAATCATCTCATACTGCTAGAAGGAGAGGTTTCTGCTGCTCTTGTGAGGGACAGATTATTGTTCTAAAATAATCTCCTAGTGCTATAGGGAGAGGTTCCTGCTGCTCCTGTGAGGGACAGATTATTGTTCTAAAATCATCTCCTAGTGCTATAGGGAGAGGTTCCTGCTGGTGCTGTGAGGGGCAGATTTTTGGTCTAAAATCATCTCCTAGTGCTATAGGGAGAGGTTACTGCTGCTCCTGAGAGGGACAAATTATTGTTATAAAATCATCCCATTCTGCTAGAGGGAGAGGTTCCTGCTGCTCCTGTGAGGGACAGATTATTGTTCTAATACCATCTCATCATAGTGCTAGAGGGAGAGGTTCCTGCTGGTGCTGTGAGGGACATATTATTGTTCTAAAATCATCTCCTAGTGCTATAGGGAGAGGCTCCTGCTGCTCCTGAGAGGGACAGATTATTGTTCTAAAGTCATCTCCTAGTGCTAGAGGGAGAGGTTCCTGCTGGTGCTGTGAGTGACAGATTATTGTTTTAAAATCATCTCCTAGTACTATAGGGAGAGGTTCCTACTGCTCCTGTGAGGGACAGATTATTGTTCTAAAATCATCTGCTAGTGCTATAGGTAGAGGTTCCTGCTGGTGCTGTGAGGGACAGATTATTGTTCTAAAATCATCTGCTATTGCTATAGGGAGAGGTTCCTGCTGCTCCTTTGAGGGACAGATTATTGTTCTAAAATCATCTCATAGTGCTATAGGGAGAGGTTCCTGCTGCTCCTGTGAGGGACAGATTATTGTTCTAAAATCATCTCCTAGTGCTATAGGGAGAGGTTCCTGCTGGTGCTGTGAGGGACAGATTATTGTTATAAAATCATCTAGTGCTATAGGGAGAGGTTCCGGCTGCTCATGTGAGTGAAAGATTATTGTTCTAAAAACATCTCCTACTGCTAGAAGGAGAGGTTCCTGCTGCTCCTGTGAGGGACAGATTGTTGTTCTAAAATCATCTCATACTGCTAGAGGGAGAGGTTCCTGCTGCTCATGTGAGGGACAGATTATTGTTCTAAAATCATCTCATCATAGTGCTACAGGGAGAGGTTCCTGCTATTCTTGTGAGGGACAGATTATTGTTCTAAAATCAACTCATCATAGTGCTACAGTGAGAGGTTCCTGCTGCTCTTGTAAGGGACAGATTATTGTTCTAAAACCACCTCATCATATTGCTAGAGGGAGAGGTTCCGGCTGCTCCTGTGAGAAACAGATTGTTGTTCTAAAACCATCTCCTTGTGCTATAGGGAGAGGTTCCTGCTGGTGCTGTGAGGTACATATTATTGTTCTAAAATCATCTCCTAGTGCTACAGGGAGAGGTTCCTGCTGGTGCTGTGAGGGACAGATTATTGTTCTAAAATCATCTCCTAATGCTATAGGGAGAGGTTTCTGCTGGTGCTGTGGGGGACAGATTATTGTTTTAAAATCATCTCCTAGTGCTATAGGGAGAGGTTCCCGCTGCTCCTGTGGAGGACAGATTATTGTTCTAAAATCATCTCCTAGTGCTATAGGGAGAGGTTCCTGCTTTGCTGTGAGGGACAGATTATTGTTCTAAAATCATCTCCTAGTGTTATAGGAAAGGTTCCTGCTGCTCCTGTGAGGGACAGATTATTGTTCTAAAATCATCTCATACTGCTAGAGTGAGAGGTTCCTGCTGCTCATGCGATGCACAGATTATTGTACTAAAATCATCTCATACTGCTAGAAGGAGAGGTTCCTGCTGCTCTTGTGAGGGACAGATTATTGTTCTAAAATCATCTCATCATAGTGCTACGGGGAGAGGTTCCTACTGCTCTTGTTAGGGATAGATTATTGTTCTAAAACCATCTCATCATAGTGCTAGAGGGAGATGTTCCTGCTGCTTCTGTGAGGGACAGATCATTGTTCTAAAACCATCTCAGCATAGTGCTAAGGGAGAGGTTCCTGCTGCTCCTGTAAGGGACAGATTATTGTTCTAAAACCATCTCATCATAGTGCTACAGGGAGAGGTTCCTGCTGCACCTGTGAGGAACAGATTATAGTTCTAAAATCATCTCATCATAGTGCTACAGGGAAAGGTTCCTGCTGCTCTTATGAGGGACAGATTATTGTTCTAAAACCATCTCATCATAGTGCTAGAGGGAAAGGTTCCTGATGCTCATGTGAGGGTCAGATTATTGTTCTAAAATCATCTCATACTGTGTAGGGAGAGGTTCCTGCTGCTGGTGTGAGCAGTGCATTTCTTGCACAAAAATAAAAAGTGCATCTACGTTGCTGTTTTCCAAAGAATATAAAATAAGAATAATTTATTATTCTTTTTTTTTGTATTAATAAATAGTGCTTCATAGTATATTTGCCTCCAGAATGAGGAGAGCGTCAAATCAGGGACGTGGTCGTGTTGCTGCTGGTGTTGCTGGTGTTCGTGAAGTTCCTGTTGCAAGGAGAGGACGTGGTCAATTTGTGCCAGCTACACGCACAAGTGAAACACCTTCCTCAGGTGCGAGTAGCCGACAGAACCTTCAACGTCATATGGTAGGCCCGAATGCCACTCAATGAATGGTGAGGCCAGAACAAGCACAGGCGCTAGTAGATTGGGTGGCTGACAATGCCTCCAGTTCCTTCACATTGTCTCCCACCCGATCCCTTGCTGAAAGATTAGAGTTGGCACCTGAAACCCATGGCCATCTGTCTTTCACCTCAGCCCCTTGTAAATCAGCCAAGCAGTCTGAGTCCCAAGTCGTGCAGCAGTCTCATGCTTTTTGATGACTCTCCTGGTGTGCTTTCCGTGGGCCATCCACATAGCCCTGCCCAAGTAGCGGAAGACATTGAGTGCACCGATGCCCAACCACTTCTGTTGCAGGATGAGGACATGGAAACACCAGCGCAGCACATCTCTGATGATGATGAAAAATAGGTGCCAACTGCTGCGGCTTTCCACAGTGTGCAGACTGACAAGGAGGGCAGTGGTGAAGGGTGGGTGGAAGATGATGTGGAGGAGGATGATGTGGTCCTAGACCCCACATGGAATGTAGGTAATGCGAGTGACGTGTGTAGTTTGGAGGAAGAGGTGGTGGTCGCACAGAGGCACCAGCACAGCAAAAGAGGAAGCAGGTTGCAAAAGTGGAGCGAGCATCCCATAGACAGTACGCCTGCTACTACCCACCGCACCCAGGAACCTAGCACACCAAAGGAGCT
Source organism: Glandirana rugosa (assembly GCA_018402905.1). Classification (NCBI taxonomy): domain Eukaryota; kingdom Metazoa; phylum Chordata; class Amphibia; order Anura; family Ranidae; genus Glandirana; species Glandirana rugosa. Next base: position 163,721 of record BLSH010204486.1, read on the forward strand.
CAAAGGCGTTCCCCAGCTTGGTAGTTCTACAGACAATGAGCAGATGACAAGACACAAGTGGTTTGCACGCTGTGCAATGAGAGCCTGAAGCAAGGCATAAATGTTCTAAACCTGAGCACAACCTGCATGACCAGGCATCTAAATTCAAAGCACGAGCTGCAGTGGAATAAGTACCTCAATATCCAAGAAAGGTCTCAGTCTCCTCCTAATGTTTCCTCTACTGCTGCTGCCTCGGCCTCTTCCTCCACCTCTAAAGTGCCAGTGTCACCTGCCACCCAGAAAACAGACCATGTGATAGCAACGCCACCATGTTCGCCACCGTCCCCAAGCATTTCCACACGGTCCCATGGAAGCTTACAGCTCTCCATCTCCCAAACACTGGAGAGAAAGAGTAAGTGCCCCCTACCCACCCGCGATCCCTGGCCCTGAATGCCAGCATTTCAAAATTCCTGGCCTTTGAAATGCTGTCATTCCGTCTGGTGGACATGGACAGTTTTAAAAACCTGATGGCGGTGGCTGTCCCACAGTACGTGGTTCCCAGCTGCCACTACTTTTAAAAGTGAGCCATCCCTTCCCTGCACAAACAAGTCAGGGACGAGGTCAAGTGTGCACTGCGCAACGCCATCTGTGGCAAGGTCCACATAACCACTAATACGTGGACAATTATGCATGGGCAGGGATGCTATATCTCGCTAACTGCACACTGGGCAAATGTAGTGGCGGGTGGGCCTGAGGCGGCTAGCCGTTTGACGCGTGTCCTTCCGCCACCGAGGATTGCAGGGCATTTCTCTTTGCCTCCTGTTGCCTCCTCCTCCTACTGCGCTTCCTCCTCCTCTACCACCTCCTCATCCAGTCAGCGTAACACCTTCACCAGCAACTTAAGCACATTCAAAGGGGAAACGACAGCAGGCTGTTTTAAAACTGATATGTTTGGGGGATAAACCCCACACTGCGCAACAGCTGTGGACGGGCATTGCACAACAGACCGATGAGTGGTTGTTGCCACTGAGCCTCAAGCCCGGCCTGGTGGTGGGCGATAATGGGCAAAATCTCGTAGCAGCTCTGGGCCTAGCCATTTTGACGCACATCCCTTGCCTGGTGCATGTGCTGAATTTGGTGGTGCAGAAATTTCTAAAAAACTACCTGGATATGTCAGAGCTGCTGCAGAAAGTGCGGGCCCTCTATGCACGCTTTCGGCGTTCTCACCCTGCTGCTGCTCACCTGCGCTGCAGCAGAACTTCGGCCTTCCCGCTCACCGCCTCCTATGCGACGTGCCCACATGGTGGAACTCCACCTTACACATGCTGGAGAGACTGTGCGAGCAGCAGCAGGCAATAGTGGAGTTTCAGCTGCAGCACATACGGGTCAGTCGCTTTGGGGAACAGCACCACTTCACCACCAACGAGTGGGCCTCCATGCGAGACCTGTGTACCATATTGCGGTGTTTCGAGTACTCCATCAACATGGCCAGTGCCGATGATGCTGTTCTCAGCGTTACTATCCCACTTCTATGTCTCCTTGAAAAAACACTTTGGGCGATGATGGAAGAGTATGTGGCACAGGAGGAAGAGGAGGAGGAAGAGAGGTAATTTCCACGGTTATCAGGCCAGTCATTCACAAGTGGCTCAGAGGGTGGGTTCCTGCACCAGCATAGGCCAGGTAAAACATTTTCAAGCCAGGGCACAGTTCTGGAGGATGAGGAGGATGAGGATGATGATGAGAAGGAGGAGGAACCATGTTCACAGCAGTGTGGCACCCAACGCAGCTCCTGGGCATCACTGGAGCATGGCTGGGGGGATACGGAGGACACAGATGATACACCTCCCACAGAGGGGGTCTCCGTTTCTGTTCGATAGGAGACACCCTCCACATAGTAGACACAGGAGGCATAGGGGGGTCGGTACGAGGTCACTACGGGTCCTCGACGCAACCCACGGTGTGACGACACTTGTACCAAGGAGGAGGAAGAGTAGTAGTAGGAGTAGGAGGAGTAGGAGGTCTTGACACGGGACCGAACTTTTACAAAATGGACCGGATACGACCACGTCCTTGGGTGGGAGACTCGGTGAACACTTACTGACCGGACTATTGGCACCTTTAATGGAGAGAAGGAGGAGGAGAAGGAGGACACGGTGTATGAGAAGGTAGTAGCGGGTTTCACAAAAAAGTTCCTCTGTATCTTCACCCTATCATTGCG
>BLSH010204486.1:165927-178277 GCA_018402905.1 Glandirana rugosa
GGGGCCTGGGGCTTGGGGTAACTTCAGTTACCACTGGGTTTGAAAACCCGTGTTTTTACCGACATTTTTTCAGGACCTTTCCCGATCTCCCGACGTTTTCCTTTGTTTTACCCCCATTCTTATCCTTTTCACAGGACGTTTGTTTACACCTACCCCTTTATTGAATTTTAGTGTATTTTTTTATTTTTGCCCTCCTCCTCCACCTACACCTCATCTTCGGATTTCCAACTCATCCGGCACTGGCACCGTCACATCCACCTTTACCGCCACCTCCTCCTCCTCCTCCTCCATCGGTTGTGACAAAAAACAAACAAACCAAAAAAAAGATTAACCCCATCGGGGGTTTTATAACTCTGTTTAATTTTTTTTTGTTCATATGGTTACTGACGTACTCCGGCCAGATTTACAGATAAGACGTGTTCCATGTCTGTTCAGAACACCCTAGGTACGGACCAAGTAAAATTATTTGCAATCGAACAGGTGTAACCGACACGTGTCCGCCGACGCGAACAGACACTATTACGGGGGGACGGCACGATTTGTGTGCAAGTCTGTTATGTGACCGACGTCCCGTCCGGTCGTGGAGGTTCCGTATTTCCCGTTCGAATCCGGTACACGGGTTAAACCTCTGGGTCTTCAACTTACCCCGTCTGGGTAGTCAGTCATGCACATCCGCACACGTGTGTATGACAAGGTGGTACAATGACTTAACGACGGAGGACGATTCTGCAACGGATAGTCGACCACCACGACAAACAACACCCCACGACAACTGTTGAATAGACATTTAGACCGGCCTCATGCAGTCATTGGTATACTTGTTTTTTTTTAATTTGTCTCAATATTTTGGGGGCTACCCCAATTAGAAAAAAAACCAAACAAACAAAAAACAGTGTTGGCTACCTCCTCCTCCTCCTCCTCCACCGCCATTTCCACCTACACTGCCACGGTCACGGCCTACTCAACCTTTAGGCTTCTACTCCACATCCACCTCCTCCTCCCGTTTTTATTTTTTTATGTGATTTTAAGTTATTTCCCCATCCACATTTGTTTGCAGGACACTTTTCCTATTCTTACCCCCATTTTGTTTCCTTTTGCAGCCCTCTAGCCCTTTCCAGGACTTTTTTACAGCCATTTTTGTGCCCAAAAGTTTGGGTCACCATTGACTTCAATGGGGTTCGGGGTCCGGGGTCAAGTTCGGGTCAAGTTCGGTACCAAACCCGAACTTTTTTGCGAACATCCACGTATCCGCTCAACTCTAATTATAAACATTAAATGCACTATTCACTATGATGGGTATGAGCCAGATATTGATCTATTAAATAGACCAACCGTCTCATTCATACATACACCTTTTCACCATTAGTCTTCTATCCCAAGATTTAACCACTTGCCAACCGCCGACCGGCGTTTGATGGCGACAAGGTAGCCCGTTATTGCAAATTGCCGTGATATTATGACAACGGCTGCGATAACTAGTATTGTGAGTGCGCACGTGGCGCCGCAGGCGGGCTCACGGTGCCTGGGCAGGCCAGGGAGCAGGCAGGGCGGACTCGATCACCACCGGCTACCCGCAATGACCCCCCCACAGTAAGAGATCGAAGGTCCGTGTATATAAACACGGATCTCCATTCTCATAGAGGGGGGAAGGGCTGTGATCACAGGCTTCCTGTATATGGAAGCCGTGATCACTTCCCCCGCCTGCCAGGCCAGCCCCCATACAGTTGGAACACGCCCAGGGTACACAGTTAACCCTTAGAGTGCCCCCCCCAGGTTAAACCCTTCACTGCCAATGGCATTTACACAGTAATGAGTGCATTTTTATAGCACTGATCGCTGTATAAATGCCAATGGTCCCAAAAAAGCATCAAAATGGTCCGACATGTACACCCCAACATCGCAGTACCGCTAAAAATTGCAGATTGCCGCCATTACTAGTAAAAAATAAAAAAAATAAAAACCCCAGAAATTAATTCTCATCATTCGTAAACGCTGCAACTTTTGCGCAAACCAATCAATAAATGCTGATTGCGGTTTTTTTTAACCAGAAATATGAGGAAGAATATAAATCGGCCAAATCCGATGAAAAAAAAATGATTTTTTATATTTTTTTGGATTCGTATTTTAGCAAAAAGTAAGAAATATTGATTTTTTTTGCAAAATTGGCGCTATTTTCTTATTTATAGCGACAATCAGAAATGATGCAGAGGGGATCAAATACCACCAAAAGAAAGCTCTATTTGTTGGAAAAAAAGGATGCAAATTTAGTTTGGGTACAACGTTGCACGACTGTGCAATTGTCAGTTAAAGCGACACAGTGACAAATCGCAAAAAGTGCTCTGGTCCTAAAGTGTGAAATCCTTCCGGGGCTGAAGTGGATAAAGAGTGACCTCTTCAAAACCTCCTGTGCAATGGTGCAATGGTGGATGCAGACATCAAAACTCTCTGTACAAAAAACATACATTGTAGATTGGGCGGTAGGTAAGGTATGAATAAAAAAAACCCACATAACATAACACACAAGCATTGAACGCTCTTAAAGATAACCTACAGTTGTTGTTTGGGTAGCTGATAAGGGTGGAGGAAAATGGTACAAAAAACAATAGACCATATTTAAGAAGCACAACGGCTATTGTCTGTCATGGTAGTTGTCATGGGCATTTGCAAAAAGCATTGTTTTGATCTATTTGATATTTCTGGATCTGGAACTACTGTACGTTCCATTTAGTTTTATTTCCAAAACCCATTTTAAGAAAGGCCATGTCCTACTCATATTTACATCAACAGAGTTATCATTACACAGACTGGAAAATTATTATTGCATAGCCATTACCAAAGGTTGCAGAGGAATTGTGCAGAACTCTTCAGAACAAAGTGAAACATTTTGTTCTAAAGAAGGGATACAGGGATGAGCAGGCCTAAGAAGAAACACGAAAAACTAAAAATAATAACATATCAACAGTTTTAAGGACAAAATATAATGATTAGCATCAAGCTAATAACACAATTATTTTTAAACATTGGACTGTATTGTTACAAGATCCCATAAAACAAAACTGAAAATGGTGTTTAGGAGAGCAAAAATATTTTACAGAAAAGTAAGTTCATTTTTTTATTATTTTTGGGAAATTAACAAATTTGTACTGGGCATAATACAACCTAATTTATGCCACAAGATTACATTATTCCATTCTATTGTAGCACCACCCCCATAGGAGCCACTAGTATCCTCTCTTGCTTCAGCTCTTCAGCCAGGCACACAATATTTTCCACAGCCAGGCACACTCTTATGCTTGTTTCTTCAATAATCAGTCTAGGGGCTTTTGGTTGTTTTTGATGTTTTCTTGAGAATAGGGAATAGGGATAGGGAAGGGAATTCGGCGGGATATTCCAGATTCAGCTAATTACATTGAAGACAACTTCTTTACTGAACTGTGGAACTACTACTTGATGCACTGTGCACTCTTGAGCAAGTCCTCTGTAGGGAATATGGACTGTTGCTCTTCAGGATACTAGCCAGTATCCCCTTTCTGCTGAACCAAATAGCTGACTTTCCTAGCACAGAAAGGTAGCCTAAAGAACCAGGCACCAAGATCTCTACAGTCTGTACTCACAGGAGTCTCAAACAGATCCTCTCCGGCATGGCTCCCCTCAGTCAGCTCTTCACATGATACAAAAACATTTTCTGCAGTAAATGTCCCATTAAAAATAAAATTGAATAAAATAAAAATTATGAGAAATATAATACGAAGTCCATCATTATATGTCCAATGTGTCCATAAACACCCTTATATCTTGAGCCAATACAGATACAGCAGCACTTTGAAACACACAGGACTCTCTAGCTGAACAAATGTAGCTCTCCCTGTTGGGCCGAAAAGCTGCTATATTTTACCTCACAGTCTCCAGATAAGAAAGAGACCACACTATTCTAACTATGTACTTTCTATCAACCTACCTAGGAGGGTGCTACACTATGATTTCTAATAGGGATGGGCCACCGTTTCGAGTCGAATGCATGTTCAACTCGAACATGGGGGTTCGCCTGTTTGGCACATCACAAACATTATGGGGCGTTTGCGGGAACTTTGAGTGCCCCATAATGCATTCCAATGGTGGGGGAAGTGCCGCCCGCTGATTGGCCAAATCATGCACATTACCTGCATGCTTTGGCCATATCACAGAGCGCTCTGCTGTGAGAGGTATGATTGGCTAAAGGCAGGGTGCCTTTAGCCAATCACTGCTTAGCAGCCTCAATCCACACCCCACATTATATAAAGCCACTTGTACAGTGGCTCTATGTAGTGTGAATAATGGTGGATAGAGAGATAGTGAGCTTATGTAGCTAGCTGATTATTGTGCACTGTGAAAAATAGATAGATAGATAGATAGATAGATAGATAGATAGATAGATAGATAGATAGAGAAATCTATATGCAGTCAGTTAGTGCGGGCAGTTTAGTGTAGAGTGAAATATATACCAGATATATAGATAGGGCGATCTGTATACAGTCAGTTAGTGAAGGCAGTGCAAGAATATATATATATACCTTCATAGTGTAAATATATATATATACTGTATATATAATACAATGCCTTTAGTGTAGACTATATACAGCTAATTCAGTGTATAGTATATAGCATCTGTTCAGGCAGTGAAAGAAAAAAAAAAAATATATATATATATATATATACACACACACTGTGTATTGAGTGTACACTATATATTAGTGCATTCAGGTTGTACATATGGTATATAGTACACTTGACGTGGTGTCTTAAAATATATACAGTCTAGTATATATACACACAGTGTATTAAGTGCACACTATATATCAGTGCATTCGGGGGTGTATGGTATATAGTACACTTGGCATGGTGTATTAAAATATATACAGTCTAGTATGTACATACATACAGCGTATTGAGTGTACACTATATATCAGTGCATTCATGGGTGTACGGTATATAGTACACTTGACATGGTGTATTAAAATATATGCAGACTAGTATATATATATATATATATACACAGCAAATTGAGTGTACACTATATATCAGTGCATTCGGGGGTGTACGTATAGTATAAAGTACACTTGATGTGGTGTATTAAAATATATACAGTCTATTATATATAGATACACACAGTGTATTGCGTGTACACTATATATCAGTGCATTTGGGGTGTGCGGTATATAGTACACTACTTGACGTGGTGTCTTAAAATATATACAGTCTAATATATATGTACACACAGTGTATTGAGTGTACACTATATATTAGTGCATTCATGGGTGTACGGTATATAGTACACTTAACATGGTGTCTAAAAATATATACAGTCTAGTATATCTTTATATATACACACAGTGTATTGAGTGTACACTATATATCAGTGCATTCGGGGGCGTACGTACAGTATATAGTACACTTGACATGGTGTATTAAAATATATACAGTCTACAATATAGGGTATATGGTATATAGTACACTACTTGTCGTGGTGTCTTAAAATATATACAGTCTAGTATATATATATATATATATATACACACACAGTGTATTGAGCGTACACTATATATCAGTGCATTCGGGGGTGTACATACAGTATATAGTACACTTGAGGTGGTGTCTTAAAATATATGCAGTCTAGTATATATATATATATATATATATATACACACACACTGTGTATTGTGTGTACACTATGTATCTGTGCATTCGGGGGTGTATGGTATATAGTACACTACTTGACGTGGTGTCTTAAAATATATACAGTCTAGTATATATATATATATATATATACACACAGCGTATTGAGTGTAGACTATATATCAGTGCATTCAGGGGTGTACATACGGTGTATAGTACACTTGACTTGGTGTAATAAAATATATACAGTCTAGTATATACAATATCTCACAAAAGTGAGTACACCGCTCACATTTTCGTAAATATTTTATTATATCTTTTCATGTGACAACACTGAAGAAATGACACTTTGCTACAATGTAAAGTAGTGAGTGTACAGCTTGTATAACAGTGTAAATTTGCTGTCACCTCAATATAACTCAACACACGGCCATTAATGTCTAAACCGCTGGAAACAAAAGTGAGTACACCCCTAAGTGAAAATGTCCAAATTGGGCCCAAAGTGTCAATATTTTTTATGGCTACCATTGTTTTCCAGCACTCCCTTAAACCTCTTGGGCATGGAGTTCACTAGAGCTTCACAGATTGCCTCTGGAGTCCTCTCCCACTCCTCCATGTTGACATCATGGAGCTTGTGGATGTTAGAGACTTTGCGCTCCTCCACCTTTCATTTGAGGAGGACAACAGATGCTCAATAGGGTTTAGGTCTGGAGACATGCTTGGCCAGTCCATCACCTTTACCCTCAGCTTCTTTAGCAAGGCAGTAGTTGTCTTGGAGGTGTGTTTGAGGTCGTTATCATGTTGGAATACTGCCCTGTGGCTCCAAAGGGAGGGGATCATGCTCATGCTTCATTATGTCACAGTACATGTTAGCATTCATGGTTCCCTCAATGAACTGTAGCTCCCCAGTGCCAGCTGCACTCATGCAGCCCCAGACCATCACACTCCCACCACCATACTTGACTGTAGGCAAGACACACTTGTCTTTGTGCTCCTCACCTGGTTGCCATCACACACGCTTGACACCATCTGAACCATATAAGTTTATCTTGATCTCATCATACCACAGGACATGGTTCCAGTAAACCATGTCCTTAGTCTGCTTGTCTTCAGCAAACTGTTTGTGGGCTCTCTTGTGCATCATCTTTAGAAGAGGCTTCTTTCTGGGACAACAGCCATGCATATCAATTTGATGCAGTGTGCGGTGTATGGTCTGACCACTGACAGGTTGACCCCCCACCACTTCAACCTCTGCAGCAATGCTGGCAGCACTCATACATCTATTTAACAAAGACAGCCTCTGGATATGACCCTGAGCACATGCACTCAACTTCTTTGGATCGACCATGGTGAGGCCTGTTCTGAGTGGAACCTGTTCTGTTAAACTGCTGTATGGTCTTGGCCACTGTGCTGCAGCTCAGTTTCAGGGTTTTGGCAATCTTCTGATAGCTTAGGCCATCTTTATGTAGAGCAGCAATTCTTTTTTTCAGATCCTCAGAGAGTTCTTTGCTATGAGGTGCCAATGTCCAGTGACCAGTATGAGAGTGAGAGCGATAACATTAAATTTAACACAGCTGCTCCCCATTCACATCTGAGACCTTGTAACACTAATGAGTTACATGATACCAGGGAGGGAAAATGGCTAATTGGGCCCAATTTGGACATTTTCACTTAGGGGTGCACTCACTTTTGTTGCCAGCAGTTTAGACATTAATGGCTGTGTTTTGAGATATTTTGAGGGGACAAAAAATTTACACTGTTATACAAGCTGTACACTCACTACTTTACATTGTAGCAAAGTGTAGTTTCTTCAGTGTTGTCACATGAAAAGATTTAATGAAATACAAAATGTGAGGGGTGTACTCACTTTTGTGAGATACTGTATATACACACAGTGTATTGAATGTACACTATATATCTGTGCATTCGGGGGTGTACAGTATATAGTACATTTGACGTGGTGTATTAAAATATATACAGTCTAGTAGAGCTGCTTTGCTTAGAATAAAGATCACGATTCTCTCACGATTCTCGCGGCGTAATATATTAAATATACAAAAAAATTGGGCTAACAGCACTGTTTAGGTTTTTGAAAGGGGTAATTTTTCCAAAAAAATTGCGTTTAAAAGTCTGCTGCGCAAACAGCGTGTGACATAAAATATTGAAACAACCGCCATCTTATTCTCTAGGGTCTCTGCTAAAAAAAAAATATAATGTTTGGGGGTTCTAAGTCATTTTCTAGCACAAAATAATGGATTTTTATTTGTAAACAGCAAGTGTCAGGAAAGATTTAGTCTTTAAATGGCTAAACCAAACAACTGTAGAAGGGGAGTTCACTCAGAGTTCAATGCCTTTGAAGTAAATGACTTTGTAACTCTTTTATCAATGATGACTCAGAAGTTGGCTGTCTGCCCAGACTTGGCTCTCTCCCCTGAGACTCAAGTCGCTCCGACTTGGAAAGACTTCAGGCACATTTATTACTGTTAAGTCGCGCTGATTCGCCCCCCAAGACGGACCCCATTAACTGCACTGAAAATCGTGGTAATGCCCAATGGAGATCGCAGGGGGGGGTAGATCGAGATCGCAATTTTAATAGGATTAATCATGCAGCTCTACAGTCTAGTATATATATATATATATATATATATATATATATATATACACACACACACACACAGCGTATTGAGTGTACACTATATATTAGTGCATTCGGGGTGTACGTACGGGATATAGTACACTTGACGTGGTGTCTTAAAATATATACAGTCTAGTATATATATATATATATATATATATATATATATATATACACACACACACAGTGTATTGAGTGTACACTATATACCAGTGCATTTGGGGGTGTACGATATATAGTACACTACTTGATGTGGTGTCTTAAAATATATACGGTCTAGTATATATAAGCACAGTGCATTAAGTGTACACTATCTATCAGTGCATTTGGGGGTGTACGTACAGTATATATTACACTTGATGTGGTGTCTTAAAATATATACAGTCTGGTATATATATATTTATATATATATATATATATATATATACACAGCGTATTGAGTGCACACTATATATCAGTGCATTCGGGGGTGTACGTATAGAATAAAGTACACTTGACGTGGTGTATCAAAATATATACAGTCTATTATATATATATATATATATACACACAGTGTATTGAGTGTAAACTATATATAAGTGCATACGGGGGTGTACAGTATATAGTACATTACTTGACGTGGTGTCTAAATATATATTCAGTCTACTATATATACACACAGTGTATTGAGTGTGCACTATATATCACTGCATTGGGGGGTGTCTGTACAGTATGGAGTGCACTTCACGTGGTGTCTTAAACGCTTGCCGACGGCTGATCGGCAAATGACGGCGACAAAGTGGCTCTGTAACGCGAATCGCCATCATACGACGGCGGCCGCGATACAGAGCCACTGTGAGCGCGCGCGTGCCGCCGGAGGAGCGCGCGCTCACTGTGTTCGGGGGGGCCAGGGAGCGGGTGAGGCGGCTTCGATTGCCGCCGGCCACCCACGATTCCCCCCCCGGAGTGAAGGAGCGGAGGTCAGTGTAAGTAAACACGGACCTCCGCTCTGTGTGAGGGGGAAGGGCTGTGATCACAGCCTTCCTGTACGTGAAGGCTGTGACCACTTCCCTTCCCCAGCTAGGCAAGCCCCCATACAGTTAGAACACGCCCAGGGAACATAGTTAACCCTTAGCGCGCCCCCTGCAGGTTAACCCCTTCACTGCCAATGGCATTTACACAGTAATCAGTGCATTTTTATAGCACTGATCGCTGTATAAATGCCAATGGTCCCAAAAAAGTGTCAAAAATGTCCGCCCCAATATCACAGTACCGCTAAAAATCGCAGATCACCGCCATTATTAGTAAAAAATAAAAAAAAAATAAAAACCCCAAAAATGAATTCTCATCATCCGTAAACGCGACCACTTTTGCGCAAACCAATCAATAAATGCAGATTGCGATTTTTTTTTATCGCAAATATGAGGAAGAATATAAATCGGCCAAAAACGGTGAAAAAAAATGTTTTTTATATTTTTTTTTGGATTTGTATTTTAGCAAAAAGTAAGAAATTTGGGTTTTTTTGCAAAATTGTCGCTCTTCTTTTGTTTATAGCGGCGATCAGAAATGACGCAGAGGTGATCAAATACCACCAAAAGAAAGCTCTATTTGTGGGAAAAAAAGGATGCAAATTTCGTTTGGGTACAACGTCGCACGACCGCGCAATTGTCAGTTAAAGCGACACAGCGCCGAATCGCAAAAAGGGCTCCGGTCCTAAAGCTGGAAATCCTTCCGGGGCTGAAGTGGTTAAAATATATACAGTCTAGTATATATACACAGTGTATTGAGTGCACACTATATATCAGTGCATTCAGGGGGTGTATGTACAGTATATAGTACACTTGACATGTTGTCTTAAAACATATACAGTCTAGTATAAATATACACACAGTGTACTGAGTGTACACTATATATCAGTGCATTCGGGGGTGTACGGTATATAATACAGTGTAGTGTGGTATTAAAAAAATTCCCATCATGTCAGGAAGACCACAAAGGAGAGGCAGACACTCGCAGGCCACTAAAAGAGGGCAAGCAACCTCTGTGTCTTTAGTGAAAAGTGGTGGTGGCAAACATGGTGCATCCTCTGCAGGTGGGTCACACTTGTCCTGTTTTTCTGCTGTTGGCCATGCTATTCAGCCACAACATGCAGTAGAATTGGCGGAATGGATAACTAAGCCGTTCTCATCCTCCTCATCCTCTGTCACCCAGGCTCATATAAGTTTGCCTTCCAACGCAGCTGGCAAAGCTACCTATTCCACCGGATCCTTGTCCACAGTTACTCCCTCTGTAGCCCCACCATCATGCACGAAGGAGTCACCAGAATTATTTGACCATAGTGTTGGTTACATGCTGATGGAGGATGCGCAGCAATTTGAAGGCTTCGATGTTGGTTCCCAGGTTGAGGAAGGGAGTAGCGTGAGCCTAGAGACAGGGGGTGCTGCAGAAGGGCAAGAAATTAACAGTCATGTTCCCCCAGCTGCAGCATACTGCCAAGTTTGCTCCAGTGATGAGGAGGGAGGGGATTATGAGGACACAGACTGTACTTTGGTGCCTGAGAGAAGAGAGGAGGAAAGTTAGGAGGAGGAGGGGGCACAATTCCAATGAGGCAGGATGTCCTCCAAGGGCCAGCTTAAGGGCAGCCACACAATTGCATCAGACCACAGAGCTCCACAGGTGCAGGGCGCTGCTGACTCCCCGCTGACTTTCAAAAGTTCTTTGATGTGGGCATTTTTCAACACATGTTCAGTAGATTGCACCATTGCCATTTGCAATCTATGTCTGAAGAGGGTCAAGCGCGGCCAAAACTCCAGCCGCTCGGGCACTACTGTCTTGACAAGAGATATGATGACCAGCCATACAGTCCTTTGGCAACAGCACCTGAAAAACCCACACCAGAAAACAAGGCGGACTTCTCCTTTCTCCTCATCTGGGATCTCAGCCCCTTCTATACCTCCAATCTTCTTCTAAACCTGCACTGGGAGGAATGAAGGTATAGCAATGTGTGCCACAAGTACTTGCAGCCAATCTGCTAGCAGTACACCACCAGGTGAATTCAGGAGGCAAATATCCTTACCCCAGATGCTGAACCGTAAAAAAAAGCCATCCACATGCTCAGCATCTTAATGCTAGCTTGGCCAAATTGCTAGCACTCCAACTGCTGCCTTTTCAGCTGGTAGACTCTGCCCCCTTTTGTGAATTTGTAGAATGTGCTGTCCCACAGTAGCAGGTTCCCAAATTAATTTCTTTTCATTTAAGGCCATTCCATCTATCTACCATCACGTGGAAGGCAATGTTTTGGCCTCGTTGGACAGGGCGGTCAGTAGCAGGGTTCATATTACCGCTGACTCATGGTCCAGCAGGCACGGTCAGAGACGTTACCTTTTCTACACGGCTCACTGGGTAACTCTGCTGGCAGCTGGGAATGATGCAGGACAGGGTTCAGTGTTGGAGCTAGTTCCGCCACCACGCCTCCAAAAAGCTGGTGGTGATTTTGCCACATCCACCTCTTCCACCCCCTCCTCTTCTTCTACCTCTGTGGCCTCTTCTGCAGAATTGTCCTGTGAACCCGCAGTGCTCCCTAAGCATTCTAGGGGCTACGTAAACATTCAGGCTAAAATATACCATGCAGTGCTTGAGTTAGTCTGTCTTGGGGACAGGAGCCACATTGGGGCAGAGATTCTGTCAGCTCTGCAGGGGCAGTGTTACGTACCTGACGGTGGAGTCTGTCTTGTGCAGGGAACAACCGCTCTTGCGCACCCGATTCAAGGACCCCTGGTAGTGTAGACAGAGGCCCGAGAGTGCGGGATGGCACGAGGGCTGGATGGTCACAGATGTTGTAGTGATATCCCAGCAGGTCGTGCAAACAGGAGAATGGTCGTACAAGCAGGGTTGGCAACGTGCAGGCAGAAAGGTACAAAAGGGTTAGGCAAGCGGATCGTCAAGTTCAGGCAAGGTTCGTTAACGGGCGGGCAGCGGAGGTACAGAGGAGTAGACAAGCGGATGGTCGTGGATAGCCGGGGTCGATGCAGGTAGCGGACAACAGGTCAAAGCAAGCCGGGTAGACAGGAAACAGGTGAAAACA
>BLSH010204486.1:194250-219027 GCA_018402905.1 Glandirana rugosa
ACAACCCGACATATTACCTTATGTAGGGTTCTTCGCCTTTTAGAGACTTTGCGGTCTTATATAGGGTTCAGGAATCCTTCGTCTTATAAACACTTTACACATCTGATGAGTCCTAATGATATTACCCTCTTACCGAAACTTAAAATAGTATATATGTCATATATTAACAGATCTAATACATATCACCTAACATTATCCATAACGTTATTGTTGAAATAAAACTCAGGTAACTCTAGAGAATGACTTCGGGACTATTTCCCCTTACAAAAGACTGGTGACTTTGTGTAACCGACAATCAAATTTGATCTCAACTCGCTTGGGCCAGAACCCCGGACCCGGACTTTTTTTGAAAAGTCCGGGTCCGGGTCTGGGTCCCGGACACCCCAAAGTTCGGTACGGACCCGAACTTTACAGTCCGGGTTCGCTCAACTCTAGTTTAAACTAACAGCCAATGTGTTTCAGTGGTCAGAAAACATTCCCCTTTATCAGGGCTTCAGTAAGAGATCTCAATGGACTCAAAATAAAGTTGTTATTGCAATACCTATTACAATCCACTATACATAATCTAGACAATTATATACTGTATATATGATAAAATTCAAAGCCATTCTCCCATTATAGTAATCCTGAGTAGTCTACACATTTCACAAATATTCTGCTTCCTAAGGACTTGGGATATATTCTGGCGTTTCAGAGATTTTCCGCTTCTTGGGATGTATTCCATTATACAGCCCAACAAAAAATACATATTTTTTCTCAGTGCTTTGTTTTTAGACCTGTTCTTGGGGTTATTTGGGGTGCTGATTCAGAAAAAATGCATTGGCTAGATTGCATAAGCTCTGGTTTCTTAGATATGGTTGAATTTATATAGTTTTTTAGTCAGTTTTTGAAAAGATCAACCATAATTTTACAGCAGAAATATTGGATTCTAAAGTGTACAGCCCTGGCCAAAAGTTTTGAGAATGACACAAATATTAATTTTCCTAATGTCTGCTGCTTCAGTGTTTTTAGATTATTTTGTCAGATGTTACTGTGGTATACTGAAGTATAATTACAAGCATTTCAATTGTCAAAGGCCTCTATTGACAATTATATTAAGTATATACAAAGAGTCAATATTTGCAGTGTTGACCCCTTTTCAAGACCTCTGGAATTCACCCTGGCATGCTGCCAATCAACTTCTGGACCACATCCTGACTGATGATAGCCGATTCTTGCATAATCAATGCTTGTAGTTTGGCATTTTGTGGAGTTTTTTTGTTCACCCGCCTCTGGAGGATTGACCACAAATTCTCAATGGGATTAAGGTCTGGGGAGTTTCCTGGCCATGGACCCATAGTTTCGATGTTTTGTTCCCCAAGTCACTTAGTTATCAATTTTGCCTTATGGCAAGGTGTTGCATCATGTTGGAAAATACATTGTTCATCACCAAACTGTTCTTGGATGGATGGGAGAAGTTGCTCTAGGAGGATGTTTTTGTACCATTCTTTATTCATTTTTTTCTTTATTCTAGAGCTGATAGGTAAAAATCTGTGCCATTTTTTGAATCAGCGGGTCATTTGAGGCACCAAAATGTGTGTTGGCCTGTGTTATCTATAATGCTGTATCAAGTATCTCAAAGCTGTCTGGAAAACCACTAAATAGCAGTGCTTCTATATGAAAATCTTTTATTTCATCTCCTATAACTCTAATGCATTCCATTATTTCTAAGGTACATACTATTTAGCCCTGCATGTGGCCTTTCATTAGCTTACTCTGGTAGCTTTCCAATTAAGTACAATATATTGCTAAAAATTGCTCTCTCATTTACTTTCTCTAGCTCCCCCTATGTTGATTTTGCAATTTCACACTTGCATATATGCACATTTTGATTATCGTCTATGCTCAGGGATCTAGTACTTTCAGCATTTTGATGTTTCTCTCTATCAATTTATCTGTAGGTGTGCTTGGACTGGGCTCTTCATTTTACATTTACAGCACTGGTAGTAATCTGTCAGATTAGCAACTAAAACTTTTGATGAAACACTGGTGAAAGCCATCATACTGTATATGCTTCTGACATTTTTTTGTCAGAGATAATGTTGCTGTAACACTGAGCTGTATCTAAATTTGCAGCAGAACTTTTTACTTTGGATGTAGCTGGAGCCATAAGCTCTGGGAAAGTTATTGCAGATATGGATCTTTCCAGTCAGGATGTTGTGGAACACATGGTGGAGCCTTTCTTTTTTTTGGAAAACAACAGGAACAAAGAGACAGGAAATTGTATCACAGCCATGAAATTTGACTAAGAAGATCATTATGCAAGTGTTAAAGTGACAGTAAAGTAGTTTCTCATACATTTACCTACAGGTAAGCTTATAATAAAGCTTACCTGTGGGTAAACTGAATAGCTTGTAAATGTGCACTGTTTAGGAAATATTCCACTAAGCAGCAGTTGGTGCTGTTCCTTCAGAGGTCTGTGCCATAAACCGTGACTCCGGTGCGCAAGCGCGGGACTGACATCATTGCGGCTCGGCCAGTCAGACAGCTGGAGCCTGCAAACCCAGAAGGAAGACTAGGTGAAGATAGAAGCCCTGTCAGCGGTGACAGAGCACTTCTGAAGAGCTTCCTTTTAAGGTAAAATCTCTAAACTGTTAGCACTATATAAATCCTGTATAATAATAATATGCTAGTATGCAGTGCATACTAGCACATTATGGCACTGGCTTGCATGGTGAAAACTTTTTTTAACAAACAACAAATAGTTCTTCTACCTACTGTATGTCTGTATAATTATAAACAGAATGGCTCTAATAAAAACCATATAAATTAACAAGCACTAGGTACTTCTTGCCTAACAATAACAGTGCAGAAATGTTTCTTTCCTTTGTGACATTTTCTTTTAACTAGTAGTAAAGTCTGACTTTTCAAACTATGTTTGAATTTGACTCTAACACTACAGGAATATTTTTTCATTGTGACCCAGTATGTGTGAAAAGTTTCTTATGCAACAAGATAGATATTGCATGGCTTACAGCAGCAAATTAAAAGCAGGTGTTACAATTGTAAGGGAAAATGTTACGTCTCAATAACACAAACCTTTTCCTCAGAAAAATCAAGGCATTAAAGATTCCTAACTTGTTTATCTTCTTGAGGAATCGAGTATTACTATCACATGTGAAAGCAAAGCTGATAATGATGTTCTGAAAAATGGAATCCTGTGGTTGTATACATTACGCATTTAGATGTAATGGTGGCATTTTGAAGAACAAACAAGAGGCCTTGACCTCACCACAAAGATATTTAATTTTTACCTTTTTGAAAGGCAAAGATAATTTCTCCACAGAATATTCATTGTTAGCTGCATTATCAAGCTGATTGCTACTTCAGAAGGGTTATTCGACTAGCTGGTACATTTTGTCAGCACAATAAAAAACAATAGCTCTACCTGGAGCAAACTCTTTGTGCCTAGGCTTACCCCACAATAAGACTCAGTGTTAGCCATAGGAATAATTCTGTCAAAAGTCTTAACAGATCACTTCCAGTAATCACTAACCTACTTAGGCTATAGGTGTGCACAGCCTATTGCATTAGGGTGTGTGCCCCAAATCGCAAACACATATGCATGTGTATATACAGTATACTGCCGGTGTCAGTAAAGCAGTGGACAGTGTCAGTAGGGCAGAGTTTGGTTTCAGTAGGGCAGTGGGCAGTGCCAGTAGATTTTATTATTTATTTTTATCATTTTTTACAATATTATTTTTTAAAATTATTTTTGTACAACTATTTTAGGGGTCTAAACAGGGGGAATCTGCAGCACACAGGGTGATTAGGGTGTACACGCCTATGAATTAGGCCAAACATGGCCTTAAGGAATGACCAAGGTGATAATCTCTGAAATATTACCTGTGCCATGAGCAACACAGGAAAGACAGGGGGAGATTAGAGAATTGAATGCATGGCTAAAGACCTGGTGTAAAAATGAAGGGTTTGGGTTTCTAGAGCACTGGGCTGACTTTTCATTGATGTACAACCTATATGCTAAAGATGGTTTGCACCTAAATGGAAGGGGTCTGCTGTGCTGAGGAGAGGTTTGTGGGAAGGCTGAAGGAGTATTTTAACTAGGATTGAGGGGGGAGGGTGAACTAGAATTCAATCAGGCAGACAGGTCAGTTAGGGGTCAGACATTAATGGAGGGTGGAGTGGCGATAGATGGGGGGAGGGGTAAGGCAGGTGGCAAGAATGTTCCCATGTTCCAAACTTTGGCTTCATTCTTCACATGACTGGGCTAATAATATTCCTGGCTATGCACTCTTTCAAAGAGACAGGGTAAAAAGGAAAAGTGGCAGTGTCTGTCTCTATGTGAGAAGTGATCTCAAAGTGAGTGTGAAAGAGGACCTAGTTATTGGTTGAACTAGATGGACTTGAGTCTTTTTTCAACCAGACTAACTATGTAACTATGTAACTGAACGTGACTTCATTGTAAACTCACACAAAATATATACTACACAAAATCAGATAAGAGCTTGATCACATTATCCTAATTTATGCAAACTTTAAACAGTAATATCATTAGTACATCTAACAGTGCATCCAATGAACAGCTAACATAAACATAAACAGTAAGCTAATCAACGGCTAGCAACTAACAGCTAACAGTGATCAAATTAGTAGTAAGCTACAGTAATTAACAACTAGTCACCTAGACAAGCCTAGGTGACTCAGGTCAATGCCCACCCATACAGTTTAGAACCAGTTCCCCAGAAAGAAGACTCAGGCTATCCAAATCTCATTAGCTGCGTAAACTGTTGGTGCTATATAAATCCTCTATAATAATAATAATAATAACCGGCTTCCACTTGTGTAATCTGCCCACTAGACGAGTCATCATAAGGCAAAGCTCACACAATGTTTCAGCAGTCTGTAAAAGTGGAATTGATTTATCTTCACAGATTTCTTGAGGAAGATTTTTGATAAATATTTCTGTCCCAAGTGGTGGAGCTTCTCCAACCCAGTCTTAAAGAGAGCCACCATATTTCCTTTGACCATTAACCCATACAAGCTTAATATTACACCTTTCCATCCACTCCATAAGGGAAGCTTTATTGTCCTTTTTCAGAGAATTAATCCAAGCCTCACTCTCAGCATTCATCAGGTTGTTGTCCAACATTAGAGAATGACCTGTTCTCTCCATGGGATCAGAGGCTCAACTGAGCTTTTTTCTGTGCTCTGACCAAGAGAAGCAGACAAAATCCCTGGGCTCCTCCATGGGCCATAATCTGTGGGTAGAAGGCTAGGCCCCCTAGTCCCCTCTTTTATGTTACTCATTTCTTCCAGTCTTTAGGGGCACATATTTTTCTTGTTAGGTAAATGCAGTCGTTTCTTGATTTTACCATACATTTTTACGTATTCATCTCTATTATACTAGATAATAATTAGATAATTACTATTTACTAGCATTAAATATTATTTAGTAATTTAGTAATAATACAATTTTAACCTCCCTTACTATTTCTAAACATAAAACAAAAGTTTGTTGTTCAGCCAAATAGGTCAACATAGTCATCATAACTATATCAATTAGAACAATTCATCATTAGAACAACTGGACATTTAAAGTGGAAGTAAACCGGCAGAAAAAAAGAAGCCCCCAGGATCTTTTTGCTATAATGTGCAAGTATGCACAGCATATGCTGTATTTGCTCATTGTGGCACACTTACCTAACGAAGCGATCCTCTCCAGTGCTGTAATGCCTACCCTGCCCAGTCTTCTTGGGGTTTGGCTGCCTTGATTAACCAGGCTGTTTGACTCTAGAGCATGCCAAGACTGTATGTGGAGATGTGCATGTGCAGGGAAAAGCAATTATGACAGAGGAGACATACAGAGTAATTTCTGTCATAAACAGCCTACCTGCCAGCATTTTTTCAAAAAAGGAGTTTACTTTTGTAAATAGCATGTTTTTATTAATGGATCATTGAAAAAATACATTATTTATTTGTATTTGTCACACTTCTAAAATGTATATATTCCTTATAGCAAATAAATTTCACAATCTGCAATATTAAGTAATCACGCATTTAGACTTAATTCACATTGGTTCTCTTGCATATAGATGTTCTAAATGTAGGAGAAGTCGTCTGGGGGGTATAAACAAATAAACAACCTCTTGCTTCCTAGATTACTTTGTCCTGCATTTAGGTTTTCCTGCTCTAAAGCAGGTTTAGCAATGTGTAACCCCAGTTCACACTGATGAAAACACATTAATCTCAATGGCAGCAGTTCCAAGCAATGCGATTCAAGTCACAGCAACTTTAAAAAAGGTTCCTGCACTACTTCAAAACGACTTAGAGTCCCTTGGACTCTAATGTTGCATGAAAGTCGCAAGCAAGTTGCACTGCAAACTTGCACTGTAAATTGCATGACAATGGGGTTGTGGCAGTGTGAACCGAGGCTCAGGCATGTTTGGATATACATGAAGTTATATGCCTTTAGAAATGTTCTAAAGCCATATAAATGCAGGTTTGAATAGTACCAATGCTAGTGTGAATAAGGGCTTAATGTACTACGATAATGTACTACGATATCAAAAGTGGTTCTGAGCAGTCTATATTCTTTCATCACACAATATTGCTTGTAGGAAACATATTTCATCTCTGTGTTTGATGGACCAGCATCCGCTTTATTGAAATTAACATAATATACAAAATATACATTGGTCACATACAGAGCAGTTAAACATAAAATTCTATACAACAGGTCATATATCTCCTGATAAATATCTTTAATCATTCAATTTAAATGTACATATAAGAAACTAGGGTGATAAAGAGTATTTGCCCTTCAATACAGGAAATGAGCTTGAGAACTACTTTCTAATGATAAAATGTGGAGTTTTTCAAAACCGATCTTGTTACTCTATATTGTGCCATGATCAGGAAGTTATTTACAGAGACAAGCAAAGTTATTAAAATGCCCACTTTAACTGCTCATGAGCTTGTTTGATAAGATTTTTTTGAAATATGTTGCAATCCTTTGATTTTTTAAAAGACTTATGGTATTAGCTAAAATGTATTTTATACTTTTACTGCCACCTCTTTTTTTTCCACAAAAAGTTATATTGAGGAATAACAAGTACAAAGGGTACGGGGAAAGAAAGGGCCATAACAAACAATACAATAGCAAAGATGGTCAGTACAGCCTCACAGGAACAGTTACAGTATGTATAGCAGTGAGAAGCACGTTCAGATGTAGGAGTCCGTTTATAAAGCAGTGTAAAAAATCCACTGCACAGTTCTCCGGCATTCACAAAGGAGACCGTCCTCCCCTGTGTGCCTGTTTATTAAGCGGTGTAGATCGCTTCACAGTTTGTGAAGTGAAGTGATCTACAAACGCTTCAAACAGTGGAGAACGCCCCCTGATACTGGAATCTCGTGAGACCTAATGAGATTACGGCACCAGAAATTCACAGAAACACCGAGATGTTGGTTTATTAAGCAGTGATAAATTATCACTGCTCAGTAACGGACATTCTCAGAGGAGCCCGCCCAAATAGTTAATAAAATTATTAGCCCCCCTACACTATATATGTATATATAGCACATACACACATTATATATACATATATATACACATACATTATATATACACACACATATATATATATATATATATATATATATATATACACATCATATACATGTATATGCATATATACACATATACAGGGCAGGGGGACATGGCTAATGTGTTAGGGGGTCTGAATGATGCAGGAGGAAGTCAGTAATCTTCCTCCTTCCCGGGGATTCCCTCTTCACCCCCCCAATTCTCCACCTCTGAGCTGGTGAATCGGGAAGGGTGATATCTGACCCAGATCACCAGTGAAGTGCGGAGATCGCAGCTTCATAAACTGGCCATTTCTGTGTCAGTGAATGACAGCTTCTCTGTGTGAAGAGATAATTGGGGGAGAACATGTTCTCTCCCAATTATTTCTGCTTTATAAAACGAAAATGAACTGTGATCAGTGGTGATCCCTAGGATCACCGCTGATCACAGTTTTATAAAAGGACACCTAAATATATGAGTACCAGATATAAGTCACCAACTTAACATTACGGTCCCTAATGAAGAAAGAAAGGACAATAAAATAAAGAAAAAAAAGGGCACAGTGGGCTAAGGGGATAGCGTCATGGAGTCAATCGTGTTACTGCCATGTTTTATTCTTTACCGTTCCTTCTCAATATATCTCCTATTTCACTCTGGTAGTCACCACTCTCTAGTTTATTTTTCTTGTCCATAAATAAAAGTTTTCCTGCATAATGATAGTCTCTACTCTAGTAGATGGCTGTGTGTTGTTGGGGGCTTTTGCTTTTGTGAATGATCAGTGTTTCTCTCCAGCGCTGTCATTCATACAAACACAAGCTGACAGTTGCAGGTGTACTCTCCCCTGGAACACTTTATCCCATATGTAGAAAAGGGGCCTATTGTTTGCAGAACCCAATAGCTCTAGCTGAATTTTACAATAATTTATGAGAATGGCTACTCAGATTCAGTGCAAATTTTTAGAGACCGGTGTGTCTGAAAGAGAACAACCTATGCTATTTCTCTGTAGTAAAAACAAAAAACAAAAACAAAAAATATACTATATACTGTATATATATATATATAATGTATGATGTAGCACACCTTTCACTATCTAAAACATAAATCTGTGCTGTAATAATGTAACATATACACCTTTCTTTGTGTAAATGATAAATTATCATCAAACATGAACATTGTAATAAAGGATATCAATGAAATAAAAGTTAGAGTTGTGCAAACCAATCTTATGAGATTTACTCATGCCATTTGAACCCCCTCTTTGTGGCTTGTGAGACTGAATTATCCTGGTTTACCCAGCAGGGAATAAATAAGTTCAACGACACATGTCCAGTGCGGCATATAGCACATACAGTAAATCAGTGAGTATGTTTGCTTCTTTATGTCAAATAAATGATTATAAAAGATTTTACACCATTAGAGTACTTTTTACATTTTCTGTTGACATGGCTTGTAATGGAAGATAGAAGCATAGGAACATTGACTGATATCACCAGCAAGCACTGTCAGAGCTTTCATTACTAAAAGGTCAATTTGGTCTGAGTTTTCAATCTACACAGGGTGTGGTATACACTTCACCTTTCATTTATATTGCAGTGTTGGTAAAAGAGCACCATTCATGAGATAACATAAAATTGAGCCTCACAACTATAAGTACAAACAGACTTTTGAAATATTGCAAATTTTCATTATAGTGTTTGCGTTTCATGATCATTTATCATTCACAGAAAAAGTGCATATTGCCACATAGTCATTAACGTTTTAGCATTGTGTTTTTTCCCAATGCAGGTTTATCGTTTAGGTAGTGAGGAATGCTCTACATCCGGGGTAGGCAGCCATTGAGAAGTGAAGATCTACCTGAACAACATGAAAAAGATCAAAGATCACTAGAGCTCGGCACCCTTTCTTTTTTTTAAGAAATAAACTAGCAGGGCCTAACTAACTAGAGAGGAACATTTAGAAAAATATAATAAAAAGTCACAGAAAAAAATATAAACTTAACTGACACTAAAAGTGGACAGTGTCAATCAGTAGAGCAATGGACAGTGTCAGTAGGGTAGTGGATGGTGTCAGGGCAGTGGACAGTGACTAGGACAAAGAACGATGTCCGTACAGCAGTGGATGGTGTCAGTAGGACAGTGGATGGTGTCAGTAGAGCAGTGGACAGTGTCAGTAGATGGTGTCAGTAGGGCAGTAGATATTTCAGTAGGGCGGAGGATGGTGTCAGTAGGACAGTGGATGGTGTCAGTCAGCAGAGCAGTGGACAGTGTCATTAGGGCAGTGCATGGTGTCTCAGGGCAGTAGACGGTGTCAGTAGTGCATAGGACAGTGTAATTAGAGCAGTGGATGGTGTTAGTAGGGCAGAGGTTGGTGTCAGTAGGACAGTGTTAGTCAATAGATCAGTGGATGTGTCAGTAGAGCAGTGGGCAGTGTCCGTATGATAGAGGGTGTTGTCAGTAGAACAATGGATGGTGTCAATCATTAGGGCAGTGGATGATGTCAGTAGAGCAGTGGATAGGGTCAGTAGAGCAGTAGATGTTGTCAGTTGAGCAGTGGATGTTTCAGTAGTGCAGCAGTGGCTGCACCCACCAAATTACAGTATGTGTGAAACCCCCACTGTGAGGTCCGTACGATGTGCAAACAGCTGGCTGTTCTCAGTGTAGTTACCAGTCACATGTTTTTTTCCCATCATTAATAGGAGTGCTGTTTTCTAATAAAAGGTTATATACACACTGTCAACATTCTAAGCCAAATTTGGATCGCAACTCAAGAAAATGTTATGTTTAAAATTGGTGATCCTGGCAAAGTGCTGTTGCTTCTAGCCTTGTTGGAGAACATATACCTTTTTAACGTTCTTCATAATATTACATTATAGTACTCTCTGACTGAGAAAATATCAGAGAAATATAATGATTCTGATAGCAACTATGGCAAAGGAAAATCTGCTTTAGCTAACGGTGACTAACTCTTTATGATTTGAAGGGTGACAATATGACATCCAACAGTTCAAGTAAGCTTTAACTTCTAATAACCAATTTCACAGCAACTTAAATTCTAGTTTAACAATAACCTTTGTAACCAATTTTTCTATCAAGACCACTGTATAGAATGGAATTAGCAATGTAGAGCAAAACCAAAAAGAAGAAAAATTCACTATGCTCTGAATGGTGTTTAGATTAATGACAAATTTGTCAGTTTTTAATATTTGGGAATAATTGGGGTTGGTTTTGTACATGCTTTTCAAGTTGAATTAGGTGTTTTGAATAATTTATCTTATTAATAAGAGATATCTCAATGATTATATCAAAATTCTCTCACTTAATAGTAGCTGAATTTAGGTCAATAGTGCCACAGTATTGCCCAGGAGAAAGAAAAGACCCACCCCCTGGGTTTTAAGCAGTGTAGTGGATCAGCTTGTTGCCATGCATTATTTTAGTCTCGCAGGGATATTCACATTTACTCAATGAAGCCTAGTTGTGCTCTCTTCAACACTTTATAAACATCCTCTTTCATCTCTCCCACCTCCTCACTTGTTGTGGTGGGTGAGGCTTTATCTGTGATCTAAGCTGATGCAACTTGTTGTGTAGTAGTTACCTTTGTTGCAGCTTCTTGGCTAATAGTGACAGCAATGCTGACCATTTGCAAGAAAGTCAACCAGGAAATTGAATCCACTTTTGCCTTTATAGCTGTACAGACGCATATACTGTGCAGACACAGCACAAACTGATCTTTCAGGTAGGGCTCTAGACTTATAACCTAAGGTTGCCCTTTAGAATCATTTCTATTCTTTCTGGTGTGCATTTTCATACTATATATGCCAAGACCCAATCACCATACATAGGTTTTAGTATTTGTATAATGTTGTCAGCTATTGTGCATGCTTCTGTAAGTGCATATTTTCATGAGTGTCACCCTCTAGAGCAGGTCAGTGGCTGGGGAGACACTGGCTAGTATCAGAGTCAAATACACACAGGTTACAAACATTGTAAACGTTAGAGCGAGAGTAATAATTTTAGCACTAGATCTCCTCTGTAACTCTAAACTGGTAATCTGGAAACATTTTTAGAGCGTCGCCTAGGGAGATTTTTAAGTACTGAAGTTTGGCGCCATTCCACAAGTGGGCACAATTTTAAAGCGTGACATGTTAGGTATCTGATTAACCCCGCGTAACATCATCTTTCACATTATACAAAAAAATCAGGCTAACTTTAGTGTGTTTTTTTAAGTTTTTTATTCATGAAACCGTTTCTTTAAAAAAAAAAGTGTCTGAAAAATACTGTGAAACATAAAAAATTGCAATGACCACCATTTTATTCCTTAGGGTGTCTGCTAATATATATATATATATATATATATATATATATATATATATATATACTGTTTGGGGGTTCTGAGTAATTTTCTAGAAAAAAAATGATGATTTTTACATGTAGGAGAGAAGTGTCAGAATTGGCCTAGGTGGCAAGGGCTTAATTACCATAAGTAAGTAATATACAAATAATTATTATATATTGTTTTAAGGTAATTTACTATATGTATATAGTTATAACTTTAAACCAGTAATTTCACAGTAATAGATAAATAATAAATGATTATGTTTAGAGTTGAGTGAACCCGGACTGTAAAGTTAGGGATCGTACCGGACTTTTGAGAAAAAGTCCGGGTTTGGGTTGGGTATTCGGGTATTTTTCACGCCTTTTCAATAACTGCAGGGCAGCCAATCAACAAGCGTTTCACTTGTTTGCCCTCAGAAGCCATCACAGCCATGATTACTAATGGCATGGCTGTGATTGGCCAGTGCATCGTGTGACCCAGACTATTTTTGGCGCCTGTTGAATAGCTGCAGGGCAGCCAATCAACAAGCGTTTCGCTTGTTTGCCCTTAGAAGCCATCACAGCCATGACTACTAATGGCATGGCTGTGATTGGCTAGTGCATCATGTGACCCAGCCTCTATATGAGCTGGAGTCACGTAGTGCCGCATGTCACATCGTCTTGTACTGGAGTAGGGAGAGTATGCTGCCGAAGCTGTGAGGGAGACATTAGCGTTCTAATATCATCTCATCCTGCATTAGAGACAGGTTCCTGGCGGTGCTGTGAAGGAAAGATTAGCGTTCTAATGTCATCTGATACTGAATTAGGGACAGGTTCCTGGTGCTGTGAGGGAAAGATTAGCATTTTAATATTATCTCATACTGCAGTAGGGAGAGGTTCCTGTCGGTGCTGTGAGGGACATATAATCATTCTAAAATCATCACATAGTGGAGTAGGGAGAGGTTCCTGTCAGTGCCGTGAGGGACATATAATCATTCTAAAATCATCACATAGTGGAGTAGGGAGAGGTTCCTGTCAGTGCTGTGAGGGACAGATTATGGTTCTAAACTCATCTCATAGTGGAGTAGGGAGAGGTTCCTGTCGGTGCTGTGAGGGACATATTACCGTTCTAAAATCATCTCATAGTGGAGTAGGGAGAGGTTCCTGTCGGTGCTGTGAGGGACATATTATCGTTTTAAAACCATTTCATAGTGGAGTAGGGAGAGGTTCCTGTTGGTGCTGTGAGGGACATATTATCGTTCTAAAATCATCTCGTAGTGGAGTAGGGAGAGGTTCCTGTCAGTGCTGTGAGGGACATATTATCGTTCTAAAATCATCTCATAGTGGAGTAGGCAGAGGTTCCTGTCGGTGCTGTGAGGGACAGATTATCGTTCCAAAATCATCTCAAACTGGTGTAGGGAGAGATTCCTGTCGGTGCTGTGAGGGACATATTATCGTTCTAAAATCATCTCATAGTGGAGTAGGGAGAGGTTCCTGTCGGTGCTGTGAGGGACAGATTATCGTTCTAAAATCATCTCATAGTGGAATAGGGAGAGGTTCCTGTCGGTGCTGTGAGGGACATATTATAGTTCTAATATCATCTCATACTGCAGTAGGGACAGGTTCCTGTCGGTGCTGTGAGGGACAGATTATCGTTCTAAAATCATCTCATACTGCAGTAGGGACAGGTTCCTGTCAGTGCTGTGAGGGACAGATTATCGTTCTAAAATCATCTCATACTGGTGTAGGGAGATGTTCCTGTTGGTGCTTTGAGGGAAAGATTATCGTTCTAAAATCATCTCATTGTGGAGTAGGGAGAGGTTCCTGTCGGTGCTGTGAGGGACATATTATCGTTCTAAAATCATCTCATAGTGGAGTAGGGAGAGGTTCCTGTCGGTGCTGTTAAGGACATATTATCATTCTAAAATCATCTCATAGTGGAGTAGGGACAGGTTCCTGACGGTGCAGTGAGGGACAGATTATCGTTCTAAAATCATCTCATACTGCAGTAGGGAGAGGTTCCTGTCGGTGCTGTGAGGGACATATTATCGTTCTAAAATCATCTCATAGTGGAGTAGGGAGAGGTTCCTGTCGATGCTGTGAGGGACAGATTATCGTTCTAAAATCATCTCATAATGGAGTAGGGAGAGGTTCCTGCTGCTGGTTTGAGCGGTACATTTCTTGCACAAAAATAAAAAGTGTGTCTACGTTGCTGTTTTAAAAAAAAAGAATAATATTTATTATTTTTTTTTAGTATTAATAAATAGTGCACATAGTACATTTGCATCCAGAATGAGAAAAGCGTCAAATAAGGGATGTGGTAGTGGTGCTGCTGGTGTTGGTGGTGTTGGTGAAGTTCCTGTTGCAAGGAGAAGACATGGTCGATCTGTGCCAGCTACATGCACAAGTGAAACACCTTCCTCAGTTGCGAGTAGCCGACAGAACCTTCAACGTTATATGGTAAGCCTGAATGCTGCTCAACGAATGGTGAGGCCAGAACAAGTACAGGCGATAGTAGATTGGGTGGCTGACAATGCCTCCAGTTCCTTCACATTGTCTCAAACGCGGTCCCTTGATGAAAGCTCAGAGTTGGCACCTGAACCCCATGGCCATCTGTCTTTCCCCTCAGCCCCTTGTAAATCAGCCAAGCAGTCTGAGCCCCAAGTCATGCAGCAGTCTCTTATGCTTTTTGATAACTCTGCTAGTATGCATTTCGTGGGCCATCCACATAGCCCTGCCCCAGAAGTGGAAGACATTGAGTGCACCGATGCCCAACCACTCCTGTTTCAGGATGAGGACATGGAAACACCACCGCAGCACATCTCTGATGATGACGAAACACAGGTGCCAACTGCTGCGGCTTTCTACAGTGTGCAGACTTAAAAGGAGGGCAGTGGTGAAGGGTGGGTGGAAGATGATGTGGAGGATGATGAGATACTAGACCCCACATGGAATGAAGGTCATGCGAGTGACGTGTGCAGCTTATAGGAAAAGGTGGTGGTCGCACAGAGGCACCAGCACAGCAAAAGAGGAAGCAGGTTGCAAAAGCGGAGTGACCGTCCCCTAGACGGTATTCCTGCTACTACCCACTGCACCCAGGGACCTAGCACACCAAAGGCAGCTCAAAGGCATTCCCCCCGCTTGGCAGTTCTTCAGACAATGTGCTGATGACAAGACAGGAGTGGTTTGCAAGCTGTGCAATGAGAGCCTGAAGCGAGGCATAAATGTTCTAAACCTGAGCACAACCTGCATGACCAGGCATCTACATGCCAAGCATGAGCTGCAGTGGAATAAGCACCTCCTCTACCACCTCCTCATCCACTCAGCGTAACACCTTCACCACCAACTTCAGCACATTCAGGGGGAAACTACAGCAGGCTGTTTTAAAACTGATATGTTTGGGGGATAAACCACACACTGCGCAGCAGCTGTGGATGGGCATTGAACAACAGACCAATGAGTGGTTTTTGCCACTGAGCCTCAAGCCCGGCCTGGTGGTGTGCGATAATGGGCAAAATCTCGTATCAGCTCTGGGCCTAGCCGGTTTGACGCACATCACTTGCCTGGCGCTGAATTTGGTGGTGCAGAAATTTCTAAAAAACTACCCAGATATGTCAGAGCTGCTGCAGACAGTGCGGGCCGACTGTGCGCGTTTTCGGCGTTCTCACCCTGCTGCTGCCGCCTGTCTGCGCTGCAGCAGAACTTCAGCCTTCCCGCTCACCACCTCCAATGCGACGTGCCCACAAGGTGGAACTCCACCTTGCACATGCTGGAGAGACTGTCCGAGCAACAGCAGGCAATAGTGGAGTTTCAGCTGCAGGACGCACGGGTCAGTCGCTCTGCGGAACAGCACCACTTCATCACCAATGAGTGGGCCTCCATGCGAGAACTGTGTACCATATTGCAGTGTTTCGATTACTCCACCAACATGGCCAGTGCCGATGACGCTGTTCTCAGCGTTACTATCCCACTTCTATGTCTCCTTGAAAAAACACTTCGGGCGATGATGGAAGAGGATGTGGCACAGGAGGAGGAGGAAGAGGGGTCATTTCCACGGTTATCTGGCCAGTCATTCACATGTGGCTCGGAGGGTGGGTTCCTGCACCAGCATAGGCCAGGTAAAAAAATTTCAAGCCAGGGCACAGTTCTTGAGGATGAGGAGGACGAGGATGATGATGATGATGATGAGGAGGAACCGTGTTCACAGCAGGTTGGCACCCAACGCAGCTCGTGGGCATCACTGCAGCGTGGCTGGGGGGATAAGGAGGACACAGATGATACACCTCCCACAGAGGACAGCTTGTCTTTGCCTCTGGGCAGCCTGGCACACATGAGCAATTACTTGCTGCAGTGCCTGCTCAACGAAAGCCGAGTTGCCCACATTTTAACTTGTGCTGATTACTGGGTGGCCACCCTGCTGGATCCACGTTACAAGGACAATGTGCCGTCCTTAATTACCTCACAGGAGCTTGATCGGAAGATGCGCGACTACAAGTGCACGCTGGTAGACGCACTGCTGAGGTCATTCCCAAATGACACCGATGGCTCAATGCAAGCACAAGGCGAAGGCAGAGGAGGAGGAAGAAGAGGTCGCCAACGCAGCTGTGGCACCACCAGCACCTCAGAAGGCAGGGTTGGCATGGCCAAAATGTGGAAAAGCTTTGTCAGCAGCACGCCACAACAAACAGCACCACCAGCTAATAGGCAACGTCTTAGCAGGAGGCAGCATTTCAGCAAGATGGTGGAGCAGTATGTGTGCACACGCCTACACGTACTGACTGATGGGTCTGCCCCATTCAACTTCTGAGTCTCCAAATTGGGCACATGGCCTGAGCTTGCCCTTTATGCCTTGGAGGTGCTGGCCTGCCCTGCAGCCAGTGTATTGTCTGACCGTGTGTTTAGCACGGCAGGGGGCGTTATCACAGACAAGCGCAGCCACCTGTCCACAGCAACATGGACGTTTATTAAAATGAACCAAGCATGGATCCCACAAGACTTGTCTGTACCTTGTGCAGAATAGCCATTTAGACCGGCCTCACACAGCTATTGGTATACTTTTTTTTTTTAAATATGTCTCAATATTTTGGGGGCTACCCCAATTAGAGAAAAAAACAAACAAACAAAAAACAGTGTTGGCTACCTCCTCCACCGCCACTTCCACCTACACCGCCATGGTCACAGCCTCCTCAACCTCTAGGCTCCTACTCCACATCCACCTCCTCCTCCAATTTTTATTTTTTTTATGTGATTTTAAGTTATTTCCCTATCCACATTTGTTTTCAGGGCACTCGTCCTACTCTTACTCCAATTTTGCTTCCTTTTGCAGCCCTCTAGCCCTTTCCATTACTTTTTTAGAGCCATTTTTGTGCCCAAAAGTTTGTGTCACCATTGACTTCAATGGGGTTCGGAGTCAAGTTCGGTGCCGAACTCGAACTTTTTCACGAAGTTCGGCCAAACCCAACGAACCCAAACATCCAGGTGTCCGCTCAACTCTAATTATGTTATAACATATAGCATAATAATATATGATTTAACTTAATTAAAACAGTACCTTTTCTGCAGCAGCAGATTCTCCTTTTCCCTCTTAACTGTGTGATAAAAACATGGGATTATGGGTAAATATTATATTCATAAACCCATGTTCTTTCCTTGTTAAGAGGGGGAGTATTTGTCTTTTTGACACTTGCCTCCTTCTGTGAAACTGCAGTGAGAGAACAGCCTTCACTGCAGCATTTTTATTGGACAGCTTGGGCCAATGGTACTTACCATTGGTCCAAGGCTCCAAGCTGTCCATTGAGCTCAGTGCCTAGGACAAGAAGTGAGAGGCACTGTGAGCTCATCCTCTCAGTCCTCTCAGTCTGCTGCAAACAGAGTGTGTCAGCCTGTATTTAAACTGGCCGCTCTGTATGTAGCTGCTGACAGGTTGTGCAATGAGCCCCGTATCTCCGGAACCATAGATGATAGGAGCTCCAAAGTTTTACCAGTGGTGGGGTAGGACTACCTACCCCCTAAATTTGGGGTCTCTGTGACCCCAGGTTGCCGAGCTATGCCCCTCCAAGTTCGATAATTTTTTATTATGTTCATGACAGGTGAGGCTCTGCCTCTGTCAGAGTGACAGATGAGTCCACCTGTAGCAGGCTGACTAGAATCAGCATAAGATAAGATCATATGTCGCCAGAACACCATGGAGCCATAATCAATAGCCCAAATGTTTATTTAAGTGATTACTTTACAGTAAGTGCAGGTGCATTGTTTAAATGTCACGCAGGGCCTTTTGTCATGCATGTGAGCATGTGCTTCTACTTATATTACCTCCTTATATAAATTAGTACTGCTCCTGCATACATTACATATACAGTATATATAATATATATAAAAGAAGGCCAGTTTGGTGGCCTGAACTTATGGGAGGAGCCTGGAGGGTATTTAAGTAGCTCACTCCCCCATGCTCTTGGTCGGTTCCAGTGTGCGATAGCACATGTCACTAAACTGACTCTCCCCAGGTCACTTAATGTTTGTGAATCTGTGCATTCGATTGCCAGTGTGTTGTGGCGTCTCAGTTTGTGGTCTTCATCGGCGGTTCTCGCTTGCTGTTGCAGGTAGGATTCAAACCTTTTCATTTCTTACGCAATGTTACAATTCGTTATGTTTGCTATCCTGCATCCCTTTCATACTTAGCGGCCTCCGAGTTGTTGTCGGTTGTGCAGCAACATCATTCGGCACAAGCATAGTAGATTCGCAGGTTCCCTCCTGCCTTATTTGTCATCCCATCCACAAACATATGATTCGTTCGTAGGTCTAAGCCTCCGAGACACTGTCGATCATTGTCCAATATCGCTCGACACAGGCTTTGATTGCTCACAGCATTCACTGTCTATGGGGTTGCCTCCTCATCCATTTGGAGATTAGCATGTATTGATTGCACAGGTTCTGTGACTGGATGAGGTGGTAATTAGACCCACCTGGGCCTTGACTGCACTTGATTAGCCTCGGGGGTTGGGTGGTTGATATGTGTTCTGTTTTGGAGGAGGGGGTGGCATCTTATACACGCTATGATTGCTCAATTCAAATCCCGGTCGCATTGGCGACTTAGTGTTTCGTATCCTCGGCACAACGCAAGTCTATTCCAGTGTCACACATCACAATATTCCAGCAGCTCGGTCTCCTTTGTGGGGCTCCTGCCACAGGCACCCAGTCGTTACTCAAACCATTCATACGGTCACACCTACTGAAAACACACACATTACTCCAGCTTCATAACTCTGACCCGCGTCGGCACAATTTGTCCTCATCTTCACCTCCCTGATGAGGCCGCGTTCTTGCGATCATTGCAAGCACTTCTCTAGTAACACACGATACGACCACTCATTGGTTCCAGTGGCATACAGTCAATCACGTCTCTTGTCTATCGTTTCTCCCCTAGGTCAGTTGAGTTCAGGTTGTTCCATCCTGCAATAGGCTTGGATGAGCTTTCTACCAAAAAAAATAAAAAAAAAAAACGAATGACAAAAAAAAAAACAAAAAAACGGATGTCAGGAAAAAAAGAAAAAAAAAAAAACGAATGACATAAAAAAAAGAGAAAACGGATGTCAGGAAAAAAAAAAAAACGAATGACAGGAAAAAAAAAATACTCTGCAGCCAACTCGTCTCAGGTTCATTTCATGTACGCTATAACCAATTCGTATCAGTCACGTCATTCACCCCACAATCGATTTGTATCAAATCCATTGCATGCTTACCCCTGTCTGATTCGAAACCTAGTCACGTTGGTGGAACAACGGTTCATATCGGATACATTGCACACACTGATTCACATCGGCCTATGTCACTTACTCTGTTCGTTCTATTACCCTAGCTACCGATTCATATCGGTTTATGCCTTTCCCTTCAACCGATTTCGATCGGTTCATGTCATTTATCCTTTTAAGGTCATCTCCCTGCCTACCGATCCGCATCGGTGCATGTCCTACCCCACAACCGATTCGTATCAGATACATACAACAGTTCGGTTAGAACCTACTTACCGATTCGTATCGGTCACGTTGGTTACCTGGCCCACGCTATTCTCCCTATTGGTTACCCTTCCTACCAGTTCGTATCGGTTCATACCATTTCCCACTACCGATTCGCATCAATTCATGTCATTCCCCTACCACAGATTTACATTCATTCAGGTCAGTCCTTACTACCGATTCAAATCGGTTTGTGTCATTTCTCTGTTCATTGTTACCCTACCTAACGATTCGCATCGGTTCATGTCATTTTCACACCAATGATTTGCATCGGTTCATCTCATTTTTATACCACCAATTTGCATCAGTTCATCTCATTTTCATACCACCGATTTGCATCGGTTCATGTCATTTTCATACCACTGATTCGCATCGGTTCATTCATTTTCATACCACCGATTTGCATCGGTTCATGTAATTTTCATACCACCGTTTTGCATCGGTTCACGTTATTTCCTACCACCGATTCGCATCGGTTCATGTTATTTCCTACTACTGATTCACATCGGTTCATGTTACTTCCTACTACCGATTCGCATCGGTTCATGTTGCTTCCTACTACCAATTTGCATCGGTTCATGTTAATTCCTAGTACCGATTCGCATCGGTTCATGTTATTTCCTACTACCGATTCACATCGGTTCATGTTATTTCCTACTACCGATTTGCATCGGTTCATGTCATTTCCTACTACCAATTCGCATCGGTTCATGTCAGTTCCTACTACTGATTTGCATCGGTTCATGTCAGTTCCTACTACCAGTTCGTATCGGTTCAATTCATCACTCTGTGTACATCATCCCCCGGCCTACTGATTCATATCAGTCCAGGTTCTACTCCAAAGACAATTACCAAAAGTCACGGTGACAATGCATTCTGGCACATTCAATTTCTGCTATCCTCGTGTTCGCCTATCAGTAGGTGACTTTTCTGTAATCGCTGCAAACTCGCCTTCAGCTGCACAGACCCTTGCAATCATCGCAAGCACGTCTTTGACAGCACTACACTACGCGGCAATCACAAACAGATATACTATCTCTCACATTCACCATAAACGCACCTTCAGTGACAGCCACCTTTTCACAAACGTTGCAAACACAACTAAGCACAACTTCTTGCAATCACTGTTGAGCATTCATAAACGTCACTTGCGAATTGCAGCAAGCATGCATACGAGCACAACGTCTTGCAAGGGTACAAGCATTACGTTACGGTAAGCATGCACGTGCATAACTCTTTGCAAATCTCTGCCAGCATGCATCTATGTAAACCCCTTGCAATCGCTGCGAGCACGCACAAACTCAAACTTCTTGCAATTGCTGCAAAGCAAGTATTTACATAAACTCTTTGCAATCACTACGAGTACATATCAACATCTTTGCAGTTGCTACAAGCACGCATAAACAAAACTTCTTGCAATCACTGCAAGCACGTATTTACATTAATGCAATCGCTGCGAGCATGCATCAACCTAAATCCCTCGCAATTGCTGCAAGCACGCATAAACAAAACGTATTGCAGTCGCTGCAAGCACATATTTACATTAACTCTTCGCAGTCGCTGCGAGTACACATCAACACAAATCCCTTGCGAACATGCATACCAATCTTCCTGCAATCGCTGCAAGCACCTACTTACATTAACGTGCATCTACGCAATCGATGCGCACACACATACTTGCAATCGCTGCAAGCAAGTATTTAGATTGACCCCTCGCAATCGCTGCAAGCACACATCAACTCAAATCCTTCCGATCGCTGCAAGCACGTATACTAATTTCTTGCAATCGCTGCAAATACGTATTTACATATACTCTTCGCAATTGCTGCAAGCACGCATCTACACCAATCCCTCGCAATCGCTGCGACCATGCCTACTAAACTTTATGCAATCGCTGCAAAATATGTATTTACATATACTCCTCACAATCGCTGTGAGCACGCATCAAAAAATCCCTCGTAATCACTGCGGCTATACATACCAAACTTCTTTCAATCGCTACTAGCGCATACTTACATTAACTCCTCAAAATTGCTGCGAGTGCGCAACTACGCAATCCCTCGTAATCGCTGCAAGCACAAACACTTGCAAATGATGCAAGTACATATTTACAATAACCGCTCATAATTGCTGAGAGCACACATCAACACAAATCCCTCGCAATCGCTGCGAGCACGCACACTAAACTTCTTGCAATCTCTGCAAATATGTATTTACATATACTCCTCACAATCGCTGCAAGCACGCATCTACACAATCCCTCGCAATCGCTGCGAGAACACACACTTGCAATCGCTGCAAGTGCATTACAGCAACCCCTTGCAAGCGCTGTAAGCACACACACTTGCAATTGCTGTAAGCACACACACTTGCAATTGCTGCAAACACACATACTTGAAATCGCTGCAAGCACATATTACATCAACCCCTCGCAATCGCTGCAAGCAGGTACACACAAATCCTTACAACCACATTCTCAGTGGCACACAATCAGCCACACACCATTTTAGTCGCACTTAATCGGCCACTCCTCTTTAGTGGCAGTCATTCACAAGCCACTCACCATTTTCTCTGTCAATTCTCCAGGCCAGTTGAGATCAGGTCCCATCCTGCATCAGGTTGGACATTTGCCTAAAAAAAATAAAAAAAATACTCCAACATAGGGTTCGCTTCTTCATCAGAGCTACTCGCATAACAGGGGTGGGACGGTCCGTTCAGGAAAATAAGAGATATACATTTTTCACTCATGTCACCCCTACTACAGGCTTTGATCCTTACCAGGACCTCCCTACTAGAGCGTCAGTCAGGTGTAGTCCACGGGTCTCTCTGTCACATTATTCTGCACTATCATGCTGCTACGACTCCTCTTGACACGTGCTCCCCCTCGTTTTGTCTTATAGTCGCAGCCATGTCATGGGCCAGCAGTGCGGACTTCATATCCACACCTATGTCACCCTCTGCGGGCACAGAGAGCGGAAGGGTGCAGTCTCTCAGGGGATGGACCATCCCCAAGCTCACAGCAGAGCTGCGGTGCAGGTGCGCTCCCTACTCCACTACAGCCAGGAAGTCTGAGCTTTCCAGGCTGCTCTTCAAACTGGAGTGTCATTGACACAGAGCTTTTCTGCCATCACTTTGCCGATCTACGTTCCCTGTTTTGGGCTATTTGCCAATCCTCCACTGTACGGTGAACTGGTGCTCTCATACAGTTACTAAACGCCCCTCAACTTTCCCTCCACCTTCGGTACCAGTAAGAGCTTGCTGGCCCCCACATAACCACACCAGGGGGACAAGTTGGGACAGCCTATCCCGTTGGTGGGGGGGGGTGTATCAATCTGCACCCTGCAGTAACCTTAAATATGTACTAGGAGTGGTATTTGGCAATCTACGTGCCCATAGCAGAGCCCTTCCTCCCGAACAATTGTCCCGCATCAAGTCAGTCATTCATGCCTTTACCCTTTCGCAGGGCGTACTATCTCCTATCAGGGATGTTTAACTTTGACGTAAGGGTTATCCCTCAGGGGCGGTCCTTCATTTCACACCTCTTAGTCTTCCTCACTTAGGTACAAACCCTGATCAAGTTCTCAGGCTGGACCCAGCAGCAATAACGAATATGACAATGTGGGGCGAAATCCTCGCAAATTGGAACACCATATCTGTTTATTCCGTTAGCATCAGCTTTATCACCTCAGGTAGTCACGGATACCGCAGCCTCCACAGGCGTCACTGCAATTTTTGGCCATCACTGGTTCGCAGGGCCATGGCCACCAGAATCCTTTAGGTCCCCGGTTTTAGTCAGTCACCCCCCCTTTTTGTTAACTCTATCCCATTAGGGCGGCAGCTAATGCTCCGGAGCAATGACAGGTGACACAACTAATGTCCTATCCTTCGTATCATATTGCCACACGCAGCTGGCTCTTTCTCATAACACTATCAAGCTATACCCAGCTGGTCTCCAGCATTTCCTGTCCTTACAGGACCCTGGAAAGCCAT
Organism: Glandirana rugosa; assembly: GCA_018402905.1. Lineage (NCBI taxonomy): Eukaryota > Metazoa > Chordata > Amphibia > Anura > Ranidae > Glandirana > Glandirana rugosa. The sequence goes on from BLSH010204486.1 coordinate 218,145, forward strand.
CTGTGTTCATAGCCCACACAATGAGATCCCTCATACGTGGCATCCAGAAACATCAACCCGTAGCCAATGGAAAAAGCTTACCCATCACCAATGCTATCTTTAGGGACATGTCTAAAATCCTGGCCTGTTCCCGTTTGGGGTTCTGCTCAATCTAGTCGTCCAAGCGGCCATCTACCTGGCCTTCTATGGTTTTCTGTGGCATAGGGAATTCACCTGGCACTAGCAGCCAGATACTTTGCAGACGCCACCTGACTATCATTCAAGACTATTGGGTCCTTCATCTCGCGCTCTCCAGAACTCAACAATTCGGACCCGGGGGTCAACATCAACCTCTCAGACTAACAACACCTGGTGCCCAGTGGTGGTACTCAACCGGCTACTGTCTCACCTGCCCAAATTGACTTTAGCCCGTCATTGCCTTTTCCAACCAGCCCTCTGAGTCGCAGCCAATTTATCAGGCACGTTAAGATCCTATGGGTCAACTTAGGCTTTGATCCCGGTTGGTACTCTGGACATTCCTTCCAGATCGGAGCAGCCTCAGCTGCATCTCAGCATGCAGTACCACACCTAGTGAACAAGGAATTTGCTAGATACATTCCAAATCCTCAGCTGGAGATGGCATAAACCTTCACTTAACTTGCTTAATGATCACAGTACCAATACTTCCCTAAAACTGGATATTTTTGCCCCCTGCGCTTGGCATACCGACCAGATGACCAGGGCACACCTCAGGTCTATTTATGTTGTAAGTCTTGTCGTGTGTTTATGTGATCCACATCTATCTTCGGTCAGAGGGCTACGACTATATATATATATATATATATGTATATATATATATATATATATATATATATATATATACTGTATATATGTATGTATGTGT
>BLSH010204486.1:226973-246864 GCA_018402905.1 Glandirana rugosa
TAGATGTGTATTAAGTATTTTAGTTTGTCCTGGTTCTGTTATAATTCATATATAGACTTACCCCTTATAGTATGGCTTGTTTACCTCCAGTATGTACTACTGATTATGTACAAACCATAAGGATCTGTACTTTAAGTTACTACTTGTTATTAGATGGTCATAGGTCTTACGTTGGACATGTATAAATTGTTATAATTATAGTCATGTTTTGGCACACATTCCCTCCCGGTACTATGTCAGTATTTGTGTCACTATCTCAACTCGCTTGGAGACCTTCAAGCCCAAGACGACCAGGCAGGCTTGAAGCCCTGTTTCAGGCCCAGGTGTCCGTGCGATCGTTCGGGTTCCGTCCGGACCCGGACCCGGACTTTGTCCCGAAGTTCGGACGGACCAGCAGAACCCGAACTTCCAGAGGTTCGCTCAACTCTATCACTGTGTTTATGACTGTATCATGGCCCTCCCTTACACACGGTTTTGTACTGATATTAATATTGTTAAATATGTACAGGTTGCATTCTGGATACTGGTAGATTATTGTTCATCATTGAATTTCATGTCTAGGAATACCAAACATGTATTAGTCATCATGTATGACCTCCATTTGTTCGGTATGATATTCCCCATTCAGATATATACTTAATATTGTCTTGGTCCTGTTTGATTTTATGAATTATGTGTAGATTCTTTGAAATAGTGAATGATGCAGAGTTTTCTAAACCGTCACCTCCTGCCCTGAATGCTTTTTACGATACCTATTAATCATGGATAGACATTTTACTGCACACTGTGTATTCCTAATGGGTTTTATTGCCCTACAAGCCATGGGTGACAGAATTGAAATATTTTGTTATAGTTATACGATGGGAAAGTGATAATTTGTAGATGTTTGCTAGCAGACGCTGCTAGATCTCAGGTCTACATGCAGATAACAGGCTCTTTGAAGACCCAGACCCTTGTTTAATCAAGCCACATGCCAGTGAAAATGCACTTTTGAAATGATAGCTATATTCTGGAAGGAGGGGGGATCAGAGCTGCTAAGTCTCCAGTAGAGTTGATTGAACCTGGACTGTAAAGTTCGGGTCCGTACCAAACTTTGGGGTGTCTGGGACCTGGACCCGAACCCGGACTTTTCAAAAAAACTCTGGGTTCGGATCCGGGGTTCTGGTATTTTATTCCATGTGTTGAACAGCTGCCAAGGTCAACCAATCAACAAGTGTTTCACTGGTTTTCCCTTAGAAGCCATCACAGCCATGCATACTAATGACATGGCTGTGATTGGCCAGTGCACCATGTGACCCAGCCTCTATATGTGGCTGAAGTCACTGTGCTGCATGTCATATGCTCTCAGGATAGTTTAGGGAAAGGATGCTGCTGGCTCTGTGAGGGACAGATTGCAGAACATCTCATCCTGCATTACTGATTGTGGACTCGGGAGAGATACTAGTACTGCTGCTTTGAGGGACAGATTGCAGACCTCATCCTGCTGCACAGAACGATCTGACTGGACTAGGTAGAGTCTGTTGCTTTAAGGGAAAGATTATTGTTCTAAAATCATCTCCAAAGTGTATGGGAAAAGTCTATTGCAGCCGCATAAAGCCATATTACTGTTCTAAAATCATCTCCAAAGTGTATGGGAAAAGTCTATTGCAGCCGCATAGAGCCATATTACTGATTACTAATATTTAGAACAATAATATGGCTCTCTATGCGGCTGGAAGAACAGTAATATGGCTCTATGCGGCTGCAATAGACGTTTCCCATACACTTTGGAGATGATTTTAAAACAGTAATATGGCTCTATGCGGCTGTAATAGACTTTTCCCATATACTTTGGAGATGATTTTAGAACAATAATCTTTCCCTTAAAGCAACAGCTGGAGGCTTTCCCTGTACAACTTGGAGATGATTTTAGAATCTAAAATCATCTCCAAGTTCTATAGGGAGAGGTTCCTACTGTTACTTAAAGGGACAGATTATTGTTTCTTGCACAAAATTCAAAAGTGCATCTACATTGCTGGTTTAAAAAAAACAAAAAAATTCCAAAAATAAAAAAAACAGTGTTGGCTACCTCCTCCTCCTCCACCGCCACTTTCACCGCCTCCTCAACCTCCAACTCCACATCCACCTCCATTTTTTATTTTTTTTATGTGATTTTAGCTAAAAATTATTTTAAGTTTTTCCCTATGCCCATTTCTTTGTAGGGCACTTGTCCGACCCTTACCCCCATTTTCCTTCCTTTTGCAGACCTCTAGGACTTGCCAGGACTTTGTTACAGCCATTTTTCTGCCCAAAAGTTCGAGTCCCCATTGATTTCAATGGGGTTCGGGGTCCGGGTCAAAGTTCGGGTCAAGTCCGGACCCGAACCCGGACTTTGTCTGTAAGTTCGGCTGGACCTGCTGAACCCGGACTTCCAGAGGTTCGATCAACTCTAGTCTCCAGTTAAAAGAAAATGACAAATAAAATGTCATGGCTCACTGTTTAGGGTGTTGAACAACAAGGTTGCCTGTTTAGGTTGCTCAGTCTGCATTATCATCTCAAACATCCCAGATAGCAAGCAATTGTGCTGCAAGTTTGAAAATGACTTGCTGAGCTATTGCTAGACTTGCCAGGCTTCACAAGTTTGTTGTAAAATTGCAGCAAGTCCACATTGCATGACTCCAGATCAACTTTTAATACAAACATTCTCCGATCTCCATTCACTTGCATGACTAAAGACGCACCATCTTTAGTAATGCAAGTAAATGGAGATCGGATGAGAGATTGTTTTAGCTAGAGAAGCTGACAGAATCTGTCTGTTTGGGCATCATTGTGTCTGGGGAGAGCAGGGCTATACAGGTCCACAAAGATGGATGCTGCACATCCTCCTCGGGTCCCCCTGCAAATGAACTTTGCTGCAACATTCATCTGGAGTGATTATCCCCATAGCATAGCTAGAGAGACCGCTGGAAGAGTTTAGTGGAATTACAAGTATCCATGTGGTTTTCAAAAAGCGCCTTTTGACCCCCTTTAATAAGGGTAGGGGGGACAATAGGGATGGGATGACCATTGCTCTTATAATACATTAATGCAAAATGTCTGTAAACAGTGATATGATGTTCCATGTATGTTGTTCTCCAATGCTATAGCATAATAATTGGAGGCTACATAAATCCTTTATTCAATAATATTTTTTGTCCATTTTAGTGAATAAAATAACATATGGTGTGACTCCTGAAGAAGCCAACGCAATGTCGAGCAAGCACCAATGCACATATGTTGTATGATTCACTTTTGATCATTTTTAACCAGTTAACAACCGCCCTTTATACAAAAGACGTCTGCAGAATGGTTGCTTAACTCTGGGAGGACGTACATTGATGTCCTCCCATGAATGCGCTTCCTGCATTCATGGGGCATGCACATGGGGACATCCGTGTCCGTCATGTCCAGGGGACCCGGCGCATCACAGATCGCGGTGAATGGCCGACTTTTCTCTCTCCTCTCTGCACCGATCGGTGCATTGCGAGAGGAGAGAGGGGGGAGAGAGGACATGCTGCAGCTTATGGTCGATGTGTCGATGTGCCCACAACACTGCTAAATGACAGTTAGCAACCCACACATCCATCCACCACCCACCAAGCCTTGATCACCCCATCCATTTACCACCCACCCAGCCATCCTCAGCCCATCCATCCACCACCCACCCAGCCATCCTCACCCCATCCATCCACCACCCACGCAGCCATCCTCACCCCATCCATGCTCACCCACCCAACCTCACCCATCCATCCATCCATCCATGCTCACCCATCCGGCCATCCTCACACAGCCATGTTCACCCATCCAGCCATGCATGCTCATCCATGCTCACCCAGCCATCCATCCATGCTTACCCAGCCATGCTCACCCATCCATCCATGCTCACCCACCCAGCCGTGCTCACCCATCCATCCATGCTCATCCATCCATTCATGCTCACCCATCCATGCTCACCCACCCAGCCGTGTTCATCCAGCCATCCATCCGTGCTCACCCACCCAGCCGTGCTCACCCATCCATCCATCCATGCTCACCCACCTGGTCGTGCTCACCCATCCATCCATCCATGCTCACCCACCCAGCCGTGCTCACCCATCCATCCATGCCCACCCATCCATCCATGCTCACCCATCCATCCATCCATGCTCACCCACCCAGTCGTGCTCACCCAGCCATCCATCCATGCTCACCCACCCAGCCATCCATCCATGCTCACCCAGCCATCCATCCATGCTCACGAACCCAGCCGTGCTCACCCAGCCATGCTCACCCATCTGGGCTCAACCACCCATCCATGGCTCATCCATACCACATGAGTTCTCATCCTTGACACATCCATGCCACTACAGTGCCCATCCGTGCCACTACAGTGCCCATCCATGCCACTACACTGCTCATCTGTGCCACTACAGTGCCTATCCATGCCACCACAGTGCCTCACAATAGTGTAAAAATGAATTAAATTAGATTTGAAATGTATGCCCCTAGAACACCTGACGGTGCTCCCTGCATGTTGGGCCTCTGTATGTGGTCAGGCTGTGTAAAAGTGTCACATGTGGTATCGCCATACTCGGGAGGAGTAGCAGAATATATTTTGGGGTGTCATTTTTGCTATGTACATGCTGTGTGTTAGAAATATTGTATAAATGGACAACTTTGTGTAAAAAAAAATGCGTTTTCATTTTCTTTCCACATTTTCCAAAAACGTGTGGAAAAAATGACACGTTCAAAAGACTCATTATGCCTCCTAGAATATACGTTGGGGTGTTTGCTTTCCAAATGGGGTCATTTTTTGGGCGTTTCCATTGTCCTGGTGCTCCAGGACCTTCAAAAGTGCAAGAGGTAGTCAAGAAATCATGTGTGTAATTTATGCTCCTAGAACGCCTGATGGAGCTCCCTACAAGTTGGGCCTCTGTATGTGGCCAGGCTGTGTAAAAGACTCACACATGTGGTATTGCCATACTCAGGAGGAGTAGTAGAATGTATTTTGGGGTGTAATTTGTGGTATGCATATGCTGGGTGTGAGAAATAACCCGTTAACATATGACAATTTTGGGGAAAAAAAAGAAAAATCTTAATTTTGCAAAGAATTGTGGGAAAAAATTACAACTTCAAAAAATTCACCATAACCCTTACTAAATGCCTTGGAATGTCTACTTTCCAAGAAGGGGTAATTTGGGGGGTATTTGTACTTTACTGGCTTGTTAGGGTCCCAGGAAATGAGATAGGCCGATATTCAGTGATTGGCACTATAGCTTGTAGACTCTATAATTTACACAAGGACTAAATAATATACACTAATTTCTTTTTTTTTACCAAAGATATGTAGCAGTATAAATTTTGGCCAAAATTTATGAAGAAAAATGACGAATTTGAAAAATTTTATAACAGAAATGAAGAAAAATTATTTTTTTTACAAAATTATAGGTATTTTTTTAATTATAGCGCAAAAAATAAAAAACCCAACGGTGATTAAATACCACCAAAAGAAAGCTCTATTTGTGTGAAAAAAAGGACACAAATTTCATATGGGTACAGTGTTGCATGACTGAGTAATTGCCATTCAAAATGTGAGAGCTCTGAAAGCTGAAAATTGGTCTGGTTGTTAAGGGGTTTAAGTGCCCAGTGGTTAAATGTTTTCTATGAATTTTATATTTTTGTTAAATAAAAAATGACTTTTATATAAAAAATCAATGAATTATTGTTGTGGCACCCTGAATTCCCATCTCCTTTCAAAAAACGTCATATCTCGAACATTGGAAATTTGCCCGTCCGTCAAAATTAGAACATTATGGGGCATTTACGGGAACTTTGCATAATGCATTCCAATGGCAGGGCAAATGTCGCCCACTGATTGGCCAAGGCATGCACATAACCTGCATGCTTTGGCCAATCACAGAGCACTCTGCTTTGAGAGATATGATTGGCTAAGGCACAATCACTGCTCAGCAGCCTCAATCCACGCCCCACACTATATAAAGCAGCTTGTATAGCGGCTCTATGTAGTGTGTTAAATGTGGAGATAGTGAGCTTAGGTAGCGACATGCAGGCAGTTCAGTGTAGCTAGTGATTATTGTGAAAAGAGTATTAGAAAGATAGATATACCTTCCTAGTATTTATATATGAAGTGGGGGTACCCCCAAGATCCAAACCAGGCCCTTCAGGACTGGTATGGATTTTAAGGGGAACCCCGCGCCACATTTTAAAAAAAATGGCGTAGGGGTCCCGCCAAAATCCAAACCAGACCCTTATCTGAGCAAGCAGCCCTGGCATGGCAGGAGGTGGTGGGGACGAGCGAGCGCCCCCCTCCGAACCATACCAGGCCACATGCCCTCAACATGGGGAGGATGCTTTGAGGTCATCCTCAAAACACCTTGTACCCATGTTGATGAGGAGAAGGGCCTCTTCTCCACAACCCTTGCCGGTGGTTGTGGGGGTCTGCAGATGGGAAGCTTATCGGAATCTGGAAGCCCCCTTTAATAAGGGGGCCCCAAGATCCCGACCCCCCCCCATGTGAATAGGTATTTGGGTACATTGTACCCCTACCCAGTCACCAAAAAAATAGTAAAGTGGTACAAAAAACAAGAGGCAGTTTTTGACAAGTCCTTTATTGTGTAAAATAGCTCTTCTTCTTTCTTCCTCCATCTCCTCCTGCCCCGGTCCTTCTTCTGGTCTTCTGCTTCTTCTTTCGGCCTTCTTCCTTCCTCTCTTCATTTTCAATCTTCATCTTCCTCCTTCTTCTTTCACCACCCCACGCCGGCTGCCGCAGCAATGCCATCCAGAGGCGTCTCCCAGAATGGACGGTCTTCAGTTTGACATTTCTTTGGTGAATGGGTAGGGGTTCAATGTGCCCCAATACCTATTCACATAGGATTTTTTTTTTTTTTGGGTGGGGTGCACCTTAAAATGCATACCAGACCAGAAGGTTCTGTTAAGGACTTTGGGGGGAACCCTACCCAATCCCTACCCCTTTTTTTTAAAAATTTTGGAGCGGGGTTCCCCTTAAAATCCATACCAGACCTGAAGGGTCTGGACTGGGGGGGGCAATGCAATTCTTTTTCAGTGATTTTATCTATGTTGCTGGGAACCGGCAATACATTACATCCACGATAATAAATGACAGTTTTTCCTTCACAAATGTAATTTTGCTCTGGCTATGTTCTAAACATCACAGATATGCGGCCTTTTACAGGCAGACTAAGAGGACCCCCCCAGGCACGATATTTAAAGGAATATTTCATTTTTATTGTTTCACTTTAAGCATTATTAAAATCACTTCTCTGAAAAAACGATCAATTTAAAAACCTTTTTTTGCATTGATACATGTCCCCTAGAGCAGGATCCGGGTCCCCATATACTTTTTAGGGCAATAACTTGCATATAAGCCTCTAAGATGAGCACTTTTGATTTTTCATGTTCAAGTCCCATTGATTTTAATGGTGTTCGCGTGTTGAAACAAATTTTTTGCCTGTTTGCAAGTTCGGTGCGAACCGAACCGGGGGTTTTCGGCCATCCCTACTTTTGGTTAAGCAATTGAAGACACAAACATGTGGAAAATTGATTGGTGTTGGGCTCAGTCACATTGGACTATTTACTTGCACTTATTCATTAATGTATATATATGATTTCATTTTTTCACATTTTTTTTTTCACAAGCTTATTGCATATACCGTATTTTTTGCACCATAAGACGCAGTTTTTTTGCCCCAAAAAAGTGGGGGAAAGTCTCCCTGCGTCTTATGGTGTGAATACCTGAAATAAACCCGCCCCCCCCCCTCATCGCCGCCGGGAGCCCGCATTACACTGCGGGCTCCCGGACAGCATAGAGAGCTGCTCTGATCTCACACAGTGAGAAGACAGAGCAGCCCCAGTGGCTGAATGAAGTACTGCGGCAGCTGGAGCTGCTCTGTCTTCTATCTGAATGGGATCTGGCTGCAGAGTGGAGCTCCACAAGACAGTGTGATGACATCACAGTGCAGCGGTGCCGTGAGATATGAATCTCCCTCTCAGCTCTGTCAGGCTGCATTTCATGGACACAGGTATGGCTGTATTTCATGGACTCTGATATATGCTGGATTTCATAGGACTGGTATGTGCTGTATTTCATGGACTCTGGTATGTGCTGTATTTCATGGACTCTGGTATGTGCTGTATTTCATGGATTCTGGTATATGCTGTATTTCATGGACACAGGTAAATGGCTGTATTTCATAGGACTAGTATATGGCTGTTTTTCATGGACTCTGGCATATGCTGCATTTCATGGACTTTGGTATATGGATGGCTGCAATGGTAAATATTTTAGTACACCATTTGGTTCAGAATATTTTTTTTCTTGTTTTCTTCCTCTAAAACCTAGATGAACCTTATGGTCAGGTGCGTCTTATGGTGCGAAAAATACGGTATTTTGTTGCACATGCTATAGAGACACAGGAATTTATCACATCTTTTATGGTGAAGCGCCATTTCCTTTACACTTTGATTTTTACTATATATACAAGTGCCTCCTTATTGTGCATCTTGACACAGCCACAATGCATGTTTTCAGAGAGTCCTGTATTTCACCTAAAGTTATTTGTGGGGTTTTTTTTTTTGCATCCCAAACCACTTTCCTGGCAATTGTGGCTGAAATTTTAGTTGGACTATCTGACCGTGGTTTGGTCATTTTCCACTTCTTGATTAGAGTTTGAGCACTGCTGATTGGCATTCTCAATTCCTTGGATATCTTTTAATATCCTTTTCCTGTTTTATACAGTTCAACTACCTTTTCCCACAGATCCTTTGACAATTATTTTGCTTTCTCCATCGCTCAGAATCCAGAAACGTCAGTGCAGCACTGGATGAAAGATGCAAGGGTCTGTCAGGAGTCCAGATACTCATTGACCATTTATACATGCACACTAATTACAAGCAGACAGATCACAGGTGAGGATGGTTACCTTTAATAGCCATTCAAACCTCTTTGTATCAATTTGTGTGCATGTTATCAGGCCAAAATCACCAGGGTATGTAAACTTTTGGTCAGGGTCTATTGGGTAGTTTCTGTTGTCATTATGATTTAAAAAGATTAAACACAGCTGATTGATAACAAATGGCTTCAGCCAAACACTAACCATGAGTGAAAGAAATGTTTTTGTGTTCTCATTCATATTCTCTGAAAAATGGCCAAGAAATCATAAATTCTGCCAGGGTATGTAAACTTATGAGCACAACTGTGTATGTGTGTATATATATATACAGTATCTCACAAAAGTGAGTACACCCCTCACATTTTTGTAAATATTTTAGTATATCTTTTCATGTGATAACACTGAAGAAATTACACTTTGCTACAATGTAAAGTATTACGTGTACAGCTTGAATAACAGTGTAAATTTGCTGTCCCCCCAAAATAACTCAACTCACAGCCCTTAATGTCTAAACCGCTGGCAACAAAAGTGAATACACCCCTAAAATTGGGCCCAAAGTGTCAATATTTTGTGTGGCCGCTATTATTTTCCAGCACTGCCCTAACCCTCTTGGGCATGGAGTTCACCAGAGCTTCACAGGTTGCCACAGGAATCCTCTTCCACTCCTCCATGATGACATCACAGAGCTAGTGGATGTTAGAGACCTTGCGCACCTCCACCTTCCGTTAAGGTTTTAGGTCTGGAGACCTGCTTTTCCAGTCCATCACCTTTACCCTCAGCTCCTTTAGCAAAGCTGTGGTCATCTTGGAGGTATGTTTGGGGTCATGTTGTAATATTGCCCTGTGGCCCAGTCTTCGAAGGGAGGGGATCATGCTCTGCTTCAGTATGTCACAGTACATGTTGGCATTCATGGTTCCCTCAATGGAGAGAAAAAAACAAGAGCAACTGTACAAAAGGTTTAATAAAAGCAGGGTTAAAATTACTCACAAACATAGAAGTACAATCAGCATTACAGTGTGAGTCACTGCGCACTTCTTTGTGAAAACCACGCTGTCCAGAATGGGGTGGATGGTATGTCTATGACTGTGCCTGGGTGCTGGACCGGTGAGCGCTGGTGGTATCCAACGTTTCCTGGTTCTTGTCACTGAGAGGCGGGTGAAGCGGTGAATGGTGACGAGTTGTTGGAGCATGCGCTCCTTCTTTAGGCCGCCACCCCATCTCGGTCAGCGCAGTTTTCACAAACAAGTGCGCAGTGACTCACGCTGCAATGCTGATTGTACTCCTATGTTTTGAGTAATTTTAACCCTTCTTATATTAAACCTTTTGTACAGCTGCACATAAAGGCGCTTGTGCTTTTTCTCTCCATTGCCTCCAGAGGTGCCTTCTCATCTCCACACTAAGCTGCCCAGTGAAGCTGCACATTGGATCACATTAAGGACAATTTTAAGAGACTGTTTACAGACTGTGTTATTGGTTTATTTGGGTTTCAACATGAACCCTTGTGTCCTATTTTGAACCTTGCCCTATTAGTTTCAGCCTTTGGCATTATCAGTGTTCACTCTTTGCGCCAACTAAATCCCCACTATGCTCAATGAACCGGTTCCCAGTGCTGGCAGCACTCATGCATCCCCAGACCATGACACTCCCACCACCATGCTCGACTGTAGGCAAGACACACTGGTCTTTGTACTCCTCACCTGGTTTGCTCCACACACGCTTGACACCATTTGAACCAAATACGTTTATCTTGGTCTCATCAGACCACAGGACATGGTTCCAGTAATCCATGTCCTTAGTCTGCTTGTCTTCAGCAACTGATTGCTGGCTTTCTTGTGCCTCATCTTTAGATGAGGCTTCCTTCTGGGAAGACAGCCATTCAGACCAATTTGATGCAGTGTGTGGTGTATGGTCTGGGCACTGACAAGCTGACACCCCCCCCCATCCCTGTAGAGCAACAATTCTGTTTTTTCAGACCCTCAGAGAGTTCTTTGCAATGAGGTACCATGTTGAACTTCCAGGACCAGTATGAGAGAGTGAGAGCGATAACATCAAATTTAACACACCTGCTCTCATTCACACCTGAGACCTTGTAACGCTAACGAGTCACATGACATTGGGGAGGGAAATGGCTAATTGGATCCAATTTGCAAAATTTCACTTAGGGGTGTACTCACTTTTGTTGCCAGCAGTTTAGACATTTATAGTTGTATGTTGAGTTATTTTGAGGGGACAGCAAATTTACACTGTTATACAAGCTGTACACTCACTACTTTACATTGTAGCAAAGTGTATTTTCTTCAGTGTTGTCACATGAAAAGATATAATAAAATATTTACAAAAATGTTAGGGGTGCACTCACTTTTGTGGGCTACTGTATATATAAACACTAAATTACAAAGTATTGGGGCGTCCGCCTTTACATGCACATGAACTTTAATGGCATCCCAGTCTTAGTCCGTAGGGTTCAATATTGAGTTGGCCCACCCTTTACAGACAGACAGCCTTCCCAGAAGAGTTGAAGCTGTTATAGCTGCAAAGTTAAGGACTGTTTTTTTGGGCAATGTTTGACCATTCTTTATGAACCTTGCTTTGTGCACTGGTGTGCAGTCATCTTGGAACAGGAAGGGGCCATCCCCAAACTGTGTTCCCTTCACTGGAACTAAGGGGCCAAACCCAACTCGTAAAAAAACAACCCCACACCATAATCCCCCTCCCCCAAATGATTTGGACCAGTGCAGAAAGCAAGGTCCATAAAAACATGGATGAGTGAGTTTGGGGTGGAGGAACTTGACTGACCTGCACAGAGTCCTGACCTCAACCTGAAAGAACACCTTTGAGATGAATTAGAGCGGAAACTGCAAGCCAGGCCTTCTTTCCAACATCAGTGCCTGACTTCACAAATGCGCTTCTGGAAGAATGGTCAAGCATTCCCATAGACACACTCCTAAGCCTTGTGAACAGCCTTCCCAGAAGAGTTGAAGCTGCTATAGCTGCAAAGGGTCGGCCAACTCAATATTAAACCCTACGGACTAAGACTGGGATGCCATTAAAGTTCATGTGTGTGTAAAGGCAGGCGCCCCAATACTTTTGGTAATATAGTGTATATGTATAGGTAGAGGATACTATGCTCCCTGAGGTGACTAAACTTTTAAAGGCTCATACACATATCTGATGTTTAGCTACATAGCATAAATTCTGACATATTTCCCCACCAGCGAACCTGCAGGTGATGTGTAGAGTCAGCTACAGAAGTCAATAGCTGTACATGACTAAACGTGTGTATACTTGCAAAAGCACATGTATGTTTACAGGTGTACAACAGTGGGCAAAAATTTCACAGTTGTAAGCCTGGACATACGCCCATGTTTATGCAGGTACTTTCTTATACAAAAGTGTACCCGCGTACGGCCATTGACTAATGTAGGTCTGTATGCAACACCTGTGGATCCCGGGTGGGAAAATACACTGGGATTTATGCTATATGGCCACATACAGTCATGTGCATGAGCCCTAAGACACAAAGACCAGTCAAGTGGCTTCTTGCAAACAATAGTGTGTTTATCAATGCTATTACAAATATTTTATACAGCTGCTTAAGGCCTCATACACACGGACATTTTTTGACGCCGGCGTTTTTTGCAGCTCTCCATGTTAGTCAATGGCCCCATAAAAACGTCAGCGTTTTTGAGCTGTAGGTGGCGTCGGCGTTAGTGAGCAGAAAGTAGAACCCATGGCCATCGCGTTCTGAGGCTGTAATGTTTTGATGTTTTTTGACGCCGACGCCACAAAACGCCAACACACGCCAACAAACGCCAACAAACGCCATCTAATATTGTACCGGCATTTTTTGACGCCGACGTTTTCAGGTTGAAAAATAGCAGAGGGATGATTTTTTTAAAAAACGCCTATTGACGCCGACGCTCACTAACGCTCAAAAACGCTGATGCATATCGTAGAATAACGTCGACATTTTTTCCTTGACGTCGGACCCGACGTTTTGTTTATTTTTTTAGATACGCCCGTGTGTATGAGGCCTTATAGTGCTCTAAATACGCAAATGAAAACTTCAAAAACAAAACATTGAGTCCTGGCACTAACTTTAAATAAACATTAACTTCACACAATTATGGCTAGCTGAGGTGGATCAGAAGCTCTGGAATGTATAGGAAAGGAACCTGTGTCATATATAAATCCTGAACAGGACAGGCTTCCTATGAGACATTCACCAAAATATATAACATTTAAAGTGTTACTAAACCCAGGACCCTGCATTCATTTTATCTGGTCTCCCATAGTACACAGAATATGGAAATGTGATTATTTTAGTAAATATAAATTGCTAAATACTTTTTCTCATCAGCAGTAAATAGCAGTCTTATGTCTTCTATCAGTGTCTGGTTAAAACTTGTAGGATGAGTTTTCATTGTACTCTGACTGTCCTCTGAGGCTGAAGAACCCCTGACCCTCTGTCTTAACAGTGCTAATTGGCCCTGTGCTGATCACATGCACCCTCCCAAGGAAAAAAAACTCTCTAGCAATACACATCAAACTGAGCATGTGCAGAATGCCCCTAACGTTCTGTTCTATCAGGAGAAGGATTGGGGACTGTGGAAGCAGGGGAGGATCAAAGAAGATAGGATTAAACAGCCTTTTTACACAATGCATTGATTAACCCCTTAGGTTCCACAGGGAGTATAACAAGCATGTTTTACTGCATATACAGACTGATTTTACTGGTGTGGGTTTATTATCACTTTAAGTAGAATTTTTCTTAATTTTTCTTAATGTTGATTAGTCATATTACACAAATCGCTATTTGGGGGGGGGGGGGGGGGGCATTTGGTTTATTATCTCACAATACTGTTCTAAAGCTCACTTAACACATAAAGATACTGTTGCTTTAAATGCCCAACTTTACAATTTTTGTGCCAGTTTAATAAAGTGATGCATAATGATGCAACTCAAACCTTGAATTACCTGCACATGATGACTATTTTGGTGTCTTGATAATTTTTTTAATCAATTATTATGTTTAGACTAGGTTAAAACTGTACTTTGCTTATTTTCTCTCACATTTTCATGATATGTTTCATATATTATTCACATTCCATTTTTTAAATATTCCTAAATTAATATACTGAAGGATTATGAAACCAAAACTGAATCTGAATTATGATAACATTCTGCTCAAACTGGGGGGCGTGTCCAAGCCATGGCGGACGAAGGCAGCTAATCTAGGAGCTCCCGCTGCCCGCCACTTTTCTAAAGCACCTACAGCCGAGCATCAGCCCACTCCCTCAGACTCACAGAGCAGCATTATTCCATTCCTTGTAGATCTCGGGTAGGAAAAGCAGCCAGTGCCATCATGCCTGAGCCTCCCTCTTTGTCTGGAGAGCTGCCTGCACTATTTAAGGAAGACCCGGGGATGGAAGCAACAGCTTAGGGTGAGTCACAAACTTCCCTTACAACATCTCCCTTGTCACAAAGCTGTCTGCAACTGCCTTCAGGGACCCCTTCATATAACTCAGACCCTAGCAGGGATATTAAACAATGCTTGAGCGATCTGCCTACAAAAGCAGATCTAGCAGCCTTTCTGAAACAAATGGAGGACACATACAGGGCTGGGTTTCAGGAGCTTAAAGCTGATACTTTGCAGATAGGCACCCATGTTGAGACCCTTGAAATATACCAGACTGAGACCACCATGACACTTCTTTCTCTGCAATCTAGAATTAAACAGGATTGCAGGATTGAGGGCCTGCTTTCTCAGCTTGATGACTATGAGAACAGAAGGCACAGGAAAAACCTGCAGATCTGTTGGTTGCCCGAAACTGTAAAAACTGCCTCCTTGTTACTCTCTGCTTTTACAAAGATTCTGGGTAAACCTACCCCCACTCCCCATTGAAATAGAACGTGCACATAGAACCCTGGGGCTAATGAACCCTGACGTCAATAAGCCATGAGATGTCATACTGTATGTAAACTGTTGCGCTAACAGGACAAAGAAGCCATTATGCGGGGAATGCGTAGGAGGCCTTGTTTGGAATTTGAAGGAGCAAAGCTGTACTTTTTTCCTGGCTTGTCTCTTCGCACACTTAAGCTCCATAAAGCCATACGGCCCTTGCTGGATGCCCTCCGTAGCGCAGGAGCTACCACCTGCTGGGGTTTCCCTTTCCGACTAACATCTATTAAAGATGGAGTTTCTGCCACCCTTCACGAAAAAGATGATCTACCGAAGTTTCTAGAGACGCTCTGATGTGGACTTTTTCGACAGGAGAAGTGTTGGCTTCTCTCCACAACCCACTCTACAATGCGCCTGGCAAGAATCATGTCGGAAGAAGAAGAGATTCCACAACCCCCCTGGAACACCAAAAGCCAAGGGGAAGACCTGAACTGCCCACACTTTTTATTTTTGTGATACAGTTCCTTTGTTGTGACCAAGGGCTGATAATCACGGCCTACTCCATGATTCCTTCCTCTTTCTGGGTAATCTATGTCCCGGAGGATTATTTCTTTCTTAATCTACTCTTGTGAGGGAACTCCCTCCAGACCTATCTGAACTGCAGGTTGTCACTTACTACAAGATATGTTATTTAATGATACTGTTTCTGCTCATAGTTAATTGTTCTTGTTTATGAGGGTACTCAGGCTAATGGGTATGTAAACTTTTTTTATGAGGTGTACGATATATGGTTGTTCTTTATTTTGTCATTTGCTTTATTTCCACTAGCGGTGGGCGATTCTGGGTGGAGATGCCTGATTGGGTATGGCTTACATGCTTCCCTACCTTAGGTTTACCCAGTCTTGTTTTTCTCCAGGGTACCTGCCCTACGGGGCTGTGGATTTGGTGAGGCCAATCTTCGGTGCCAAGATTTCCCAGAGGTTGGGCTCATGCTATCCCTGCTTAATTTTTGTTATGTACCTTAACAATGTTTTCATTTACTGCTATATTTTCTTGGTCAGCTACTTTTTTGCCTCTAGTAAGATTGACTTTTCCCTTGAATGTCTGATTTTAAAGTGCTGTCATAAAATGTTAGAGGTCTTAGTTCCCCATTTAAGTGGAGGAGAATTTGGCGTGAAGTCCATGCTCTCAAGCCTCAGGTACTGATGCTGCAAGAAACCCATTTAAGGTCTGGATCAGTCCCTAAGCTTCCACTATACCCTTTTGACCACTGATTTCAGAGCATGTCTCTCATCAAACGGGCCTAGGGCATAGCTATAACCTTCCATAAAACCTGTCCCTGAGTTGCATCTTACATACACCAAGGTCAGATATGTTATGGTCAAAGGTACCATATATGGTAACTCTCTTACACTGGTAATTCTCTATGCCCAAAATTATGGTCAGGTTGCTTTTCTGGACAAGTTCCCTAACATCCTGCATGGTTTCTCTTCAAGATCGGCGATAATCGGAGGGGATTTTAATGTTTGTCTTGATCCCCAGTTAGACTCCTCCTTGGGCAAGTCCGCTCTCGCCTCGTCTGCTAGGAGGCACATTGTTAGATCTCTGCGAAATATGCGACTGGTTGATTTTTGGAGAGTACTGTATGCTAATGAAAAAGACTTTTCCTATTTCTCATCAGTTCACTAGTCTAGTCCCGGATTGACCTACTCCTGATGGAACAGGACCATCTTGATAGTATGTGTGATGCTAAGATTCCCCCCATCACGCTCTCGGACCATGCCCCGGTAGAATCTCCTCTACAGCTACGACCTAAATCCCATCAGCCTTGGTTGTGGTGCCTCAACGAAAACCTCCTAGACAATGTTGCCGTGGCAGGAGAGGTTTGCAAAATCATACAACAATACTTCATGCAAAATAACGGTGGGGAGGTTTCTGAAAGTGTGATCTGGGAAGCACACATGGCCGTCACTAGGGGGGCCTTTTTTGCCCAAGCTACACGCTTAAAAAAACAACTGAATTCTGATCTGACCGCCTTGCTATCCCAAATAGCAGACCTCTTTTTCAAGCATAGACAAGGAGGGGACCCCCAGGTAGGGGCGAAGTTGGGAGATCTGAGGACACAATTGAAACAGCTTCTGGAAAGAGTTGAGCAAACCCGAACTGTAAAGTTCGGGTCCGTACCAAACTTTGGGGTGTCCGGGACCCGGACTTTTCAAAAAAAGTTTGGGTTCGAGTTCGGAGTTCTGGTATTTGATTCCACATGTTGAATAGCTGCCAATGGCAGCCAATCAACAAGTGTTTCACTGGTTTGCCCTTAGAAGCCATCACAGCCATGCCTACTAATGGCATGGCTGTGATTGGCCAGTGCATCATGTGACACAGCCTCTATATGGGGCTGGAGTCACCGTGCTGCATGTCATATGCTCTCAGGGTAGTTTAGGGAGAGGATGCTGCTGGATCTGTGAGGGACAGATTGCAGATATAGAACATCTCATCCTGCATTACTGAACGATCTGATTGTGGACTAGGTAGAGATACTAGTACTGCTGCTTTGAGGGACAGATTGCAGACCTCATCCTGCTGCACAGAACGATCTGACTGGACTAGGTAGAGTCTGTTGCTTTAAGGGAAAGATTATTGTTCTAAAATCATCTCCAAGTTCAATAGGGAAAGGTTCCAGCTGTTGCTTAGAGGGACAGATTATTGTTCTAAAATCATCTCCAAGTTGTATAGGCAAAGTTTCTTCCAGCCGCATAGAGAGCCATATTATTGTTCTAAAATCATCTCCAAGTTGTATAGGCAAAGTTTCTTCCAGCCGCATAGAGAACCATATTATTATTCTAAAATCATCTCCAAGTTGTATAGGCAAAGTTTCTTCCAGCCACATAGAGAGCCATACTGTTCTAAAATCATCTCCAAGTTGTATAGGCAAAGTTTCTTCCAGCCGCATAGAGAGCCATATTATTGTTCTAAATTTTAGAATTTTTGCCTATACAACTTGGAGATGATTTTAGAACAATAATATGGCTCTCTATGTGGCTGGAAGAAACTTTGCCTATACAACTTGGAGATGATTTTAGAACAATATGGCTCTCTATGTGGCTGGAAGAAATTTTGCCTATACAACTTGGAGATGATTTTAGAACAATAATATAGCTCTCTATGCGGCTGGAAGAAACTTTGCCTATACAACTTGGAGATGATTTTAGAACAATAATATGGCTCTCTATGCGGCTGGAAGAAACTTTGCCTATACAACTTGGAGATGATTTTAGAATCTAAAATCACCTCCAAGTTCTATAGGGAAAGTTTCTTCCAGCCCCATAGAGAGCCATATTATTGTTCTAAAATCATCTCCAAGTTCTATAGGGAAAGTTTCTTCCAGCTGTTGCTTAGAGGGACAGATTATTGTTCTAAAATCATCTTCTAGTTTTATAGGGAGAGGTTCCTGCTGTTGCTTAAAGGGACAGATTATTGTTTCTTGCACAAATTTAAAAAGTGCATCTACATTGCTGGTTTAAAAAAAAAAAAAAAATCCAAAAACTACATTTGCGGCCAGCGGTGCATTTCTTGCACAAAAATAATTTAAAAAAAATGTTGGCTACCTCCTCCTCCTCCACCGCCGCCACTTTCACCGCCTCCTCAACCTCCAACTCCACATCCACCTCCATTTTAGATTTTTTTATGTGATTTTAGCTTAAAAATTATTTTAAGTTATTTCCCTATCCCCATTTCTTTGTAGGGCACTTGTCTGACTCGTACCCCCATTTCCTTCCTTTTGCAGACCTCTAGGACTTGCCAGGAAATTGTTACAGCCATTTTTGTGCCTAAAAGTTCGGGTCCCCATTGATTTCAATGGGGTTCGGGGTCCAGGACAAAGTTCGGGTTCAAGTCCGATCCCGAACCCAGACTTTGTCCGGAAGTTCGGCCGAACCTGCAGAACCCGAACTTCCAGAGGTTTGATCAACTCTACTTCTGGATACAAATTCCAGTTTCTAGCTCATAAATTTTATGACCAAGGTAACAAATGCAGTAGACTGTTGGCAAGAGCCGCCCTGAAGAGGAAATCTTCTAGTACCCCCATGTTCCCCATGTGTGCTCTGATTTAGGTGCTAAATTACACTTTCCATCCCAGATCACCAACCGCTTTCGGGATTACTATAAATCCCTTTATAATCTGAAAATTTCAGAGAGTGTGGATGCAAAGTCCAAACGTAGTACTTTGATAGATTATTTGGATATAGACTAACCCTCCCTTTCATCTTTTCATCTGAGGTGCTGTCAGATCTAGAGACACTTCTCCAGTGGAAATTTCTCTAGGATCAAAGCCATGCCCTCTGAGAAGAGCCCTGGCCCAGAAAGGTACTCTCGTCAATATTTCCTTCACTACTCACTCCTCTTGCAGCATTTGATGTCGTATCTTAATTCTTTAATGAAAAGATGACAGAGGGCCGTATTCCCTCCGTGTCTTGTCCTCTTGTTTGATGCCAAAAATGTTTTGATCGGATAGATTGGACACTCAAATCCCAAATACTTCATAGGCTTGGTCTAGGGGACAAGATGCGGTTTTGGATACCGGCATTGTATACTAACCCTATGGCTCAGATGAGGGTGAACCATAGTTACATAGTTACATAGTTACATAGTTAGTCAAGTTGAAAAAAGACACAAGTCCATCCAGTTCAACCAAAAAAAAAAAAAAAATATATATATATATATACATATACACATACAACCAAATAATCCCATATACAATACTTCACCCACAGTTGATCCAGAGGAAGGCAAAAAAACCCCAGCAAAGCATGGATCCAATTTGCTATAACGGGGGAAAAAATTCCTTCCTGATTCCCCGAGAGGCAATCGGATTCACCCTGGATCAACTTTACCTAAAGATGTTAGTACCCAGTTATATTATTTACATTAAGGAAAGAATCCAGGCCTTTTTTAAAGCAATCAACCGTGCTGGCCAAAACCACCTCTGGGGGGAGTCTATTCCACATTTTCACAGCTCTTACTGTGAAGAAACCTTTCCGTATTTGTAGATGAAATCTTTTTT
>BLSH010204486.1:253461-275556 GCA_018402905.1 Glandirana rugosa
AGTGAACCTACTTACCGACATCCGGTCGGTAAAACAGTACGATCGGTTAAGTGATGTAGGTTTTTCCCGTGTACACAGAATGAGCAGTAGTAGAAAAACAAAAGTTGTGTAGAACCCGTCGTGTGAACACGAGGAACACTGATCTCAACTCGCTTGGAGACCTTCAAGCCCAAGACGACCAGGCAGGCTTGAAGCCCTGTTTCAGGCCCAGGCCCAGGCCTGCCTTGGGCTTGCTAGTGTGCCTGTTGCTTGGGGTAACTTTAGTTACCCCTGGGCTTGAAAATACGTGTTTTTACCGACATTGTTTCAGTCCGTGTGATCGTTCGGGTTCCGTCCGGACCCGGACCCGGACTTTGTCCCGAAGTTCGGACGGACCAGCAGAACCCGAACTTCCAGAGGTTCGCTCAACTCTAGTCACAAGGAGCACAAGTGTGCTGCCCAAGATGTGTTGAAAACAAAAAGATGATGACGAGTAAGACACATGTGCCCTTTTTGGATGTAGTGAATTGGCTAGCATGACAAAATGGCTGGCCTACAGCCATTCATCCAAGTGAGTTACCTGATGTTCACCATGAGGAGTAGAACGCTGACTAAAGAAAGAGAGGAAAGAAGTTGCTCTAGTCCTTTCCTCTCTTTCTTTACTCCCCCCTTCTTTGTCCCCTTCCCTTTAATTGAATACTTTGCATATATGTAAGGGTACAAAAACAATTGTTTTGTGCATTGAACAATGTAACGCAGCATTTGGAGTTTGCATTGCACTCTGGTCCCCTTATTTCCTATAGTGGCTTATATATATATATATATATATATATATATATATATATATATATATATATATATATATGCTAATACTATTTTCTATCATCTTCACATCTAATTTTCGCCAGAAGCGTCTGACTCCCTGCATTTGCCTCTTGGGGTTTGCAATTATCCCCCACCCCGTGCACCCAAGCCGCCAGCCAATGGCATAGGTAGCAGCTCCTGTCCCCACTGTGCGCACAGTCAGGCACTTCCCGGTCCCCTTGGTGGTGTGCCTGGTCTGTACTGCGTTTGGGTTCACACGATGTGACCATCTGAACACTCAGGGAGGAGGCCGCCCTTTTGGCTTCTTTCCTGTTGTGAGCCTGTGGTGACCTGCGTCGGTGGATATCCAGCGTGGGTCACGGCTCTGCCCACAGCGGGGGTGGCACCGCCTATTCGGATTGGATATGTCAGCCTGATTTGGATGGGGAGCCTGTCACCTGGCCTTAATAGAGGGACAGCTTTCATTGACCCTCTCCCTCCACCTGGACGCTTTATACATTACACGGCCCGCCCTGGGACTCTGAATGGACGACAGAGCGGCGTTCTACTCCTCATGGTGAACATCAGGTAACTCACTTTGATGAATGGCTGTAGGCCAGCCATTTCGTCATGCTAGTCAATTCACTACATCTAAAGAGCACCTGTGTCTTACTCATCATCTTTTTGTTTTCAGCACAGCTTGGGCAGCAGGCTTGTGCTCCTTGTGACATCTAGCTCTCTGTGCTGCTTATAGGATAGACCAAGTCGTCTCTGACATATACTCTTACTACACTCCAGGTACCCACAGAGAATATAGGACAGCTTTAATGCTGCCTGCAACCTCTATTATGTTTTTTATATTTATGAATGGTGTATATCTTTTATTTCTTTTCTTATGCATCCAGAGGCCCCATTCTCTATCGGGCAGATGGTACCTTGGACCTTTTGTGGAGGGATCTGCTGCAATACCCCAGAGACACTGGGTGCGTGTATGGCGCTGTTTCTGTTGCGGTTTTATCAATAGCCCATAGTATCAGACTATCACTTGCCCAATTTTTTGGCTGGACCTCTTCCTATATGAGAACAGGTAATTACATGCTGGGGACCCTATGTGCAATGTATCTCTACTTGCTGTTCATGTTTATAATATCTTGAAGTATACTGTATATATTTATATCTTTTACAGATTTGTATGTAAATGAATGGTACAGATTAAGCACCTCTGAAAAAGGGTAGAAATCCCAAAATGCATCAGGTGTCACTGTCCATGTGTAACTCTGTTACCATCATGTAACTTGAAACTGTTTTTCTTTTTATTCTATTCTGTACTTATTGTTTTTAAGCGATGTACATTAATAAAATTTATATTTTTATACTTTTTGAATATCATTTGTGCCGTTAAAGTCACACCCATTCAGGGGTTTGTCTGTCTACCACTATTATTTTAGGGTGCTATTTCCTCATCTTCTTTTATGTACAGAACCCTGCTGATGTCTTCTTGTTGACAACTTTTGTAACATTTTTTGCTGAATGACAGTTTACTGCTGACTGCCAGACTGAAAAAAATGTGAGTAAAGCTGGCCATATGAATACCAGTTTATTCTGCCAGTTGGTTGATTGCAAAAACGAAACTGATTCCCCCACCCACACAAGCAAGATAGAAAGAGCAGTGTTTCTCAACTCCAGTCCTCAAGGCACCCAAAACAGGTAATGTTTTCAGGCTTTCCATTATTTTTCACAGGTGATTTGATCAGTTTCACTGCCTTAGTAATTACCACAGTTGTTTCACCTGTGGAAAATCCTCAAAACATGACCTGTTGGGGCGCCTTGAGGACTGGAGTTGAGAAACACTGGGATAGAGGATTCCTCCTCACTGTGCTGTTGTATTCTGACAGTGGAGACTTCTCCACTGTCAGAAAACACTGATTGTAGTGTAATGAAAGAAGGGTTGAAATTTAAGCACCACACCCCTGCTAAGAGGTCCAGATACAACTTTATTCCATTAAAGATCAGAGGTACAGATCAAGATCAATAGCCAACGTGTGTTGGGGGTGTATTTGCCCCCTTCATCGGGGCTTGACTGGCAACCAAGTGAACAAACCAGTAGTGAACTGGACCTACAATGGTATTTGTTCCAGTGTGAGTTGAAAGCACAAGCCTAATCAGCAGCTTGTTTGGCAAAACACTGATTAGCGCTGCAGCCGATTGGCTGCAGCACTGATCAAACAAACATTTTACAACAAGTCTGTTCGTGAGAAGTCAATCATTAGATTTACTTCTCTTCAACAGGAACGGCCATAGAAGGATTGAAATTCAGCCAGTCCCTGTTGAACTAGATACATTTTGATCCATCTACGACCAGCTTAACATATGGAAAGCAGTAGTAGAGCTGTACACAGGGGCAATACATAAAAGCAATCATCTCACCCAGGTCATTGTACACTTTCCAAACTCAGAATGTACTTAGTAGTTTTCTTTTATTTACTTCTTTTGCTCTGAGACATGCTCCTTCTCTTGTCCCCATCCCAGTTCTCTTACTTTGGCAGGTTTGTCGTTAACACCCTATATTTCTCTAACTGTGTTCCATTTTATCTCCTACATTCTTTATTGAAGCCCCTCTGATATCTGGAGAATTCGTGCAGTCTGTTGCTATTTTTTTCAGCCACTCCAATAGGTTCTGGTGTAGTATATGACTGTTTATCAATCTGTAAAAATCAGGCTCTCTAGTGGAGAATAAAATTTGGGTTAATAGCATGTTTAGATTGCAGGTCTAAGAACTAATTCTTCACACACTGTATTTTAAGGGATTACCTGGTCTTTACACAGACATTTTGTCTATCAAAATTTTAGTTGAGGCTGTGGTTAAATAAATAAATAAAATAAAATTTGAATTTCTGTTTGCTTAGGGCAGACTTAGTGCAAACACACAATCCCTATTAAAATCAATGGAACTCGAACATGAAAAATCAAAAGTGCTCATTTTAAAGGCTTATTGCCTTAAAAAAGTGTATGCAGACCTGGGTACTGCCCTAGTGGACATGTATCAATGCAAAAAAAGTATTTCAATTGATTGTTTTTTTTCAGGAGCAGTGATTTTAATAATGATTAAAGTGAAAAAATAAAAATGAAGTATTCCTTTAACCACTTCAATACTATGCACTTAGAACACTTTACTACCAGACCAATTTTCAGTTTTCAGTGCTGTTGCGCTTTGAATGACAATTGCGCGGTCATGCGACGCTGCACCCAAACAAAGTTTTTATCATTTTGTTCCCACAAATAGAGCTTTCTTTTGGTGGTATTTGATCACCCCTGCGGTTTTTATTTTATGTGCTACAAATAAAAAAAGACCGAAAATTTAGAAAAAAAAAAAAAAAATCTCTATTTTTCTCACAAAACTTTGTAAATAAGTACATTTTCTCCATCACTGGTGGGCACTGATGAGGCTACACTGACAGGCACTGATGTGGCAGTACTGATTGGCACTGATGAGGCGGCACTGATGATGAGGCACTTATATGCAGCGATGATGAGCACTGTTAGGCGGCACTGATGAGCAGCACTGACGGGTACTGAGAGGTGGCACTGATATACAGCACTGACGGGCACTGATATGCAGCACTGATGCACACTGCTAAGCGGCACTGATGGGCACTAATAGACAGCATTGATTGGCACTCATAGGCGGCACTGGGCACTGATAGGTGGCACTGATGGGCACTGATAGGTGGGCACTGGTAGGTGGCAATGGTGGGCACTGATATGTGGCACTGGTATGCATTGATAGGGGCACTGGTGGGCACTGATAGGGGCACTGGTGGGCACTGGTGGGCATATACATTGATAGGGGCTCATTCCCTGGTGGTCTAGGGTGGCATCTGAAGGTGGCACTGAGTGAAGGTGGCACTGAGCAGTATGTCACTTACCTGGTGGTCTAGGGGGGTCTTCCTGGTGGTCCAGATCGGCTCCCTGGTGGTCCCTGGTCGGCTCCCTGGTGGTCCTGGGTGGGCACATCCCTGGTGGTCCCTGGGCAGGCTTCCTGGTGGTCTAGGGTGGCGATCCGAGGGAGGGCTGTGCTGATAAATCATCAGCACAAACCCTCCCTGTCAGGGATGCAGCCGATCGGCTCTCCCCTCATCAGGTCTGCAGACCTGAGTACAGGAAAGCCGATAAACGGCTTTCCTGTATTACACTGTGACCAGCCGTGATTGGTCACGCCTGGTCACATGGTAAAGTGCTTCGGATCGAAGCACTTTACCGAGATCAGCATTGCGGGGGGTCAGACTGACCTCCCACACCACCGATCGCCGCGATGCGCGCCCCCCCCCCGGGCGCGCGGCGGCTTGTTATCCTGAGGACGTCATATGACGTCCAGTCAGGATAACTAAGGCTCTTTCCGGCCGTCATTTTGCATACGGCAGTCGGGAAGTGGTTAAACATCGTGCCTGGGAGGTGTCCTTAGTATGCCTGTAGTGGCGCATCTGTGCCAAGTTTAGAACTGTGCTACCACAAAATGGCATTTGTAAAGGAAGAATTGTCATTTAAAATTGCTTGTGGCTGTAATGTATTGCCATAAAAATCACTGAAAAATCATTGCGTTGGGGGTCCCCCCAGTCCATACCAGGCCCTTCAGGTCTGGTGTGGATTTTAAGGGAACCCCAAGCTTAAATTAAAAAAAAAATTGTGTTGAAGTCCCCCCCCCCCAAAGTTCGTACCAGACTCTTCAGTCTTCCTATGTATTTTAAGGGGAACCCTGCACCAAAATGAAAAAAGAAAATTATGTAGGGTTCCCCCCAAAGTCCGTACCAGGCCCTTAAGGTCTGGTGTGGATTTTAAGGGGAACCCTGTGCCAAAAATTTAAAAAATTGCGTAAGGTTCCCCTAAAGTCCGTACCAGGACCTTCAAGATTTTAAGGGGAAAGCAACACCAAATTTAAAAAAAAGTGGCGTAGGGTTCCCCCAAAATCCAGACCATTATCCGAGCATGCAGCCTTGGCATGGCAGTAGGGGGTGGGGATGAGCGAGCACCCTCCCTCCGAATCACACCAGGCCACACGCCCTCAACATGGGAATTGTGCTTTTAGATCCCCCCCCAAAGCACTGTGTTCCCATGTTGATGGGGAGAAGAGCCTCATCCCCACAACCCTGGCCGGTGGTTGTGGGGGTCTGTGGGCAGGGGGCATATCGGAATCTGGCAGCTCCCTTTAATAAGGGGGTCCCCAGATCCCGACCCCTCCATGTGAATGGGGTACCCCCCTACCCATTCACCAAAAAAGGAGTATAGTAGTGTTACAAAAAACAGTAGACAGTTTTTGACAAGTCCTTTATTGTAAAATACCTCTTTTTCTTCCCCGATTCTTCTTCTTTATTCTTACGGTCTTCCTCCATCTTCTCCTGCCTCACTCCTTCTTCTGGTCTTCTGCTTCTTCTTTCGGTCTTCTTCCTTCCTCTCGTCTTCATTGTCTTCTTCATCTTCTTCCTTCACCACAGCCGCTGCCATGCCATCCAGAGGCGACTACTAGAATGGGTGGTCTTCAGTTTGACAGTTATTTTATAAGCAGAAGCAGGAGCGGGGTCACCCGGTGAAGTAAATGGGTGACCCCGCCCCATCTGATGTCACATGATGGCAGAAGGGGCGGGTCACTTGGTTACATCACCAGATGGCCCCACCCCTTCTTATAAAATAACGCCTATTCAGGGAGTAGCCTCACCGCTGCACTGCAGTGGCAGCGGCAGCGGTGAAAGAAAAAGAAGATGAAAGGAAAGGAAAAGGGACCCCAAAGCACCCTCCCCATGTTGAGGGCATGTGGTCTGGTACGATTCAGAGTGGGGGAGCTTGCTTGTCCCCACCCCCTCCTGCCATGCCAGGGCTGCTTGCTCAGATAAGGGTCTGGTTTGAATTTCGGGGGAACCCCACGCAGTTTTTGTTTTTATTTTGGTGCAGGGTTCCCCTTAAAATCCATACCAGACCCAAAGGGCCGGGTTTGGATTTTGGGGGTACCCCACACATTTTTTTTTAAATTTCTGAGATTTGGTGTTTACAACTAAAAATTTGTTTGTTTTTTTTTAAAGAATAAAATGGCGGTCATTGCAATACTTTATGTCACACTGTATTTGCGCAGTGGTCTTGAAAGCGCATTTGTTTGGAAAAAATTCACTTTTTTGAATTAATAATAAGAAAACAATAAAGTTAGCCCAATTTCTATATTGTGAAAGATAATGTTACGCTTATTAAATTGATACCCAACATGTCATGCTTCAAAATTGCGCCCGCTCGTGGAATGGCGACAAACTTTGGCACCCAAAAATCTCCATCGGGAAGTTTAAAAATTTCTACAGGTTACCAGTTTTGAGTTACAGAGGAGGTCTAGTACTAGAATTATTGCTCTCGTTCTAACGATTGCGGCAATACCTCACATGTATGGTTTGAACATGGTTTTCATATGCGCACGGGACTTACGTATGCGGTCGCTTCTGCACACGAGCTCGGCAGGATGGGGCGCTTTCAATTTTTTTTTTTCTTATTTATTTTACTTGTTATTTTTATTTTTACACTGTCCATTTAAAAAAAATGGGTCACTTTTATTCCTATTACAAGGAATGTAAACATTCTTTGTAATAGAAAAAAGCATGACAGGACCTCTTAAATATGTGATCTGGGGTCAAAAAGACCTCAGATCTCATAGTAACACTAAAATGCAATTAAAAAATGACACTTTAAAAAAAAAAAAAAGTCTCCTTTAAGAGCATGACATTACCCAGTCAAACAGGTGCAGAAAAATTGGGCCTTGAGTGTTGGTGGTGGCAGAACACCGTAACCCCTCACAATTACTCTTGTTGGAAGCAGGAACGGGCCCTGCTGTTGTAATATTATTTAAAAAATTGTAATGATATATACTGTACATATACAGTATGTCACAAAAGTGAGTACACCCCTGACATTTTTGTAAATATTTTATTATATCTTTTCATGTGACAACACTTACGAAATTACACTTTGCTACAATGTAAAGTAGTGAGAGTACAGCTTGTATAACAGTGTAAATTTGTTGTCCCCTCAAAATAACTCAACATCAAAATAACTCAATGGCTGTATAGCTATTAATGTCTAAACTGCTGGAAACAAAAGTGAGTACACCCCTAAGTGAAAATGTCCAAATTGGGCCCAAAGTGTTAATATTTTGTGTGGCCACCATTATTTTCCAGCACTGCCTTAACCCTCTTGGGCATGGAGTTTGCCAGAACTTCACAGGTTGCCACTGGAGTCCTCTTCCACTCCTTCATGATGACATCACAAAGCTGGTGGATGTTAGAGACCTTGTGTTCCTCCAAATTCTGTTTGAGGATGCCCCACAGATGCTCAATAGGGTTTAAGTATGGAGACATACTTGGCCAGTCCATTACCTTTACCCTCAGCTTCTTTAGCAAGTCAGTGATCGTCTTGGAGGTGTGTATGGGGTCATTATCATGTTTGAATACTGCTCCCCGGCCCAGTCTCTGTAGGTTGGCATTCGAAGTTCTCTCAAGGAACTGTAGCTCCCCAGTGCTGGCAGCACTCATGAAGCCCCAGACCATGGCACTCCCACCACCATGCTTGACTGTAGGCAAATCACACTTGTCTTTGTACTCCTCACCTGGTTGTCACCACACACACTTGACACCATCCGAACCAAATAAGTTTATCTTATTCTTGTCAGACCACAGGACATGGTTCCAGTAATCCATGTCCTTAGTCTGCTTGTCTTCAGCAAACTGTTTCACAGCTTTCTTGTGCATTATCTTTAGAAGATTCTTCATTCTGGGAAGACAGCCATGCAGACCAATTTGATGCAGTGTGCTGCATATGGTCTGAGCACTAACAGGCTGACCCCCCCACCCCTTCAACCTCTGCAACAATGCTGGCAGCACTCATACATCTATTTCCCAAAGACAACCTCTGGATATGAGGCTGAGCACCTGCGCTCAACTTCTTTGGTTGACCATGGCGAGGCCTGTTCTGAGTGGAACCTGTCCTGTTAAACCGCTGTATGGTCTTGGCCACCGTGCAGCAGCTTAGTTTCAGGGTCTTGGCAATCTTTTTAAAGCTTAGGCCATCTTTTTGTAGAGCAACAATTATTTTTTTCAGATCCTCAGAGAGTTCTTTGCCATGAGGTGCCATGTTGAACTTCCAGTGACCAGTATGAGAGAGTGAGAGCGCTAACACCAAATTTAACACACAGCTCCCCATTCACACCTGAGACCTTGTAACACTAATGAGTCACATGAAACTGGGGAGGGAAAATGGCTAATTGTGCCCAATTTGGTCATTTTCACTTAGGGGTGTACTCATTTTGTTGCCAGCAGTTTAGACATTAATGGCTATGTGTTGAGTTATTTTGAGTGGACAGCAAATGTACATTTCTTCAGTGTTGTCATATGAAAAGGTAGAATAAAATATTCACAAAAATGTGAGGGTGTACTCACTTTTGTGAGATACTGTATATATATATTCTATATTCTGTACATATATTCTTGCATTGCCGGTATATAGGCTACACTAGATCTATATACTACACTGCCTGCACTACCTGTATATACTCTGCACTAGATCTATATACTACACTGCCTGCACTGCCTTAAAATGCTCTACACGAGGTCTGCCTAAGATAAAAGTCAGATTTTGAGGGAGTTGCAGGTAGAGGTTTTGAGGAGCAGACGTACGCCGCTGAGGCTCCGCCGAATGCGACACAATCTGGAGGCATCCTTCCTGGGGATACAACAGGGAGACTCCAAAACACCCCAGCCCTTCTCCCCAGCTCTCTGGCTCCAGATCGAGCCATCTTTCGGGCTGATCGATTACGTCCGGCCGCACCGGCCCGAAATCGAGGCCGTGGCTTTTGAGGCCTACCTAACCCGGGCAATGACAGCGGGCCTCTCGCACAACATCTGGGCCCCATCCTCCCTGTAGCTCACTCCTGGGACCCCCTGCACAGTACTGCCTGTTCTCCCCAACATAAAAAAGCCCGAGATCGTGTGACCTGGATGCTGAAGATGGCAGCAGCCTAACTCCGGAGCTCCGGCATTCCTCGATCCCCTACGCAGCTTCAGAGAGAAAAATCCACCCTCACCATGGGCAAACCGGACAGCAAAAGTCCCCCTCCCGCTCCCGTTTCCCAGAAGAGACAATACCAAACTGAGCGGCCAGGGACGCGGCCTCCACCTCGCACCAGACCGCAAGCACCAAACGGCCAGTGAGTCAGAGTCCCACCAGACCCCGCAGCGCTTGGCAGGCAGAAGCCCTCATTCCTCCCATGCAGACACTTAGCCAAGATGATCTAAAAGCTGTAGCAGCAGACATCAAGGACACTCTCTCCGCTTCTATATCTGATCTCAGTAGCGATCTACAGGGAGTGTCAGCACACTTAGATGTCCTGGAGGAAGTCACAGACAGCCATGACCATGCCATCCATGAAACCAGACATACTCTGGTCGCCCATGCTCTACAACTAAGGGACCTACACCGCAGAAGACTTAGATAATCGGGGGTGTAGACAAAATATCAGAATCAAGGGGCTCCCAGAAGCGGTAGACACAGATCACCTATCTGAAGCTATCCTTTCCATCTTCAATGACCTACTCGGGAGACCCCCAGACACTCCAATCGAACTGGAGCATCTACACCAAGCATTGCGTCCACGTGGCAGGGACAATGAGCCTCCCAGGGATGTGGTCAAATGCCTTCTTAAGTTCTGCCTAAAGGAAGAAATTCTGCGACATGCCAGGCTCAGAAGACGCATCCTATATAGAGGGACAGAGGTAAAATTGTATCAAGATCTTTCCCCCCATCACTCTACAAAAATGAAGGGCCCTCAGACCACTCTTGGATGTTCTAAGGGAAGGGAATATACCATATCATTGGAAATTCCCCTTTTCCCTCCAAGCGGGAGTAGCAGGCAGAATCGCCTATCTGAGAAACCTGGAAGACATCCGATCCTTCTGCGACAACCTGAACATTCCCCTAGTGGAAATCCCTGACTGAAACAGCAGCAACTTCAATCATTTCCAACCCCAACGGTAGGAGGAACTGATGGATGTCCACCAACTGGAATCACATCCTCCCCCCCAGTAGACTTCTATCCCCCCCTTCTGCCTCTCCGCCACCAGCGAACCATCGCTCTCCCGGGGGGGGGGGGGGGGAAGCATTCCTGCCTCACCCGCACATAAGAAAGCAAGGAAGGACTAACTCATCTCTTCTCCCTGCCCTTGACGACAGCATTCCTCTTCTTGGACCCTTGCACCACAGGACGGGGCCTCTTCGTTCATCACAACAGTGAGTAGAGACATTACACACCCCCATCACACTCACTTAGTGTATCGTACCTTTCCCCCACTCCCCCCCCGCTTGTAACTCCAGAGTGCTCTGCAAACTGCAGCTGGATACCCCTAGATTAACCAAGTCACTTCCCAGAGTTTACCCATCCCGGAGCAGACCAATCTATGTACCTGAAGTGGGTTGGTAACTCTAACTGTACTTGGCCTGTACCCCAGTACCCCTGATCCAAGTTCTCCACTACTGCCGGGGAACTACACAGTATGTGCCTCAAACCCCACCAGGATCTCAGGCCCATGCTTACTGATATCTGGACTGTAGTATATACAACTGCTCCACTCACGAAGTTTCATGAGGCCCAACGCCTTTAAACAGACCAATCGACCACATGAAAGGGTCCTGCTCCACGTTCTTCGCTATTTGTACACCTCACCAGAGGCGACTCATGCCACCAGATTGAAGGAATAATAACAAAGCTTGATCACACCACCCTTACCCCGGGGCAACAATACTGGAACTGAACTCCCAACCCCCCAGGTCACTGTTCTATTCCATTAGGACTGGTTGACCTGCCCCGCATTATATACCGCTCCCAGGGGCCTCCAGGAGGGGTAATGACTGAGCTAGGCATGAAGGTTTGAGCAGATGTTTCCCTAGACATACCATTAACGCCAGACCTACCCTTACTATGTTATATATGCCTATGATGCAGTGTATATGTTATGTCATGTTCTTGCTAACCATGTAGGGTGTTTTTCTATTTTTATAAAGAGTATAGGACTGACACTGCCTGATCACCGGGTAATAGACCGCTCACCTGCACTGATGAACGGTCTGATCTTGCCCACCCAGGACGCATTCTAAAAAGGGGGTACATAAATTCCCTGCACACCACCCTATCCGGTGCTTGCCTTCTGATTACTCGGTCTCAGTCTAAGGTCAATGGTCCCGTCCTGTGCTATATTGTTCCTCTTATCTCCCCCATGTTGTTGGCACTGTGTCACCGCTTAGCATCCACACAATACCTTCAAGGTTAATGTTATTTGTTACAATTTATACAATACAGTTCTTTTACGTGCCTTCCTCAGGATAGGGGTTAACCTTGTTTTTCCTCTTTGTAATCTCTAAGCTACTAACTGCGCCACGGGGCGCACAGTACGCATCCAGACATAGCACTCCCCAACTATGACAACAATTTGAAATCACATTCCCCTGCCAACAGCTAGCTTTTTCTCCTTATAAAACGATTGAACCCTCACATCTAGCATTTGTGACAACTCATCTCCTGCTGCCTGACAGAGCTAACCCCCCACGTAACCGCTGCTGCCCCTACATATACTCATAGAATACCAAGAAGCCCATACAACCACTGTCTAGCCCTGTCTGATTCATTTGCATTACTGATGTGAATACACAATAGGGGGTCCGAGTGAGTGCCG
Source organism: Glandirana rugosa (assembly GCA_018402905.1). Classification (NCBI taxonomy): domain Eukaryota; kingdom Metazoa; phylum Chordata; class Amphibia; order Anura; family Ranidae; genus Glandirana; species Glandirana rugosa. The sequence goes on from BLSH010204486.1 coordinate 265,992, forward strand.
CGGACACCACCTACTCAAAACCCCCAGAACCCATTTAGAAACAACCTGCAGTTGACACGCCTTTCATCAGGCATGTGATCGATCTACTAATCCCTTTTCACGAAGGTTTGGTAATATTTGGGGGACATGAATGTTCCCCTACACCCAAATCTAGACTCCTCCATGGGCTCAACCTCAATTCCCTTCCGCGCTCTAAAACAAATAAAGACCAAACTCAACTCGCTGCTCCTGCACGACTCGTGGAGGACGCTAAACCCAGATACCAAAGATTTTACATTTTTCTCTCCCCCACACAATAAATATTCCCGTATAGACTATTTATTTCTCTCCCAATCGGATCTGACATTTCTACACCAAGCGAGCATAGAACCCATGTACATCTCGGACCACCACGCTGTCACGCTGACATTAAAATTCCCAGATCACCACCCCAAATTTAAAACTAAAACTTGGAGGTTCAACCCATCCCTCCTCAGCGACCCGACACACTACGCCAGACTGAAGCACATTTTACAAGAGTACTTTCAAAACAACTCCCCAACCTAGACTACCCCTATAATTCAATGGCTATCCCATAAATGTGTGATAGGAGGGGGGTGTCTTGCTATCGCATCCCAAATCAAAAAGCAAAAACAAGATACCATTAAGGCACTCACCTCTAAAATACATCAGCTGGAACTAGCACACAAGCAGAGCAAAGAGGCTCAAGTATATTCGATGCTGCTCTCGGCCAGACGCGACCTCCATGACACACTAGGCAAGCAGATCACAAGCAGATACTTATTAACATCAAAATTATTCTACGAACAGGCCAATAAAAGCGGGAAGCTAATGGCCAGACTGCTTCAAAACAGGAAAGCGCAAGCAATCATCCACCAAATCCGAGATAGCAAGGGCCAAAGTTATCACAAAACCAAGGCGATAGCCCAACAATTCGTAAACTACTACATGGAGCTGTACAACATAACCCCTCCCTCTCCCAAAGACCCTATATCCCAGTCACGAACTCAGATGATTGAAAACTACCTAATAGCCCATGGGATACCAATAATCTCTCCAGACAAAGCTCTTACATTAGAGAAACCTATCTCACAGGAGGAATTCAAAGTAGCCTTGAAAAGCATGAAGCCAGGCAAAAGCCCAGGACCTGACGGCCTTACCACCCAATACCATAAAAGTTTTTCTGACCTACTTTTACCCCATTTCCTAACCACATATAATTCACTCCCACAGGTCCAAACACCCCCAACCCAACTATTAGAAGCGCATATTGCGATAATTTACAAAAAAGGGAAAGACGCCACTAAAGTTCAAAATTGCAGACCAATATCACTTCTAAACGTAGATTTAAGAATCTATGCCAAGATCTTGGCCACCCGTTTACAACTGCTCCTCCCTAACCTGATCTCCCAGGACCAGGTTGGTTTTGTCCTGGGCAGAGAGGCCTGAGACAACACCACAAAGGCCATAAACATCCTTCACTGGCTATCCAAGTCGACAACAGAAGGCTTCTATCTTTCCACCGACGCGGAGATGGCATTTGACAGGGTAGCATGGGACTATATGAGTGCAACCCTGTCATCCCTGGGCCTAGGTCCCTTCATGACAACAAGCTTATTAAGCCTATACTCCAACCCATGCGCTACAGTTAAATTCAATGGTCGCCTGTCAAACCCCTTCTCCATCCACAACGGAACGCGTCAGTGCTGCCCGCTTTCTCCCATCATCTTTATATTGACCCTAGAGCCCCTTTTATTTTCAATATTTTTATTGAAATTTATCATACATAACAGAGTAACTTATGCAGAAAATTTTTCATAACCATACCGACAATAGTTACACAAAGAGTACAAATCTATATCAGTAGTGCAAACAGAAAAAGGGAAGTAGTACAATCATTTATGACCAAATAAGAGGTGTGGTAAGGATTGAGATAAACAGTCTAGGGAATCTAATAGACTATCAGGGAGAGCATCAAGTCGTGAGAGTTACAGAAGTCAAATATAATAGCTTATGAGTACAGAGTGTTGGTAAAGTCGACCATCAGCAGAAACCTTGTAACTAAGTTGGTGCCCTCCAGTTCAGGTCCTATAGGTATGGCAACCCTCATTAAAATCACTGTTAGGCCTGTCTGAACTGGAGATACCCAGAGGGAGAGCCCCCAGACCCCCAGCACCCCGATGGGGACAAGCTGTGCCGAGAGATGAGGCCCCCCCCCCACAGCACCGCTCCAGAGGGAAACAATCTCCAATCAAATCCTAAAGTTGTCTCCGCTGGATTGATATAAGAACCACTGTGGATGCTTCAACCTTCTGTCTTATGCTTGCGTTCCCTACCACCCTCTGGAACATAGTGGTAGTGGTAAGCATAATGAGGAAGATAAAGAAAGGAAAGGAATAAGGAAAGGAGAAGATAAGGGGAGGAAAGCCATAGAGAGAGTGGGTGTAGCGAGATAGCTGCTGACTCTATCGTTAGCTCAGAGATCTTGGTTCCCTGGAATGCGTTAGAGAGACTCCCACAAAGGTCGCCCATGGTTCCCAAATCAGCTCAAATTTGTGCAGATTATCTGTTAGGATGCTAGCTAACCTTTCTTGTGTCATTAACCAGGAGGTTTTCTGGATAGCTGCTTTTAGAGAAACCCGATCTTGTTTCCACGCCCTTGCTATTGTAAGCTTGGCTCCCAGCAATATGAAATGAATTAATTTCCTGTTGGTTTTCGTAGAGTTGGGGATGTATTCATTTAAAAGGGCGATAGTAGGGGACCTTGGTAGTTTGCATCCTGTTACCTTTTGAATAATACGGAACATTTTGGACCAGAAAGACTGTATTCTTGGGCATTGCCACCAATCATGGGCCATGGTGCCCTTAAGAAGACACCCCCTGAAGCATAGCGGGTCAGCAGTTGGGTAGAATTTAGTCAGTCTAGCTGGCGTGAGATACCATCTCATCATAACTTTTAAACTGGCTTCAGAGATAGTGGTGTTCAGGATGCCCTTGTAAGATCTGGAGCAGACGGCTTGCCATTTGTCAAGTTCCCATTCAAACTGAAGGTCTAATTCCCAGTTAATCATAAAATTTGATTTGTTAACGGGAAGAGTGAGTGCTTCGTAGATGTCCGAGATTCCACCCTTCTGCAATGATGGCTGACCACACCAAAGTTCATAGTCAGTAAAATTGGGGGGGAGTGGTTTATCCCTCCAAATTTTGTGAAGAAAATTGGATATTTGGTAAAATCTAAATTTCTCTGAGTTTGGGAGCTCCAATTTGTTTACACAGTATTTAAGAGTGATCGGGTCGGTAGCCGTGAAGAAGTGTCCTATGCGGAACAGCCCCTTGTTCAGCCACCATTGAAAGGCTTTAATATTAAACCCTGGGGGAAAAACCGGGTTATTAAAGAGGTGCGCTAATGGTTTTACTGAGGACACTAAGGAGGGGATATGTCTGATTTTATCCCAGAGGGCCAGCTCATTGGAGAGTGTAGGGGCCAAAATTGGAGGTCTATCTTTAGAGGAACACCATAAGAGAAAATCGAATGTGTGCTGCGGGGTGGCTTGCCTCTCTATCCGCACCCAGTCCTGCTTCTCCTGTCTAAAGTAAACAGAGGACAGTTGCGCTAGCCTGGTGGCTTGAAAATATCTCACTAGATGGGGTAAACCTAGTCCTCCCCTCCGTCTATGGTGAAATGGGGTTTGTTGGGGGATCCTATACCCTGAGTTCCCCCAGATGAATTTGAGGATTTTGCTTTGAAAAGAGGAAAGGTGATCCTTCCGGCTTGGGACTGGCAAAGAGCGAAAAAGGTAGAGGAGTCTAGGCAGCAAGGTAATTTTCCCTGAATTAACTCTACTCAGCCATTAGATATCCTGCTTAGACCAAAGCTTGAGATCATCCTCGAGCTTGCGGAACATCGGAGGATAGTTACTACCATAAAGGGTTTCATATTTAGAGGTGAGGTTGATCCCTAAGTATTTAATTGAGGTGACGCTCCACCTGAACTTGAAATCCATCTTAAGCTTGGCAATTATCTCAGGCGGTAGAGAGACATTCAAGGCTTGAGATTTAGTATAATTAACCCGGAGCCCTGAAATCTCTGAGAAATTTTTAAGGAGCTGGCATAATAAGGGGAGAGAGGACAACAGGGAAGTTATGAACACTAGTAGATCATCAGCAAATAGTCCACATTTGTGTTCCTGCTGTCCGCATTGCACACCGTTGATACATTGATTTTCCCTAATGGCTATGGCAAGGGTCTCTATCGCAATAGCGAAAAGTAACTGGCATAATGGGCAGCCCTGCCTAGAGCCTGTTTTATTCGGAAAGGATTTGGAGTAGAATCCCTGCAATTTAATCATAGCTTGTGGGAAAGAGTAAAGTGCTCTGATAAGGCCTAAGAACCTCTCCCCAAATCCCCAATGCTTCAAAAGGGAAAACAGATAAGTCCATAAGACTGATTCAAAAGCCTTACATAGGTCAAGGGATAGCAATATCCCCTTCTGAGCCGGCCCTCCTGTCCAATTGGATTGAAGTATGGAAACTATATTGATTGCCCTTCTAACTTGGTCGGGGCCCTGTCGACCTGGAATGAAACCCACCTGGTCTTTGTCAATATATTGAATAATGAAAGATGCTAGCCGGTTCGCCATTATTTTAGTTAGAATTTTCAGATCATTATTTATGAGGGAAATAGGGCGGTAATTGTCTATGTCTTGTGGGTTTTTCTCAGGTTTAGGGATCACAGTGATGTATGCAGTTTTTAGGTGCGTCTCAACAGTGTCCCCTTTCATTTTGGAATTAAAAAATTGCATCATATGAGGAGCCAGTGTTTTAGCGAATGTTTTGTAGTAGAGGCCCGGGAGGCCATCGGGTCCAGGGGCTGAGCCTGTTTGAGATCCTTGATGACCTCCATCACCTCCTCCTCAGAGATTGCTTCATCCATTATATCTCTGTGTTGGTCTGAGAGAAGGGGTAGAGGGATGTCACCAAGGAACCGGGTTATTGTTTCTGCATTCTCGTCAGTCCCGGGGCTGTACAGATTCTCATAGTATTTTTGAAAGGCCCCAATAACTATGTTGGGGTTTGAGGAAGGAGGGGTTACCTTCCACCCTAATTTTGGGCATAGATAGATGCCTTACATGGGGAATAAGCTTCCTAGCCAGAGAGGAACCCATTTTATTACCCTGAGTATAGAATTTGTTTTTAGACCAGCGGATGGCCTTCCCTGCTTTCGTCGTGAGCGCTAGATTAAGCTCTAATTTCACCTTATCTAGTTTATCTAAAAGTGACTGTGAGGGGTGCACCTTGTGTTCTGCTTTAATTGCTGTGAAAGACTCCTCCAGCTCCTTCAAAGAGAGTCCTCTCTCCTTTTTGATCCTGGATGCCAACTGAATAAATTTACCTCTAATAAAGGCTTTATGGGCAGCCCAAACTGATTCTACCGAGGTATCACCTGCCATGTTAGTGGAGAAGTATTCTTGGTGACTTTTATCAATTTCGGCGGCTTTTACTGGGTCGGTGAGTAACAACTCATTAAGTCTCCAGTGCAGTCTAGGAAACATTCTGGACTGGATGCGGATAGACATCGACACTAGAGTGGTCCGATAGGGCTGTGTCATGAATGTGGGCATCCAATATGGATGGTAAGGTATAGAAGGGAGTCAATAGGTGGTCAATTCTAGAATACGAGTTGTGGGGGCTGGAGGAGTGAGTAAAGTCCCTGCTAGAGGGATGCCATCAGACATCAATTAAGTTATATGAGTGGAGGAGTTTGGCTATTCGTAAACTGACTTTAGTTGGGCGCAAAAGTTGATTGCCTAGGGGTCTTGTTTTATCTAAAGATTGGTCAAAGGCCACATTAGAGTCCCCTCCGAATATTATTGTGCCCTCCAACAAGGGGAAAAGGGCAGCTAACATTTTCTGAAAGAATTTCAGCTGACCCTTATTGGGGGCGTAGTACGAAATCAGAGATACGATTTGCCCATCAATAGTACCCTTTACTAGAATATACCTGCCCTCTGGGTCCCTAACATCTGAGAGCCAAGTGAAGTTGCAGTTTTTAGAGAATAAGATAGCTACTCCTTTGGATTTAGATTAAGTGTTGGCTAAGAAAAAGCGCGGAAAATAGGAGTGGAGGAACTTAGGGTTGAATCGGGCTGGAAAATGAGTTTCCTGGAGCATTAGGATATCTAATTTCAGAGATTTATAGTGGTCACCAATCTTCTTGCGTTTTATGGGGGAGTTAAGTCCCTGAACATTGTGGGTCGCAACCCTAACAGGGATTTGTGGGAGGTCAGCCATCATTTTTGGAGCAGTGGGTGCTTATGTTAGTGAGGTCACTCACCCTTCCCAGGATGTTCCCGTTATCCGGGGAACCATATCGCGTCCTGATGACAGAGCACTGATCAGCATCCACTCTAGAAAGAAAGAAGGAAAAAAGGAGGGGAAGAAAAGGTGAAACTAGAAATACCAAAAAGGTAATATTAAACATTGTGAACCAATCTCGACAAGTAAGTAGCCCTGAAAAGGGCCATTTTCTCCAACTAAGGGATTTGCGACCAAGGGGGGAGAAAAAATAGAGCCCCTTGGACACCCTTTGGTAGAGACCAAAAAATCTGGCTAGTACCACCAGACAACCCATCTCTGAACTGCCTCAAGGGGTCAGAGAGATAGGCAGAGGCGCAAGTGGGCCACCACCCACCTAGGAGCCCTGTGAAAAAAAAAAGAACATGAACAATAATAAAATATGATAACGTATATTCTAATCTTATATAAGGTCTTGGAACTGACCACAAGCCTTAGATACCTCCCGCTTGGGGAGGAATAGTTGCCATCCCTTCCGGTCCCGACCCGTGAAGACCCCCCCCGAGATTAGGAAGAGGGAAGCCTCCATAGGATGGGACCCCCCAATGAGGGGGCAGGGCCCAAAAGGATGGAACAAGAAAACCCGAAAAGTATGGGAGAACCTTTTTGTGCACTCCACCCCCAACTGTGACTCTTTGGCATCGGAGAGACTTTAGTTCAGTACATTCAATCAGCCTGAAAAGCAAATAAATGTTAACTAAATCATGGTGCATCAGGCCTACATCAAAAGGGTTATGCGTTCAAGGCTCTCACTAGAGGCTAAGATGGGACATAAGTCAGTGGGGACCCTAAAAGAAAATAGTGTTAAGAGTTATATAGGGACCAAAAACAGAACGTAAAGACCGTGGAGTGGGCGTTTTCCCAGAGCAGAAGTCCTGCAAGTTAGAAGCCATATAGTTCTTGCCTGGGTCCCACGTCATGGGGGACCATTTTTCTTCGCTTTGACTTGGCCTTCATCCAGAGAGGGGTCCTGGGGCTGGTGGGAGACTGTCTCTTAGACGAGCTGGTGTTATTGGAGGTGTCCATATCGGATTCCTGAGAAATCAATTTTAGATGGAGGAAAAGTCTCTCTCCGTCTTGTAGAGAAGAGAATGCATATTCCCGACCTTTGAGTGAAAATTTAACAGCAAATGGAAAGGACCACTTGTATTTAATTTCCTTATCCGTTAACACTGCTAGAAGGGGTTTCAAAGCTCTCCTTTTCTGTATTGTAGATGGTGCAAGGTCGGCAAAAATTTGAACAGGGTGCCCTTTGCAGAGGATCTTGGCAGTGATTCTGGACTGTTTCATGACCCCTTCTTTTATGGTGTAAAAATGGGGCTTGACAATTATGTCTCTCGGGATGCCATCCTTCTGAAGGGGTCCCAGAGCTCTGTGGGCCCTGTCCAGTTCTAAACGGTGTTTAGGAGTGTCCGGTAGCAAGTTGGTGATCAAGTTTTGTATTGCGTCAGGAATGCCCTTGATCTCCTCCGGGAGGCCTCTCACTCTGAAATTATATTGTCTAGACCTATTTTCTAGGTCGTCAATTCTTGATAGGGCCTTATCTAGTTGATCCTGTAGGGAGCCGATAAGATCTGAATTCTGGTTAGATATTGCCGCAGTTGAGTCTAGCTTGTTCTTGATTGCTTCAATCCGGACCCCCAGCATTTGAAAATCCGATTTGATCTCTCCAGTTATAGTGGCAATCGTATTTGCTAGTCCCCTTTCTAGAAGAGAAGAGAATTTGTGGTAGAGATCTTCCACTTGTAAAGAAATGCTAGGGCTGGGGGGGCTGGGTGATGCTAGAGCCGGACTGTTAGGCCCCAGTGGAGGAGAGGAAAGTTCCCCTTGGATTCGGCCTAGTAGTGATTCTGTGGAGGAGGGAGATGGCAAGGGGTGCTGTAATGTACCTCCCTGTGACCCTGGGGTAAAAGTCAGCAAAGCAGGAGATAGCACTTGCCTGGAATCAGGGTGTATTGAGCGGCTGGGACTCTCTGAACGAAGGTTCTCCGAACAAAGGCTTTCCATGCCTCCTGTAGCTGTGGCCGGAGTGGCGGCCATCTTGGTACACCCCTGCGAAGAGGCCGTGGCGAAAAGCAGGCTCAGGTCCTTCCTTGCGGTCGATGCAGACATGCAGGGGGGATGCTGCCCTGCCTTAGGGACCAAATCTCCCGCTCTGAGAACAAACCGTTGGGCTGTGGAGTCAAGGCAGGCTCCGAAGGTGGATGATGGCGCGGAGCTCCCTGCTTAAGCAGCCATGCTGGGAGACCCGCGCATGCGCACTCCCTAGAGCCCCTTTTACGCTGCTTGCATCCAAACATACCAGGAATCACGATAGCAAGTAAAGAATATAAGACTGCGGCATTCACAGACGATATTCTTCTCTTTCTTTCAAACCCAAGGCTCTCCCTACCTAACCTACTCCAACAATTCAAACATTTTGGTATGATCTCCAATTTTAAAATCAATCTCCACAAATCCACTGCCCTAAATATTACCCTCCCCCAAGCTCTAGCCCAGCACAGTCAAGAGTCCTTCCCATTCACCTGGCAGAGGGAGGCGATTACTTACCTCGGCATCCAGCTGCCAGCTAAACTTCAAAAACTCTGCGTCCTAAACTTCTACCCCCTACTCCAAAATTTTCAAACAGACTTAGCGACCTGGGAAAAATCCACCTTATCGTGTTTTGGGAGGGTTGCCGCAGTGAAAATGACAATCCTTCCGAGTTTCTTAAAAAACAAAGAAAGGCGCCTCTGAGTGCAGCAGCAAAGTTTAGCTTTAATACAACAGGTTTAAAAACACTCACAGATTCCAAGTGTTCATAGGGCATGCAACGACTATCCCTTAGGGGAGAGTATCCACCGTCAGTGTCCTCAGCTTCGTCGGATAAGAGTACTGTCCCATACCGCTCCTGCGGCCGCTAGGATGTTCATAATAAAGCCGGCTGTAGCAGCACAATACAGGTGGAGGTCTGGGAAGCGCTGCCGAGTATGTCCGAGGGCAATGACGTCACTGTAATGCGACGCGTTTCCTTAGCTGCAGGTCCGATGTTAGGGGATCCTGCGCTACTTCGTCAGGCAGGTAGAGGGAGCCGGTGCAATAGGAGAGATGCATACAGCAGTTCTTATATATATGTGTGTGTACACATGCCTAATAGTTATTGAGGAGGAAAAACAAGGGAAAAGGAGAAGGAGGAGGGGGGGGGGGAAAGGGGGGAGGCTGTCTCTTATAC
>BLSH010204486.1:287012-297098 GCA_018402905.1 Glandirana rugosa
AAGGTCAGGGCCTCCTTAGGCCCCAACAAAGATTAGCCCCAGTATCCTGGACCATAACTCCGGTTCCGGCAAAAGACCTATCTAAATACCTCCGTAACGTCTCACCCGGCCTATCTCCCCATTAGAAACTCTCACCCTCCATCAAGCCGACTCCCCTCGGTCCGATATAGAACCTCTCGAGGAACTCGGGTACTAACGAGATTCACATCCATATGTACACTTCTCCGTTCGTTCATCTGGAAGGGAAACACACCCAGGCTCAGCCTGACAAAACTCTCATGCCCAAAACACAAAGGTGGCATTGGCTTGCCCGAGCAATATCACAGAGCCGCCCTCCTGACAAGGGTGGTGGACTGGCATGTACATGGTGACTATAAAGACTGGGTCACATTAGAGCAATCATGGGCTCAAGGAGCTCTCCAAGATATAGCCTGGCTCCCCTCAGCCGAACTACCTCCCACTCTCAAAGATTACCCCTCTATCCGGCCCACTCTGCAATGCCTCCATAAATCTATCCAGAAAACGGCCTTGGCCTCAATACCAGGTCCTATGACCCCGATTAGAAACAACCCCGGATTCCTCCGGGACTGGAAATGGAATTCCTTGGGGCCTGCAACCGCGACTCTCACCCAAAGGCCTATCAATTCTTCACCCAAAGGAAATTTTGCACCAAAACAGACCTAGCAACTAATGAACCTAATATTTCACTACCCATGTGGTCGTAATTCCAAGCCAGACACTACCTCAACGACCCTAAAACAAAAGACAAACTTAATTGCGACCTCACCCCCTCGAAAAATTATGTACTTCTCTCCCACCCCAAAAACACTTCATTTCAGCAATCCACTCCTTCTTGTCATCCACTGGTAATGACCTGTTCCCCCAATTTATCAAACTCTGGAACAAAGACTCGGAAGACCCTCTCACTGAATTGGACTGGGAAAACATTTGCACCACAGCACATAAAGGTACACTGAATGTCACAGCACAAGAGCACAATTACAAAATCTTAACCCACTGGTATAGGACCCCATCCTATCTCCACAAGATATACCCTCAGGTATCCAACACCTGTTGGAGATGCAATTCCCTGCCAAGAACAATGCTACACATTTGGTGGGAGTGTCCCCAAATCAAACCATTCTGGTCCCAAGTCCACAAAATAGTCCAACAGGTCACCACGTACCCCTTTGACTTTTCCTTTCAAAAATATCTGCTGCAGCATTCGAAGGTGATGAAACACTCATTCAGGAAATCCCTCGCAATGCACATGATCAACACAGCCTGAATGTGCATACCAACCCTCTAGAGACAAATACGCTCTCCAACACTTAAAGATTGGTTCACGCGGATCAATACAGTGATGGACATGGTGGAGCTGATCGCCACTTCCCTCGATAATTCGGACAAATTCATAAAGACCTGGTTATGTTGGATCCACTTTCAGACAACCAACGACTACGGAGCAATATACTCATAAACTCCCCCAAATACCTCCAGTACTCCTGAAACAGCGAGTAGGTAATTGTACTGTCAGACATGGTAGACCCCCTGACTGTATTATAGGAAATCCCAATGCCTTCTCCCCTTCCCCAATCCCCGGCATACTCGCCGCACCATCTCCCCCCTCCTCCCCCTCCCCCGTCCTCCTTTTTTTCTTCTTCTTCCTAGGATTTCAATACATGCCCATCTGAGAAGCAAAATATGTTGAGCTTTGAATGAGAACAATGTAACACTACAACCCAACGAACACTGAGAAGATTTCTAATTGTGCATGTACTCATGTTATGTCTTGTGATTGCTCTAGTAGTGCTTATGAGATTACTACATTGTTTATAACTGAACATTTATGTACACTGTCTTACTCGACTAATAAAGTTTTACGGAATTAAAATACTCTACACTAGATCTATATACTACACTGTCTGCCTACACGCCACTAGCTAAACGAGCTACATGTTCAGGTCTCCACGTTCACAGTACTACATACGGGCCGCTGTACAATTGGCCTTATATAGTATGGGCGTGGACTGAGACCCGGTGAGCAATGAAAAGGCACCCTGCCTTTGGCCAATCATGGCTCTCACAGCATAGCGCGCTGTGTGTGGCCAAAGCAGCATTTCCCTGCGCCTGTGATTTCACTGCATTATGGAGCAATGGAATTTTCCACGAATGTCCCATAATGTTCAGGAAATAGCGAACAGGCGAACACCCCATTTTCGGGTCGATCCAGCAGCCCATCCCTAGTCACCACATAGGTACTGAGAATTTGCGTTTGTTAGTTTCCAGTGGGGCCTGTAAGTTAGCTTTACACAAGTCTGAATGGCATCTTTTTAACTGTTTATTGTAGCTATACCAAGCAGCAGCCAAAGTCCACAGATATGAATGTTTCCAGTATGCTTTTACTATATCCCACTTGTGTTGCATGCTGCATATTCCACCACACTGACTGGAACATATTTCTTTATTAACCCAGACCACATGGCTATGCAGCTTCTTCTTGGTAAAACTGCAGGGTTATTAGTATTAGGACCACAAATGGAAGTGACAACACGTGTTCAAAATGGCAACACATGTGGGACAGAACAAGTAAAAATAATATATAAAATAGGACAGGATACAAACGGCATTGCTCATTTCCTCTTCCATCCTTCTATAATGCAAGCTAAGTTTATGTTTACTGTATGAAATTTTTAATATTTAATTTAAAAAAATAGCTGAAGCATTGAGTCATGTATTTCAGAATCCATCTAATGAGAGCTGATTCAGGGCAATTTTTATCAGAAATGGATCAGCAATAAATAGTATGTGACAATGGAAGTTTTTATTTTCTAGTGTTATTCTTTACCAGATCAGACATTTTTACCAGTCTATTTCAGTCTAAAGTTAATGATAAATGGAAACTGAGATGAGACATAATAGATAGAAAAGATAACAACCTAATAGTCTCATGTAATAAAATAAAATTATTTTATCTAAAAGCGCTGAGCACAAAAAAGCATTGAAAGTACAAATGGTTGGGCATGTGAACTGAAATAAATTGCTTGCTATGCTCTCCATCAAGCAGCACTCCATTAGATCTGTCATTTTCCCATTTTGGGAGAAATATATATGATGGTTAAAATGCCTATTTCATTTTCATGTAAGTTCTCAATGCTTAGCGCAGTGATGGTGAATAGAGTGGAATTTCATGTGCCAGTTTAGTAATATCAGTTTTAATAATATGAACTGTGCTTATATCTGTGCTAACTTGGTAGAAAAACTTTGCAATATTTAATAATAAAGCACAAACAATTCTCTATCACACTGCATTGCAAGAAAAGCTCTCTCAGAGACTTAGGTCGATAATTTGCCTTGTGACAAACTGGGTTTGTACGGAGCCCAAGATCACAATGACCTGACACTGCTGTTCACTTTAGAAAGTTTCTCAAGGGGGTCATGAATTCAGCTGTATGTTATTCCTTCTCCTTTACACTTTTAAAATGCTTATTTCTTTGTACTTTACACAAGATGTATTTATATCTGCATGTTTATGATATAACATATATATATATATTTGTTTCTGTTAAATCACTAATGTCAATTATAAAGTACAGTACATCCATAATTTGGGTTGATGCACCCTCCATTCTCCTACCATCTGCAAAAAAAAAATGTTGTAGTGGAGTTTTACCACATTTGCTGGCATTCCAAAGACATGCAGGCAGGTTAATTAGATCCTGTCTAAAATTGCCCCTAGTATGTGTATGTATGCATGTGAGTTAGGTACCTTAGATTGTAAGCTCCTTGATGATAGGGACTGGTGTGAATGCACAATGTATATGTAAAGCTCTGCGTAAATTGACAGCGCTATATAAGTACCTAAAATAAATAAATAATAAATACATTTCCAATTATTTTGCATTGCATTATAAGGAATGCAGCAGGAACATAAAAATGTCCTTCATAATGGTGGAGCAAAGCTGGGAACTTTAAAGGTGAATATTTTTGGTAGGCATCCTCTAGAATTATTAAAATTCAATATATTAGCTTTATCTACTTTGCAAACAAAGAAATCATACACTTTGTACCATTTATATTCAACCCCATTAGGGTGGGACTCATTTTATTTTATTTATTAGCTTGACAAAAGTAGGGTAAACATTTTTTTTATTAGAAAATGATTTACACCACTGTCAAAGCTAATGTTGTCATAATTCTCTCAGTAAGTTCTTTAAATCATAAATAATAAAAATATATAATATGAACTCTGGAAAAGTTTTTCTTTCTTTTTGTTTGTAATTTCATTAGACTTTGTATCTGTTCAGCTGCAAGTTCTCTTTATAACATTATTCCAGTTATTCTGTTTCAGTGTAAAAAACAGAACGTATATTATATTGCAGGATTTGGGATTCAATTTTTATTTAAGTATACAAGAACCTCTCTCTCTTCTTTGACATATTGGTGGGATATGATCAGATCTCCCATATATCTACCGTATACTACTATAAGAATATCAATAGAACCATCTATGCCAGGACAAAATAAAAGGGTATCTTTGTATTCCAGGGTTGAAGTGAGGCATGGAGCAAACAACTGCCCAAATAGCAAGCAATTGTGCTTCAAGTTTGAAAATGACCTGCTAGACTTGCCAGGCTTCACACGTTTGTTGCACAATTGCAGCAAATCTGTATTGCATGACTCCAGATAAACTTCTTTCGCAAACATTCTGTAAGTCTGCTGCAAGTTCTGGTGCAGTTATGTTGTGCAATAGACACCCCCCACAGGGGCCACTGTGGCTGAATTTTCATGCTGTAGAGATTGCAGAGCACTTGCTGTATACTCAGCAATGCAATGCAACTTTGCTCTTGCTAGAGACTTGCCATGCAAATGTGCTGCAAATTGGAAAAGTGTCAACTAAAACTTGTACGTCAAGTGTTTTTCAAGTGTACAACTTGCTAGTGAAAATGTGCAGCAAGTTAACAAATTTACAATTCAACACTGCCACAAATTTGTAGCAAGTTATCCTTGCTATCTGGGTGTAACCTAAACCAAAAGATAAAGTGCTCTCGTTAAAGTTGGACTCTGGGAAAAGTTAAACTGGACCCATGCAGTTGGGCTTTTCCTGCACAGCAAGGCTCATATTGTGTAGAGGTAACAGTATAAATAGATCATAAGTAGAGTTGAAGCTGGAGTCACAGTGCTGCATGTCACATGCTCTTAGGTTAGTGTAGGGAGAGGATGCTGCCGGCGCTGTCAGGGACAGATTGTGAGGGACAGATTGCAGTGATAATAACTAGGTAGAGATTACTACTACTGCTTTGAGGGACAGATTGCAGATCTATAACATCTCATCCTGCATTACAGAAAGATCTGATTACAGAACGATCTCTCATCCTGCATTACAGAACGATCTGATTACAGAACGATCTCTCATCCTGCATTACAGAACGATCTCTCATCCTGCATTACAGAACGATCTTAAGGGACAGATTGCAGATCTAATAACATCACATCTCCCATTTTTATTCCTTTTGCAGCCCTCTAGGGCAGTTAGGACTGTTCGACCACTTGATTGGCTGGGCTATGATGATATCACTCCCATGCATGTGCACAGGAGTCACATCATCATAGCACTGAGCTGTGTCCAAAATGTATAATAAACTGTGCATACAGGGAGAAGCACTTACAATAGAAGAGACCAATAGGTTCTCTTCTGCCATAAAAATCCTTCTTGTTTGGGTTTTTTTTTTTGTTATTTTCAGGTTCAATTCCACTTTAAAGCTAAACTCTGAGCAGAAATATTATGACATTTGTGTAAAGGTGCTTTCTTACCTTAAACACATTGCTTCTTGATTTTGTATATACAGTAGTTAAAGAGGAAGTAAACCCTGATGGGGTTTACTTCTTCTATGTTACCCTGCAATGCAAAAGCATAATGGACTACTATGCATCACATATTAGCCCATTATGTGCCACATACCTGCATTGGAAGCCAGCGATGTCCAGCGATATCCCCGCTCCAGGCCGTGTCCATCTTCTGCCCCGCTTCCTTCCAAGGTCCCGATCTCTGGCTCTGTGACTGGCCGGAGTCGCGTGCAAGCGGGAGCCGCCAGTCACGGCACGATCACAGTGAAGAAACGGCGCGGGGGCCGTTTCTTCACTGTGCATGTGCCCGATGACGTGGGCACATGCAGCACACTGTATATCTCCTAAACCGTGCCTTATTATAGGCTTACCTGTAGGTTAAAGTGGTTGTCACGAGTTGACAACCACTTTAACCAGACACTGAGAAATAAACACTTGACCTATTTATTTAAAGGCCTTTGTTCCCCTAATTTCTGTGTTATAAGATCGATAGCCGCTATGACCTCTATTGCCCCTGGCCACCAGTCTTGTAACTTACCCACTGTAATAGTGGAAGAGCCCAGGAGTGTAAGATTCCCAGTCTGAACCACCCTTGATAAATGCATCATTTGACTGACAGTCAGTCCCACCCACACAACCCCACCTGCACGCGTGTATGTTAATTTACAGTGCATTCTGAGAACTGTGGTTTGAAAGAGAGAGAATGAACGCAAAAAGGTAGTGACATTGCTGCTTTTCAGATTCCTTCTCACAGTGACCAGGCATTAAGGAAAAATTCAGTATGCACCAATGACGTCATTGACTACTGAAATGTGAATTTTGCCATAACTGTGAAAGTGTAAGTAAATAGCATTTTTAGAATGAGATAAGCAATGATAGCCTACATATTTCTCTGTATGCATGTCTCCTTTAAGCGTTTGTAAATAAACCCCTGAATATGTAGCATTAATGAAATGCATATTATCTGTGATTACATCAATAAATCAGACAATGACATTTATGACATTTTTTTGGTGCTTGTGTCCTCTGAGCACTTTTAGCTTTTGCGCGAGACATTGACAGGTTGAAATTGATTTTTTTTCTGACACTTACTATATCATCCATTGTTTTGCATATCTTTCCAAAGGCAATGGCAGTGCACCAGCACTGCTGATGTCAATGAAGTTGCATGTGCATTAGATAAGGGGAAATCTATTTCTTATGCTTTTCAGCATTTTTTTCTCACACTTCTGAGCTTCAGCATCATCATGTTTCCTTCCATGCCTATATGTGACCCTTGCACTGATGCCTCTTTTTAAGTTGAAATTCTCCTTGGTTCATAACCCTCCCAACTGTAATCTTCAGGTGCAGTGGGGGTTAATAGAACTAAGGGTCTGTCATCAAGAGAGCCCGACTATATTGTGGGTGCTACATGTTAGAATGCGCTTGATGCAAAAGATTTTGAGACAACTATGGGCATGTTTTTTTTTTTCTTTTCTCTGAGAAGCAATGGGCGTGTGTGGGAGTCATAGGCGTGTGAACAGCGCACACCCTAAACACCCCATGTGGTACAGATTTCCACTGCTGCCTAGGCCCCTATGTCATTTACTGGCCTCTTCCTTTCATGAATGAAATCAGTGAGTGATTGGTACTGATCACTGTGTTCATACATAACTGAAGCATAGGAAACCGTGATATATATATATATATATATATATATATATATATATATATATATATATATATATATATATACATACACAGTATCTCACAAAAGTGAGTACAACCCTCACATTTTTGAAAATATTTTATTATATCTTTTCATGTGACAACACTGAAGAAAATTACACTTAGTGTAGTGAGTGTACAGCTTGTATAACAGTGTAAATTTGCTGTCCCCTCAAAATAACTCAACACACAGCCATGAATGTCTAAACCACTGGCAACTAGAGTTGAGCGAACCCGAACTGTAAAGTTCGGGTCCATACCAAACTTTGGGGTGTCCGTGACCCGGACCCGAACCCAGACATTTGAAAAAAAGTTTGGGTTCGGGTATTTTATCCTGCCTGTTGAATAGCTGCAGGGCAGCCAATCAACAAGCGTTTCACTGGTTTGCCCTTAGAAGCCATCACAGCCATGCCTACTAATGGCATGGCTGTGATTGGCCAGTGCATCATGTGACCCAGCCTCTGTATAAGCTGGAGTCACGTAGTGCTGCATGTCACATGCTCTCAGGCTAGTGTAGGGAGAGGATGTTGCTGGCACTGTGAGGGACAGATTGCAGATTTAATAACATCTCATCATGCATTACAAAACAATCTGATTCTGGACTAGGTAGAGATTACTACTACTACTAGTGCTTTCAGGGACAGATTGCAGATCTCATCCTGCATTACAGAATGATCTGATTCTGGACTATGTAGAGTTTACTAGTCCTGCTTTTAGGGACAGATTGCAGATCTAATAACATCTCATCCTGCATTACAGAATGATCTGATACTGGACTAGTAAGAGTCTACTGCTTTGAGGGACAGATTATTGTTCTAAAATCATCTCCTAGTTCTATAGGGTCAGGTTCCTGCTGTTGCTGTAAGGTACAGATTATTATTCTAAAATCATCTCCTAGTGCTATAGAGAGAGGTTCCTGCTGTTGCTGTAAGGAAGAGATTATTGTTCTAAAATCATCGCCTAATGCTATAGGGTCAGTTTCCTGCTGTTGCTGTAAAGGAAAGATTATTGTTCTAAAATCGTCTCCTAGTGCTATAGGGAGAGGTTCCTGCTGCTCCTGTAAGGAACAGATTATTGTTCTATAATCTCCTAGTTCTATAGGGAGAGGTTCCTGCTGGTGCTGTAAGGGACAGATTATTGTTCTAAAATCGTCTCCTAGTTCTATAGGGAGAGGTTCCTGCTGCTCCTGTAAGGGAGAGATTATTGTTCTATAATCTCCTAGTTCTATAGGGAGAGGTTCCTGCTGGTGCTGTAAGGGACAGATTATTGTTCTAAAATCGTCTCCTAGTTCTATAGGGAGAGATTCCTGCTCCTCCTGTAAGGGACATATTATTTTTTTTAATCATCTCCTAGTTCTATAGGGAGAGGTTCCTGCTGATGCTCTAAGGGACAGATTATTGTTCTAAAATCATCTCCTAGTTCTATAGGGAGAGGTTCCTGCTGCTCCTGTGAGGGACAGATTATTGTTCTATAATCATCTCCTAGTTCTATAGGGAGAGGTTCCTGCTGTTGGTGTGAGCGGTGCATTTCTTGCACAAAAATAAAAAGTGCTTCTACGTTGCTGTTTTCCAACAAAAGAAGAAGAATTTATTATTTGTTTTTTTTGTATTAATAAATAGTGCTACATAGTACATTTGCAGGCAGAATGAGGAGAGCGTCAAATAAGGGAAGTGGTTGTGGTGCTGCTGGTGCTGCTGGTGTTGGTGGTGTTGGTGAAGCTCCTGTTGGAAGGAGAGGACGTGGTCGATCTGTGCCAGCTACACGCACAAGTGAAATACCTTCCTCAGGTGCAAGTAGCCGACAGAACCTTCAACGTTATATGGTAGGCCTGAATGCCGCTCAACGAATGGTGAGGCCAGAACAAGTACAGGCGATAGTAGATTGGGTGGCTGACAATGCCTCCAGTTCCTTTACATTGTCTTCCTCCAGGGCCCTTGATGAAAGCTCAGAGTTGGCACCTGAACCTCATGGCCATCTGTCTTTCACCTCAGCCCTTTGTAAATTAGCCAAGCAGTCTGAGCCCCAAGTCATGCCCTGGCTCTTATGCTTTTTGATGACTCTCCTGGTGTGCTTTCCGTGGGCCATCCACATAGGCTCCCCAGAAGTGGAAGACATTGAGTGCACCGATGCCCAACCACTTCTGTTGCAGGATGAGGACATGGAAACACCAGCGCAGCACGTCTCTGATGATGACGATACACAGGTGCCAACTGCTGCAGCTTTCCTCAGTGTGCAGACTGAACAGGAGGGCAGTGGTGAAGGGTGGGTGGAAGATGACGTGGAGGAGGATGATGAGGTCCTAGACCTCACATGGAATGAGGGTCATGCTAGTGATGTGTGCAGTTTGGAGGAAGAGGTGTTGGTCGCACAGAGGCACCAGCACAGCAAAAGAAGCAGGTGGCAAAATCGGAGCGAGCGTCCCCTAGACAGTACGGCTGCTACTACCCACTGCACCCAGGGACCTAGCACACCAAAGGCAGCTCAAAGGTGTTCCCCTGTGTGGCAGTTCTTCAGACAATGTGCTGAGGACAA
>BLSH010204486.1:304598-338641 GCA_018402905.1 Glandirana rugosa
TTTCCATAATTAACCATAATTATTTATGAATGTATCCCGATGTATCATGTAAACGCCCGGGTTACTCCTCTCGTTTATTCCCTGCACCAGTACTACGACCACGACGACCACAACCACCACAACCACTTGGAGGACAACCTTCCTCTCCTGCACCAGCTCCACACGGTCGATGTTCGTGTTCCCTTTGTGGAAGGAGTCCATCGGTTGTCTTGGAAGTGGCCATATACCATCCGGTCTTACGGGGAGTTTCTAACCACTCCGGTCTTGTTCATGTCCGCTATCATCTAACCCACCGGCTGTTACGGAGGTCAAGGAAGTGTAACAGAGGGAGGACCAGGGAACTATTTTCGAGTCTCAACCGTGGACTTGGGGTACCGGTAGACAGAAAGTGGAGTTGGGTCTCTTGCAGGACTTGGGGCTCAGACTGCTTGGCTAATTTACAAGGGGTTGAGGTGAAAGACAGATGGCCATGGGGTTCAGGTGCCAACTCTGAGCTTTTATCAAGGGACCAGGAGGGAGACAATGTGAAGGAACTGGAGGCATTGTCGGCCACCCAATCTACTATCGCCTGTACTTGTTCTGGCCTCACCAATCTTTGAGGGGCATTCTGGCCTACCATATACCGGTGAAGGTTCTGTTGGCTACCTGAGGAAGGTGTTTCCCTTGTGCTTGTAGCTGGCACACCTCGACCACGTCCTCTCCTTCCAACAGGAGGTTCACCAACACCACCAACACCAGCAGCACCAGCATCATGACCACGTCCCTTATTTGCTCTCCTCATTGGGCCCGCAAATGTACTATGTAGCCCTATGTAAGTATTTATTAATACCAATTAATACCTTTTTTTTAAAAAAAAAACACCAACGTAGCCGGACTTTTTATTTTGGTGCAAGAAATGCACTGCTCACACCAACAGCTGGAAGCTCTCCCTTTAGAACAAGGAGATGATTTTTGAACAATAAATCATCTGTCACTTACAGCAACAGCTGGAACCTGGCCCTATAGGAGCAGGCAATGTTTTTTTTAACAATGATCTGTCCCTCTAAGCAACACCTGGAAACTCTCCCTTTAGAACTAGGAGATGATTTTTGAACAATAATGTGTCACTTACAGCAACAGCTATAACCTGGCCCTATAGGAGTAGGCAATGATTTTTGAACAATACTCTGTCCCTCTAAGCAACAGCTGGAAACTCTCCCTTTAGAACTAGGAGATGATTTTTGAACAATAATGTGTCACTTACAGCAACAGCTGGCCCTATAGGAGTAGGCAATGATTTTTGAACAATAATCTGTCCCTCTAAGCAGAAGCCTCTACCTAGTGCAGTCAGATCCCTCAAAGCAGCAGTATGTGAAATCTCAAATTACTTCCACAATCTGATCATTGTGTACGATCGCACAATCTGATCGTTGTGTACGATCGTAACGATCGTTGTGTTAGGCAGGGTTTGATCTGCAATGTGTCACTCAAAGCAGCAGTATGTGAAATCTCAAATTACTCCAACAATCTGATCGTTGTTCACGATCGTAGCGATCGTTGTGTTATGCAGAGTTTGATCTGCAATCTGTCACTCAAAGCAGCAATATGTGAAATCTCAAATTTCTGCAATCTATCCCTCAGAGCAACAGCAGTAGTAATCTCAGGATGCAGGATCAGATGTTAAAATGTCTGCAATCTCTCCCTCACAAAAACGCAGACAGCTTCCTCTCCCTACACTAACCCAAGAGCATGTGACATGCAGCACTGTGACTCCAGCTTATAAAGAGGCTGGGTCACATGATGCACTGGCCAATCACAGCCATGCCATTAGTAGGCATGCCTGTGATGGCTTCTAAGGGCAAACCAGTGAAACGCTTGTTGATTGGCTGCCCTTCAGCTATTCAACATGCGTGATCAACTACCAGAACCCAGAACCTGAACCCAAGTGTTTTTTTTAAATGTCCGTGTTCGGGTCCGGGTCCCGGACACCCGAAAGTTCGGTACGGACCCGAACGTTACAGTCCGAGTTCGTTCAACACTATATAAGACGTTATAAAAGAACAGGTAGAAGTGTACATTTATATATTGACTTCATTTTTAGGTTGTATGAATTACTTTATATGATTGATATAACCTCTGTTATAATAATACAGTGGTATATGGGAGTATGTTGTCTCTGGCTATGTGCATTGAGTGTTGCCCTTGCAGAACATTTAATAAAATGTAATACTTAAAAAAAAAATGTAGCCAAACCAGAGTTTTATTAAGTGGTAGAATTATATTTTCATCTCTGGATTAAATACCTTTTTTAATGCATGCTAATATTCTGCTGGCGTTGCTTGCCGCAGCTTGACAATGTACGCTATTGCGAAGTCTGTCATCTACTAGGACCTCCAGATCTTTCTCCATCCTGGAATCCCCCAAAGCTTCTCCCTCTAGTAAGTAAACTGCATTTATATTTGTAATAGTGCATTACTTTACTATTTTCAATGTTAAAACACATTTGCCATCTAATTGACGACTCATTTATTGAGGTTTTCTTGTAAGATTTCTACATCCTGCTGTGATGTTATTGTCCTACTTATTCTTGTGTCATCGGCACGGAGATTAAGCTATTTATCCCATCCTCTATATCATTTATAAATAAAATAAACAGAATTGGTCCCAGGACAGGCCTTGGGGTACGCCACTTACCACTCTAGACCATTTTGAGCACACATTATTTAACACCACCCTTTGGACGTGCCCCTATAGCCAGTCTTCTATACAAGACCAAACCCGATGGTCCATGCCTATAGACCTCAGTTTATAGATTAAGCATTTGTGGAGGACTGTATCAAATGCTTTTGCAAAATCCAGATACACCATATCCACAGGCCTACCTTTTTCTAGGTGGCAGCTCACTTCCTCATTGAAGGTTAACAGGTTGGTTTGGCAAGAACATCCTTTCATAAACCCATGCTGATTACCACTAATGATCCTGTTTTCATCAGCAAATTCTTGGATATAGTTCCTTATAGGGATGGGCCCGCGGTTCAAGTCGAATGTAAGTTTGACTCAAACATCGGGCGTTTGCCCGTTCGATGAATTTAGAACATTATGGGGCGTTTGCAGTGACTTCGCTGCCACAAAGTGCCCCATAATGCATTGAGCGCAGACGTCGCGCACAGCTCCTCCTCCATGGGAGCGCTCCTGTCGTCTGCCCGCTGTTTGTTATGATAGTTTATTTATATGGCAGGGCGGGGCCACCTGGAGACATGAGAGTGACCCCGCCCCTTCTGATATCATGTGGCATCAGAGGGGGCGGGCCATGCGCGTACGTCACCAAGTGGCCCCGTCCTGCCATATAAATGATGTACTACAACAAACAGCTCAGTCGGCGGGAGCCCTCCCATGGAGGAGGAGCTGTTGTGGTTTTTTTGGGTCTGTTGCTCTCTGTGATTGACGATGGATTACAACAGGGGACACTTATTTTTATTTTTTAACCCCTTGCCGACCGCTGATCGGCATCTGACGGCGGCAAAGTGGCTCGTTCCCGCAAATCGCCGTCATACGACGGCGGCTGCGGGAACGAGTTTAGTGAGCGTGCGCGCGCCGCCGGAGGCGCGCCCGCGCGCCCACTGTGTCCAGGGGGGCCAGGGAGCGGGTGCGGCGGCTTCGATTGCCGCCGGCTACCCGCGATGGCCCCCCCGGAGCGAGTGAGCGGAGGTCCGTGTATGTAAACACGGAGCGAGTGAGCGGAGGTCCGTGTATGTAAACACGGACCTCCGGTCTGTGTGAGGGGGAAGGGCTGTGATCACAGCCTTCCTTTATGTGAAGGCTGTGACCACTTCCCTTCCCCAGATAGGCAGTCCCCCATACAGTAAGAACACGCCCAGGGAACACAGTTAACCCTTAGAGCGCCCCCTGCAGGTTAACCCCTTCACTGCCAATGGCATTTACACAGTAATCAGTGCATTTTTATAGCACTGATCGCTGTATAAATGCCAGTGGTCCCAAAAAAGTGTCAAAATGGTCCGACATGTCCGCTGAAATATCGCAGTACCGCAAAAAATCGCAGATCGCCGCCATTATTAGTAAAAAATAAAAAAAAATTAAAAACCCCAAAAATGAATTCTCATCATCCGTAAACGCGACCACTTTTGCGCAAACCAATCAATAAACGCCGATTGCGATTTTTCGCAAATATGAGGAAGAATATAAATCGGCCAAAAACGGTGAAAAAAAATGTTTTTTTATATTTTTTTTTTGGATTTGTATTTTAGGAAAAAGTAAGAAATTTGGGTTTTTTTGCAAAATTGTCGCTCTTCTTTTGTTTATAGCGGCGATCAGAAATGACGCAGCGGTGATCAAATACCACCAAAAGAAATCTCTATTTGTGGGAAAAAAAGGACGCAAATTTCATTTGGGTACAACGTCGCACGACCGCGCAATTGTCAGTTAAAGCGACGCAGCGCCGAATCGCAAAAAGGGCTCCGGTCCTAAAGCTGGAAATTCTTCCGGGGCTGAAGTGGTTAATAAAGGACTTGTCCCTGATTGTCTCCTGTGTGTTTTTTCTTTTTTTGACACTTTTGGTGAAGTAGTAGGCGTACGATGTACCCGATACTAATTCACATGGGGGGGTCAAGATTTGGGGGCCCCCTTATTAAAGGCTGCAACCAGATTCTGTCAAGCCCCCCGCCCACAACCCCCACAACCACAGCCCAGGGTTGTGGGGAAGAGGCTTTGGGGACAAGGAGCTTTGGGGTGGGGGGACGCTGAGCCCCCCTCAAAGCACCTATACTCCCCATGTTGAGGGCATGTAGCCTGGTATGGTTCAGGAGGGGGGGCGTTTGCTCGTCCTCCCCACCCTAGCCTGGCCGGCCAGGCTGCATGCTCCGATAAGGGTCTGGTTTGGATTTTAGGGGGATCACACGTCTATTTTTTTTTTAAATATGGCACTGGGTTCCCCTTAAAATCCAAACAAGATCCAAAGGGCCTGGTTTGGACTGGGGGGAGAAACCTATGCAAATTTTTTCAGTGATCTTTTTGTCTACCACCGGGAACCGTCAATGCATTACAGCCGTGATAATAAATGACAATTTTTCCTTCAAAAAAGTAATTTTGCTCTGGCTATGTTCTAAACATCACAGAGGTGCACCCTTTTATAGGCAGACTAAGGGACCCCCCCCCCCCCAGGCACATTATTTAAAGGAATATTTAATTTTTATTGTTTCACTTTAAGCATTATTAAAATCACTGCTCCTGAAAAAACAATTGATTTACACTTTTTAGGGCAATAACTTGCATATAAATCTTTAAAATGAGGACTTTTGATTTTTCATGTTCGGGTCCCTGAGACTTTAACGGTGTTTGCACAAATTTTTGCCTGCCACCTGCCTGTTCGGCCCATCCCTAGTTCCTTATCATCCCCTAAAATAGTTTACATATTATTGATGTTAGGCTGACAGGCCTGTAGTTTCCAGGAATATACCTCTGCCCTTTTTTGAATATTGGTACCACATGGGCTTTTCGCCAATCAGCTGGTACCATTCCTGTCAGTATGCTTGTCCATAAAGATTAGGAGTAGCGGCCTGGCTGTAACCTGATTGAGTTCCTTGAGGACTTCTGTGTGCAAGCCGTCAGGTCTGGGTGATTTGTTTGTGTAAAGTTTTTCTAGTCTTTTCTGGACACTGACTTCTGTAAGCCACAAGGTTACATCCTGTGACGCGTCACTAACAGTGCAGTCGTGGTTGTTATGCCTTTCCTTGTCTTTTGTAAAAACTGAGGAGAAGAAAGCATTTAGTACAGTTGCTTTCTCTTTGTCATCTGTAACCAAGTTCCCCTCATCCCTCTTTATGGGGCCAATGTGCTCTGACCTCACTTTTTTAGTGCTTATATATTTAACCCCTTCCTTACCGGGCCATTTCTGACACTCCTCTCCTACATGTAAAAATCATCATTTTTTTGCTAGAAAAATACTCAGAACCCCCAAACATTATATATGTTTTTTTAGCAGGCACTCTAGGGAATAAAATGGCAATCATTGCAACTTTTTATATCACACGATATTTGCGCAGGAATTTTTCAAACGCGTTTTTTTTGGAAAAGAAACAGTTTAGTGAATTAAAAAAATACAAAACAGTAAAGTTAGCCCAATTTTTTTGTATGTTGTAAAAGAGGATGTTACGCCGAGTAAATTGATACCCAACATGTCATGCTTTAACATTGCGAACATTCGTGGAATTGCGCCAAACTTTGGTACTTAAAAATCTCCATAGGCGACGCTTTAAAATTTTTTACAGGTTACATGTTTAGAGTTACAGAAGAGGTCTAGTGCTAGAATTATTGCTCTCGCTCTAACGTACGTGGCGATACCTCACATGTGTGGTTTGAACACCGGTTACATATGTGGGCGGGGCTTACGTATGCGTTCGCTTCTGCGTGCGAGCTCGCGGGGACGGGGGGACTTTAATTTTTTTTTGTTATTATTATTCATTTTACTTTTATTTTTTTATTTTTACACTGTTTCTTTAATTTTTTTTTTTTTGATCACTTTTATTCCTATTACAAGGAATGTAAACATCCCTTGTAATAGGAATGGTGCGTGACAGGTACTCTTTATGGAGAGATGTGGGGTCAATATGACCTCACACCTCTCCTGCAGGCTGGAAAGACTGAGATCAGAAAAAAAATTTCCGATCACAGCCTTTCCAGCCGTGATCACGGCTTTGTTTACAAAAGCCGGGCCGGGCGTGACGTCATAACATCGCGCCCGGTCCTCCGAGGGTCATAGAGATGACTGGTGACCAGATGGTCATCAGTCATCTTCCTGACAAACATCCAGCGGCGACGGATCTCTTCTCCCTGCCGCCGATCGTACGGGCGGCACGGGAGAAGCACCGAATGGCGGCGGGAGGGGGGGACGTCCCCTCCCGCTGCCTACAAGAACGATCAAGCGGCTGAACTGCCGCTATGATCGTTCTTGTGGTGTGCAGAATCGCCAGCTGTAAAAAATGATATCTGAATGGTGCCTCTAGCTGCTGGCACCATTCAGATATCCCCCCTCAAAGTCTAGGACGTCCATGGACGTCCTACCGGCGAGAAGGGGTTAAAGAATGTCTTAGGATTTTTTTTACTCTCCTCTGCTATGTGTCTCTCGTGCTCTATCTGATTGCGTTCTTACACTTCTTGTTACATTCCTTGTATTGTTGGAATGCTGACAGTGTACCATCCACTTTATATTTTTTAAAGGCCCTTTTTTTGTCTTCAATAAGACTTTTTACCTTATGGTTTAGCCACCCAGGTTTAACCTTTATTATTCTATATTTATTGCCCATTTTAATGCACTCAGTGATAACTTTGATTAATATGTTCCTAAGCGCTCCCATTTTTCTTTTGTGTTTAATGTATCTAAGATTTGGTCCCATTTAATATCTTGCATTATTGAGCCCAGTTTTGAAAAATTGGCTCGCCTGAAATTTAGTGTTTGTGTACTACCCTTGTGCCTCCTTGTGCTATGATTTATGCTGAAAGTGATCATCCTGTGATTGCTACATCCCAAGTTGTCCTGTATTTCCATATCTGTGATCAGATCTGAGTCACTTGTAATTAATAGATCTAGTAATGCATCATTTCTAAATATGAAAAGAAAAATGTATTTGAGCATATCCTATACTGAAAACAGTTTTAGACTTTATTTACACAGCACTTTAAAATGCCTGCCACCTCCAGATCACACAAAAAACAATTGTTTCCTGTGTGTCCCATTCACGCTGCAATGTAGCTTGAGGCTGCGCTGCAGTGTGCGGTGATAAAGTGCAGACATGCTGCATTTTATTACAGCTCACTGTACAAAATCGTGTGGCACTGTATAGCAGCACATCGCATTGCGGCGCAGTACAGTGCTATGAATGAAGTGTACATTTTGTACACTTCAAATAAAGTTTGTACCAATAAAAACAAAATAAAGCAGTGTGTGATGCACTGAATCGTGCACTACATTGCCTCCTATCAAGAAGAAAAACACAGTGCCTCTAAGTACGGACGATGTAAAAGCATTTAATAGCAAAGGATAAAAGGTACTCCCGGCTCCCAGTGCTTCCTGGTTCTGGGACTGGTATTGCATTCCACTGGATTACAGCCCTTCCGGTCCTGGGATATGGCATCTGACAACGCGTCGCCACATACCATATCCCACGACCGGAAGTGCTGCAATCCAGTGGAATACAATACCAGTCCCAGAACCAGTCCCAAAACCAGGAAGCACTGGGAGCCACCAGTGCAACAGGGTCAAGGACAATTTGCTGATATCCCAGATTCCAACAACAATCACTTGCCGGATAAAGCCCCTTCAAGACACTCTAAAGAAGTGCGCAGTGACTTATACTGCAATGCTTATTATGCTCATATGTTTGTGAGTACCTCTTATCCTTTGCTATTAAATGCTTTTTTACTGTCCGCTCCTTGTTTCAGTGCAGAGGCTTCCTCAACTTTAAACACCAGCTGCCCTTTGTGAAACTGGGCCCCCTGGCCCCTTCCCCAAATATCCCCGCCCCCCCACCCACTGGATCCCACCACAAGGACATTCCAAATTGGACTCTTCACAGAGCCCCCTTTACATTCCCCCTTACGCCAGTGAGACATCAAGCGCCAACAATCACCCCATGTTTCACATTGCCTCCTACCGCAGCCACAATGGGCAGCTGCCGGAGAAAAAAATGCAGCGGTTTACCTCTCTCGCAAGTGTACGTTATGTGTGAATTCTGCCTAATTCTTGTATTTTTCCTGAGATGGTGGAAGGAGAACCTGATTGTAGCCGATATCTGTTGCTTAATCAATAAGTCAGTCCAAGATCACACCTAAGCTGTGCACATGGTATGAGAACATAACATATGTATTCTCTAGGTTTAAAACAGCTGGATGTGTGTGCTGCCACTAGACATGTGCGGTTAGTTTTGTTCCAAATTAAAATTCAGACAAATTTTAGTTTTTCAGAAATTCGAATGTATCTGAATTTCTGAATTACAATAGTACCAAATTCAAACGAATCTGAAATAACGAAAAAGAAAAAAATTCAGACGAAATTCGAATTCAAATAATCTTTGAATACTTTTCAAATTCAAATAGTTTTCAAATTCAAATTTGAGAAGTTCTCAGATTCCAATAGTTTTCAAATTCGAATTCGAAAAGTCCTCAAATTTGAATAGTTTTCCAATTTCCAAAGAGAACAAAATAGAATAGAAAACAAAAGAATAGAACAGAAAAAAAAAACAATAGACTAGAAAAGAATATAACAGAAACCAAAAGAATAGAATACAACAAAGTAAAACAGCTCTGTTCCACTCCACCACATTATACTGTGTATATATATATATATATATATATATATATATATATATATATATATATATATATACACACACACACACAGGGTGGGCCATTTATATGGATACACCTTAATAAAATGGGAATGGTTGGTAATATTACCTTCCTGTTTGTGGCACATTAGTATATGTGAGGGGGGAAACTTTTCAAGATGGGTGGTGACCATGGCGGCCATTTTGAAGTTGGCCATTTTGAATCCAACTTTTGTTTTTTCAATAGGAAGAGGGTCATGTGACACATCAAACTTATTGGGAATTTCACAAGAAAAACAATGGTGTGCTTGGTTTTAACGTAACTTTATTCTTTCATGAGTTATTTACAAGTTTCTGACCACTTATAAAATGTGTTCAATGTGCTGCCCATTGTGTTGGATTGTCAATGCAACCCTCTTACTTAAGTTACATTAAAACCAATCACACCATTGTTTTTCTTGTGAAATTCCCAATAAGTTTGATGTGTCACATGACCCTCTTCCTATTGAAAAAACAAAAGTTGAATTCAAAATGGCCAACTTCAAAATGGCTGCCATGGTCACCACCCATCTTGAAAAGTTTCCCCACTCACATATACTAATGTGCCACAAGCAGGAAGTTAATATCACCAACCATTCCCATTTTATTAAGGTGTATCCATATAAATGGCCCACCCTGTAGAAATACAGTTAGTATAAGAAGTCTCTCCACACACTCAATGCATTTCTTGGATAAAAATCCACTTCATCAGGAGTTCATTGGTGGAGCATATGTATATTTACTGGACAGCCGATTGGACCACAAATCATGAGGCAGGGCACAGAGGAAACACTGCATGTTTTTGAACACCATATGGTACAGTATGTGTACATGATATGGTATCTGCAGGATGTAGCTTTATGTGTGTTTTGGTTCAGTCTGAAATTTAAATATTATTAAAAGTCACTTTTAATCTTGCATCTTGCATTCAGGCAGATCAGGTCAGTGGTTTGTTTTCTTGTGTGTCATGATATGCCATTCTATAATTCACACCGAACAGCATTTCGTCTTGGGAAAGGTTTATGTATGGTTAAAATATATTTTAAAAGAATGCCCTTTTATGAATGAAATTTTGTATTAAACTTTATATTATATAATTTATATTTAAAAAAAAAAGATTTTGGTTGAACCTTAACCACTTCCCGCCCGGCGTATTGTCAAATGCCGTCCGCATTGTGGCGATTGTGCACAGCTCGTGTCCATGGGACACGGGCCGCCACCGATCACGGTATATAGCCAGTGACATTGGCTGTTTACCATGTGATCGGCTGTGTATAATCACAGCTGATCACGTTTCTGTAGCCCACGCAATTGGGGGGGGGGGGCGGGTGTCCCTCGGACACATCGCCTTCCCGATCAGGGTAAACAGCCAATGAAATTGTCTGTTTACCATGTGACCAGTTGTGTCCAATCACAGCCATTCACAAGTGTAAACATAACACTGTCACTAAGTGATCCCTGCTTATTCTCCTCACACACTGATCGTGTGAGGAGAGAGCAGGGATCAATCAGTGAGTTACTCAGTGTTATTTATACTGTCTATTGTACGTTACTGTGCACAACACAATCCCCCAATAAAGAGAACCTGTCACCAGCCCATCTGTCACAGCCCATCTGTCGCAGCCCATCTGTCGCACAGCCCCGCCACCAGTACCGCCATTGGTACCGCCACCAGTACCACCACTAAACTCAGGCCCACCACCAGTACCACCACACAGGCCCGCCATCACCAGTACCACCACTAGTACTGCCATCGGTACAGTCACCAGTACCGCCACCAGTACCACCACTAAATACAGGCCGACCAGCAGTACCACTACCGCCACACAGGCCCGCCACCACCTGTACCACCACTAGTACCGCCATCGGTACCACTCAACACAAGCCTGCCACCAGTACTGCCATTGGTGCCACCACCAGTACCGCCATCAATATCACCACCAGTACCACCCCCAGTACCACCACTAAACACAGGCCCACCACCAGTACCAGTACCGCCACACAGATCTGCCACCACCGGTACCACCACTAGTACTGTCAGCTGTACCAGTACCACCACACAGGCCCACAACTTGTACCGCCATCCATCAGTACAGTCACCAGGCCCACCATGTCTCAGAGAGTATATACCCCTGAGGAGGGGTATGAAATCCTTGCCATGTCGGATGATGAGAGCAGCAGGGAGCTCTCATCATCTGATTCTGGTCCGGAGTATGAGCCAGTAGAGGGCAGTGGATCAGAGTCCAATTCAACTAAGGAAAGTGTCCCCCCACCCAGAAGAATTTGAAGATCAGAACCAAGATCCGAAGACCTGCCCATCACCAGCAGCGCCAGACCCCAGGAAGAGGGGCCCAGTACAAGTACTGGAACAACACACCCAACCCAAAGAAACCTAATCTGGGTCCGGGCCCAGTCCTTCCTTCCCCATGCCCTGGTAATCCCTGATTTTACCGCACAGCCAGGTGTGCAGGTCGACACCACAGATTATGCCCCACTGGATTATTTTTATTTGTTTTTCTCCCCCGAATTGCTGCAGAGTATGGTACATCAAACCAAACTCTATGCACAGCAATTTATTGCTGCCAATCCCCCTTCATCTTATGCCCGCCCGTTTCATTGGTGATGTCTGACATTAGACGAATTCAAAATATTTTTTGGGTCTTACGTTTAATATGGGGCTTACAATGAACTCCATGGGTACTGGTACACCCACCCCATCCACCACATGCCCATATAGTCATCTGTCATGTCGAGGACAGGGTACAAGATGATCATGTGTTTCCTCCATTTTAGCGACAATTCACAGTGCTCACCCCGAGATCACTCCAGATAAGATAATTTATACAATATATGCCCCCTAATTTATGCCTTTTCCCAGAGATTCGTGGAAGTGTTCAACCCAGATAAAAACATCTTTGAAGAGGAGTCCCTCATACATGGCTTAAAACTTAACAAACTGTGTGATTGAGCCAATGTATACACCTTTAGAATCTATTAGGGTAAAGACTCCCAGCTCCAGCCCCATGATTGCCCCACATATATTGGAACCAGTGGGAAGATTGTCTGGGAGCTGGTATACCCCCTTATTTGGAAAAGGATACCACCTATACGTTGAAAACTACTATACAAGCCTGCCCCTATTTCACCATCTTCATTGAGAGACAACCCTGGCCTGCGGCACCTTCAAGAAAAACAGGAAGGTCTTCCCACAATATCTCCTCACCAAAAAACTGCAAAACGGGGAATCTGTCTTCATGAGGGATGAAGAGGTATTGGCCATGAAATATAGGGACAAGAAAGATGCCCACATCCTCTCTATTATCCACAACGACACTTTGGTGCAGATTCGGAGAAGACGTGGTCCCGTCATAAAGCTAAAATGTGTTCATGACTACAATCTGTTCATGGGGGGGTGGATTTAAATGACCAGATGGTACAGCCCTATTTGTCGACCCAGAAGTCCAGTTATGGGTACAAGAATGCCGCATTTCACCTTTTTCATATGGCCATGTACAATTCGTTTGTGTGTTGCCAAAGATCATCCGAAAACCAATCACTCACTTACTTCAACTACATTGAAGAAATGATCACTGCCCTCATTTATCAGCAAGGACCCACCCCAGCAAGTATTCGCTCTGATTGTGTGAGACGACTCCAGGAGCAACATATTATCTACAACATCCCCCCCCCCACAAAATCCAGAAGACGACGACAGAAAAGATGTTGTGTATGCTCCAGAGGAGGAGTCAGAAGAGATACCAGCTTCAATTGTCCCCAATGTCCCTCCCAACCTGGCCTGAGGATTAAAGATTGTTTCAAAAATGATCATACACAAATCAGATATTAGTTCCCCTTATTTTTAAAAGACTGCCATTTCCCCATTTCAAATACCTGTGTGGATCATTTGCCTGCTACCACGTTTACTGACCCTGGCCTGTTTACCCACAGTCTCTTTGCCTGCTGTTTTAAACCACATTTCTGACTTTCCCGTTAACTGACCCTGGCCTGTTTACTGATGATGTCTTTGCCTGCCATTTTAAACCACGTTGCTGACTTCCACGTGCACCGACCTCGGCCTGTTAATCGACCATGTTTTTGCCTGCCACTTGGACTGATCTTTTGCCCTACCACTTTAGTACACAGGGGTCTCACATATGTGAGGGGCTCCAGAAAAGCATTCTGAGTAGAGAAAAACAGTTTGAGGTCTGGTTTCCCAGAGGCTTCAAAGCATTTGGGTGAGAGAAGCCTCTCCCCCTTTCTCCCTGGCCCTAAGCTTGATGGTCCCTCCTGCTGCCTGGACCAATACTTTGGCTGTGCTAACCATATCGCTGCCTGTAATCACCCAGGACTTTATGGACTATGTTTCTTACTTCCTGCTGCCTGGACCAATACTTTGACTGTGCTGGCCATATCGCTGCTTGTAATGACCCAGGACTTTAGGGACTATGTTCCTTCCTGCTGCCTGGACCAATACTTTGGCTGTGCTGACCTTATCGCTGCCTGTAATGACCCAGGACTTTCTGGACCATGTTTCTTCCTGCTGCCTGAACCAATACTTTGGCTGTCTTGACCATATCTCTGCCTGCTGCCGCTATTGACTATGGAGAGTATTTCTGCCTGGACATCCCTGCCTGCTACCTGGACCAATGCTTTTGGCTGTGCTGACAGTATCTCTGCCTGCTGCCTGGATGATTGCTTTTGCTGTCGCTGACCACATCCCTTCCTGCTGCCTGGACCGATGCTCTCCTCTGTGGACCACTGCACTACTAAAACCACAGGCAATCTTTTGTTATTTGCTATGTACATGCTATGTGTTAGAAATAAGGAGGTGCCTTCAAAAATTTGTTTAGTAGTCAGAAAATGATATGTGTAATTTATGCTCCTAGAACGCCTGAAGGTGCTACTTGGATGTTGGGCCTCTGTATGTGGCCAGGCTGTGTAAAAGTCTCACACATGTGGTATCGCCATACTCAGGTGGAGTAGCAGAATGTATTTTGGGTTGTCATTTTTGCTATGTACATGCCATTAGTGCTAATTAGTGGTATGCGTATGCCACGTAAGAGATATAACGGAAAATTGTATTAAATACTTACCGTAATTTTCCTTTCCTGATGCAAAACCATGGCAGCATACTAGTGATAGAGCTCTGTCTCTTAACAGCTCCCTCAGGACCAGTGAATAGCATAAAAAAGGCATAGTAAGCCACCCCCCATTCTTTGTAATAAGCCACATACCGGAATGTACATGGCCGGGGCCATATGCTGCCATGGTTTGGCATCAGGAAAGGAAAATTACGGTAAGTATTTGATACAATTTTACGTTATATCTCTTACATGGCATATGCATACCACTAATTACACCCCAAAACACATTCTACTACTCCTCCTGAGTATGGCGCCACCACATGTGTGGGGAATTTTCACAGCCTGGCCACATAGAGCCCTTTTTGCCGTGACTGTGTGCTACATGGCCCTTGCAGAGCATTTGACCCTGTATATTGCTGCTTCATCTATAAAATCAGCCAATATCTTCAGTTCGTCCAGAGCATAAATGATATTCGCCCTTGGCACCCTCTCGCTCACTGCTGTCTCGATATTTTGAGTCCAGACTTTCAGAGCGGTTGCCACTTATGTGAGGGCTACTGCTAGATGGCAGGCTGCCCCGCATGCCTGATAGGTCTTTTTTAGATCTAAGTCTATTCTCCTATCCACGTCCTTAAGCCTACATTCACATAGGGGGCAACCTGACTTCGGCGCAACTTCACTAGGCGATTTCATTGCGACTTCCAGCGCGTCTTCAAGGACCTCAGGCGACTTTACAACACGACTTTTGCCAGGCGACTTTGCCTTGCCCAATCAGAGAAGGGAGGGAGGGGGCTGCCTAAAAATAAATACTATTATTTTAACTGTAAAGTCACTTCCATGTAGATGGGGATCCGACTTGGAGGCGACTTCTATTGAATCCTATGGGCACAAGTTGGATAGAAGTCGCCTAGAAGTAGAATAAGGAACCTTATCAGAAGTCGCTTTGAAGTCGGAGCGACTTCAGTCGTGTATATTAAGACGGCTCCCATTCATTTCAATGGGATTTCAAATGTCAAGCGACTTGGGGTGACTTGAGGCAACTCAAGTTGGATCACAAGTCGCCCCTGTGTGAACGGGCATTAAAAGAGGTTGAGTCCTCCATGGGGAGAGTCACGTTTTTTACCGGGCGGACAACCGCTGCGTCAACCGTAGGCGGTGCATCAAGTGATGTCCCCTCTGCTTCCTGTAGGGGTTATAACTTCTGCATCCGGTTGAGAGAAAACCTTTTTTCTGTCTTCTGCCACTCCTGCTTTGTGAGGTCTCTGATCTTGTCCATGAATGGAAAATGGGCTTGGCGCTTCTGTAGAAAAGGGAAGTAGGATTTAGTCTTCTTTGGGACTTCCTCTTCTTCCCATGAGATTGCCTGTTTTACTGCCCGAATGAAAGGTTCTACCTGTGAATGACTGAACCCTAGCTGCTCCGGCTCTTCCTCAAGGAGGAACTATCTTTCTCCGAAGGTTGAGCAGGCTGTAAGGATGCCCCACTGGGCAGTACCACACTGCTTGTTGAAGTCCCAAGATGGTTTTCCAATAGGACCTCTTCAGCAGGAGGCTGGGTCATTGGGATCAGTGAAGTAAATTCAGACAGAGACTTTTGCACTGCCTTCTTTAGCAGTGATGAAACTTGTGCAGTCTCCTGTTCTCTGTCTATTGCAAATTCCTCAAGGTAGTTTTTACACACCAGCTTGATGGACAGGTGGACTGCGCCATAGGCCCAGCATGGTTTCCTGCCTGGACACTTGCATTGCTCCAGAGACGAGGAGGCGTGACGTCTCTTCTTAGATTTTTTCCTAGAGTGGGAATGACGTATAACCGCATAAGAGGGCACTCTTTTAAGATTTCCTGAAAACTTATCAACTAATGGTCCCCCTACCTTAAATATTGAGTGTTTTGCATAGGTGGTGACTGCCTCATGATAGCAGAGACACAGGGACGGCCAACAGAAGATAGAAATAGCTACAAAGATAGATGATAGAGATAGGCAACTGAGATCCTCTTAGTGAGAACTGCTCCGATTCCTGCCAGCCCCTCCCCCTCCCTCTCCCCCTTTATTATTATTTATTTTTTTTTTTTATACAAAACATATAAAGAAATATTTCTCATCCACTGTGGGATGAATCAACCTTCTACACCATATACAGGTATATGCAGATCCATATACATATAGAGCCCCTTTGTTTTGTTTTTTTATAATAAAAAATCCTACCAGCATAGGGCGCCACGGAAACCTGCCGGAAAGAATCTGCAAAAGAAAAAGGCCAAGAAAGGACCTAAGTCGAGAGGCTGTACATTGCCTGCCCTACTCTCGGTCACTGACCCTTTTTAAAAAGCTCCTGGGAACAGGAGAACCCACCCCCCAGGCTTCTCCCCTTGTTGTGGGCAAAATTGCAAATCTTGCCCTTTCCCAAGATATCGACTGGAGCCTCTGTCGGCCAGTGCACATATGCGAATCGGCGCAACCTGATGACATCATCGGCGCGCCCCAGGCCAGTAAATACAGCGTCTGCCGGCCACCCCACACCTATAGGGGGGCCAGAACACTAGCTGTATGGAGCAACATGCTCCCCACACGATCCTAAGGAAAAAGCAGCAACAGACAAAGGAAATAAAGGACAGAGCAGGACCAGATGGCAAGGTAAAGACATAGTCTGAAGGGCCATAGAGCCCAAGGAAAATGAAAAGTTAGCAAGCTGCCCCCCCCCATGCCCCAAACTTAGTCAGGCTTTAAAGGCAGATTTCGTTCCTAAAGAGGAAACACTGCAGAAGCCCATTAAGACCCACAGAAGAGGGCTCCCAGGCTATTTAGCGCAATTTAGTGGCCCGAGCATTGGGACTTTGCACTGGGAGAGGCTTGAACCCAGGCGGCTACTGCTCAGCGGCAGAGGTTGGGGACATCAAACTGCTTACTTCATCACTGGTGCGTGGAGGTATTAAGAAAAAATTAAGAATAGGGGGGGCGGTTAACCATGCCTTTTTTTATGCTTATCAGTGGTCCCGAGGGAGTGGTTAAGAGGCGGAGCTCTATCACTAGTATGCTGCCATGTTGGAGTCAGGAAAACTTGTTACAATGACAATTTTGTGGGAAAAAAAATCTTAATTTTGCAAAGAATTGTGGGAAAAAACTAAACCGCGAAAAAACTCACCATGCCTCTTGCTAAATACCTTGGAATGTCTACTTTCCAGAAAGGGGTCATTTGGGGGGTATTTGTACTAAAATGAGATAGGTCGTCAGTATATCAGGTGTGATCAATTTTCAGTGATTTGCACCATAGCCTGTAGACTCTATAACTTTCACACAGACTAAATAATGTCCACTAATTTGGGTTATTTTTACCAAATATATGTAGCAGTATACATTTTGGCCCAAATTTATGAATAATAATTACTTTTTTGCAAAATGTTATAGTAGAAACTAAAAAAAAAAGTGTTTTTTTTCAAAATGTTCGCTCTTTTTTTGCTTATATCGGGAAAAATAAAAAAAACCAGCAGTGATTAAATAACACCAAAAGAAAGCTCTATTTGTGAGAAAAAATGATAACATTTTTGTTTGGATACAGTGTAGCATTACTGAGTAATAGTCACTCAAACTGTGAGAGGACTGAAAGCTGAAAATTGGTCTGGGAGGGAGGTGTTCTAAGTGACTGGTATTGAAGTGGTTAAAAATCCCATCATAGCCAGGGGTATATACTCTCCATAGTGTTTTGATTCACTATAGTGGGATGTGGCACTAAAGGTCTACATCCAGTGTTAATTTTAAAAAGATTGTTTTTAAAGAAACAGTGATTTTAATGATGCTTAAAGTGAAACAATGAACATGAAAAATTCCTTTAAATATGGTACCTGGGGGGTCTGCCTGCAAAGTGGCACATCTGTACCGTGTATAGAACCTGCTGCAGCAAAACTGACATTTATAAAGAAAAAAAAGACATTTAAATTAATTTTCCCTGCAAGCTTTCTTTATTTAGTAAACAACAGCTTGGGGCCACAATTTAGTGCACTCCGAACAAGTTTAGAGATTTTTAGGATACATTCTGGTGTCTTTGGCAGACTTTGGATGGAAATACCAGGGAAACAGGGAAAGGTAATCATAATGGGGGACTTCAATTATCCCCATATTGACTGGGTTGAGGGTACAGCTCACTCATTAAAGGTCCGTCATTTCATGAATATCTTACAGGACAACTTCATGTCACAATTGGTTGATTCCCCAACTAGAAAGAATACCCTGTTAGATCTTCTAAGTACAAACGAACCAAGTCTGATCTCAGATATGGCGATATGCGACATCTTGGGATCTATCGATCATAGGATGATCGCATTTAACGTAAACCACAGGAAAAGGAGGCATGAGGGTAGCATAAAAACACTAAATTTAAAATGGGCCAATTTTGCTAAACTGCGATCATTACTACATGACATAAATTGGGACAAAATTCTAGAAGTATTGAGCACAGAAGAGAAATGGGAAGGCTTAAAGAGCCTATTAAACAAAGGTATCACACAGTACATTCCAATGAGCAATAAATATAGAAGAGCTAAGAATAAACCAGTAATGTAAAAAGCCTCATTAAGAAGAAAACTGTGGCCTATAAAAAACTTTAAAGGGAATGGGTCACCCTTAGCATTACAACACTACAGGGAATGCAATAAGAAATGTAAAACCGCAATCAGGGCGGCTAAAAACGACTACGAGAGACACATAGCGGAAGTAAAAAAACCCAAAGAACTTTTTTTTAGATATATTAACAGTAAAAAGGTAAAAATCTGAGCTCATTGCACACATAAAGGATGAGGATGGGAGGATGGTTACAGATGACACAAAGAAGGCAACTGTACTAAATACCTTCTTCTCCTTAGTTTACATAAGAAGAACAAGGTTTTGCCGACCACGATTGTACTGCTAGTGACACAACACTGGACATAACCTTGTGGCTAACAGAGGATGGAGTCAGGGAAGGACTTAACAAACTTAACACAAATAAATCACTGGGACCAGATGGCTTACACCCGAGAGTCCTTAGAGAACTCAGTCAGGTTATTGCCAGGCCATTGTTCCTAGTCTTTATGGACAGCATAATGACAGGATTGGTACCAGCTGATTGGAGAAAGGCCAATGTGGTACCAATATTCAAAAAGGGGCAGAGACATATTCACGGAAATTACAGGCCAGTCAGCCTAACATCAGTAGTGGGTAAATTATTGGAGGGAATGATTATGGGCTATATCCAAGGATTCATAGAGGAAAAGAATATCATTATTAGTAATCAGCATGGCTTTAGGAAAGGTCATTCCTGCCAGCCACCAACCTGCTAACATTCTATGAGGAAGTGAGCTGCCATCTAGATAGGTGTGGTGTATCTGGATTTTGCAAAAGTATTTGATACAGTCCCCCATAAGCGCTTAATCTACAAGCTAAGATCCACAGGCATGGACCATAGGGTTTGTGCTTGGGTAAGAAACTGGTTAAAGGGACGTGTCCAAAGGGTAGTGATAAATAACATGTACTCAGACTGATCTAAAGTGGTAAGCGGAATACCTCAGGATTCGGTCTTGGGACCAATTCTATTCAACTTATTTACAAATGATATAGAGGATGAAATAAGTAGTTCAGTCTCCGTTTCTGCAGATGATACAAAGATAAGCAGAGCAATAAACTCACACCGGGACATAGAAATTTTACAGAATGACCTAAATAAAATAATGGAGTGGGCAGACAAATGGCAAATGAGGTTTAATGTGGCGAAATGTAAAGTAATGCACATGGGGGCAAAAAACATAAATGCAAACTATTCACTGGGGGGAAACCTCTGGGAGACTCAAGGATGGAGAAGGATCTAGGAGTCCTAGTAGATGACAGATTAAGCAATAGCATGCAATGTCAAGCAGCAGCTACAAAAGGAGGCAGAATATTAGCATGCATAAAAATGGGATATACTCCAGGAATAAAACTAGAATTCTGCCACTTCATAAAACCCTGGTTAGGCCACATCTGGAGTACTCTGTCCAATTCTGGTCACCGGTTCTCAGAAGGGATGTGCTAGAGCTGGAGAGATTTCAAAGAAGGGCAACAAAACTAATAAGGGGACTGGAGGACCTCAACTATGAGGAACGACTGCAATCACTAAAACTATTCTGACTGGAGATGCAATGCTTAAGGGGGGACATGATAGAGATTTACAAGTACCTCAATCATATAGGAAAAAAATGATTTAGTCCTAGGGAGTGTACGAGGATACGAGGCCACAGAAAGAGACTGGAGGAGAGGCATTTTAACCTCAAACTGTGCAGGGGGTTCTTCACTGTCAGGGCAATAAGGATGTCAAACTCTCTCCCACAACTGGTGGTGGCTGTGGGGAGTCTGGATATCTTTAAAAGACTCTTGGATGTATATCTCCTAGAACGCAACATACAGGGATATGGGAAAAAAATGTAGCTACTGACACACATACACCTACATAGGCTGAACTGGATGGACTATTGTCTTTTTTGGCCTTACCTACTATATATCTATGTAACTATAACAAAGTTTCACACCACAGTAAATATGCCTTATGTGAAGAAGCCAAATTATAGTACACTCAGGCAAAGATTAACATTTTTTTTAGATAAAATCTGGAGTCTCTTTCGCAGACTTTAAATAGAAGTAACAGATGCAGAAACATTGGTCTTTGGATGTTGGTGCCTTCAGCCCATAACTTTTTAGAGGTAGTCTTGATAAAAACAAGAACTGTCCTTGCTGTAAAAAAAAAAAAGTGATGCCCCTGTCAAATCTCTGTGGGAAAATTGGTCTTTGGGTGTTTGTGCCCTCACCTTGTAACTTTCTAGAGGTAGTCTTGATGAAAGCAGAATTGGCCTTGCTGTAAAAAATTTAAATTTGACGACCCTGTCACACAGTTGTGCAAAAATTTGTCTTTGGTTGTTGTTGGTGTACCAGGGTCTGGCTGGTACTCCTGGGTACTGCTGGGTACTGCTGGCTGGTACTGCTGGGTACTGTTGGCTGGTGCTTCTGGGTACTGGTGGGTACTGCTGGCTGGTACTTCTGAGTATTGCTGGGTACTGTTGGCTGGTGCTGCTGGGTGCTGGTGGGTACTGCTGGATGGTACTGCTGGATACTGCTGGCTGGTGCTTCTGGGTACTGGTGGTTATTGCTGACTGGTACTGCTGGGTACTGCTGGTTGGTACTTCTGGGTCCTGGTGGGTACTGTTGGGTACTGCTGGATACCGGTGGGTACTGCTGGCTGGTACTTCTGAGTACTAGTGGGTACTGCTGGATGGTTATTGATCCCCACCATCAGTGTGACAGGAGCGGCACTAGAGGAGGTATGTGGCTTCAGTAGAAAGCAGAGCCAATGCTTCCTATATCACGTCAGTAATTGTCACAGGCAGAGTACATTCGGTATCACTCCGCCTGTGAAGGAGTAGACAAAAAAGGTTGAACCCTCCAAAAAGGGACTTTAAAGAGCATAAACAGACAAGAAGAGAGGAATGTACACCAATTACTGTAAAAACATGTATTTTATTACAAAAGCTACTATAACAGAATCATTGGAAGGATAGTGAGAGGGCTGGGATATAAGTGCAAAGACAGAGGGGCAGGCAGCCAAAAAAAGAATACAAACAAACAGATGGGCCTCTTTTACAGTGAGATAGTAGATGAAATATCCAACGTGTTTTGAGGCAATTGATGTAGACAGTCTTCTTCAGGGAGTTTCAAGATACGTATAAACAAGGCTCGAGTTCCAATGCCGCTGTTGAATAGGCCCATTCGCGCGAGCAAAGAAGTGTGTAGGGAGGGGAGGGGAAGGACAAGTAGAGAGCCGTAGAAAGGCGGGGCCCAATGCTAGTCCGTATAGCCGGCAGTCTTATTGAATGGTAGTAAATGAAGTACGTGTCCAACTGATGGGACTAGGTACAAGGGTGCAAACCGGAGGAGAAGGTGAGAGAGGGAAAATTCCATCCAGTCAAATCTGATTTGCACAAAGGAAAGGACTGTACATTCATCAGTTATGTATGGTCTTCCACCAACCCAGGGCAAATATAAGACCTATGCACATCAACGCAATACACATAATGTGTGGCCAGGCTATGGCAGCATGTGGAAGTATGACAACTCCAAGGAGCGATGTGACGGCTCCTGCACAGTGCTGGGTACTGTTGGGTACTGCAGGCTGGTACTGCTGGGTACTGATGGGTACTGCTGGCTGGTATTTCTGAGTACTGTTGGGTACTGCTGGTTGGTTATTGATCCCCACCATCAGTGTGGAGGAAGCATGTGGCTGCAGTAGAGGGCAGAGCCAATGCTTCCTATATCACACCAAGAACTATCAGAGGCAGAGTACATTTGGTGGAGGAGTAGACATTATACAGGAAGCATCGGCTCTGCTTCCTCTAGCTACGGCTCAGATCTTTACGCTGATGCTTGAGGATGGCTGGTCAGGAATCGCAATCTGGGCTTGCCAACCCACCATCCCAGAGCAGAAGGCACAGGCTACATCAGAGGATGCTGTGGGCCACATGTCAAAGTGTCACACAGTTGTGCATAAATTGGTCTTTGGTAGAGTTGGGCAAACCCGGACTGTAAAGTTCGGGTCCGTACTGAACTTTCGGGTGTCTGGGACCCGGACCCAAATCCGGACTTTTCAAAAAAAGTCCGGGTTCGGGTCCGGGGTTCTGGTAATTTTACCAAAAGTTCTGTAAAAAAGTCCAGGAAAGTCCTAGAGGTCTGCAAAAGGAAGGAAAATTGGGGTAAGGGTGGGACAAGTGCCCTACAAAGA
Source organism: Glandirana rugosa (assembly GCA_018402905.1). Lineage (NCBI taxonomy): Eukaryota > Metazoa > Chordata > Amphibia > Anura > Ranidae > Glandirana > Glandirana rugosa. The sequence goes on from BLSH010204486.1 coordinate 327,812, forward strand.
AATGGGGACAGGGAAATAACTAAAAGCATTTTTAAAAAAATAAAAACATAAAAAAAGCAAAAATGTAGGTGGATGTGGACCATCTTCAAACTGGGTCTGAAAAGTATCAATTAACGGTAGAAGCCATATAACTGTTCTAAAATCATCTTCAAACTGTGTCAAAAAAGTATAAATAAGCCGGGAGAACCCATATCACTGTTCTGCGAACATCTGGAAACTGTGTGTGTCACTTTAAATAAAACCGGGACTAACTGAACTACTGTTCTGCAAACATCTGGAAGCTGTGTGTGTCACTTTAAATAAAAACGGGACTAACTGAACTACTGTTCTGCAAACATCTGTAAACTGTGTGTGTCACTTTAAATAAAACCAGGACTAACTGAACTACTGTTCTGCAAACATCTGGAATCTCTGTGTAACACTTTAACAAAAACCGGGGCGAACCCATATCACTGTTCTGCAAGCATCTGGAAGCTGTGTGTGAAACTACAGCATAGAGAAGAACAGGGATATGGTTTCGCTCTGCTATAGTTTCACACTTCAGTTCAGTTAGTCCCGTTTTTATTTAAAGTGACACACACAGCTTCCAGATGTTTGCAGAACAGTAGTTCAGTTAGTCCCGGTTTTATTTAAAGTGACACACACAGTTTCCAGATGTTTGCAGAACAGTGATATGGGTTCTCCCGGCTTATTTATACTTTTTTGACACAGTTTGAAGATTTTAGAACAGTTATATGACTTCTACCATTAATTAATACTTTTCAGACCCATTTTGAAGATGGTCCACATCCACCTCCATTTTTGCTTTTTTTATGTTTTTATTTTTTTTAAAATGCTTTTAGTTATTTTCCTGTCCCCATTTCTTTGTATGGCACTTGTCCCACCCTTACCCCCATGTCCTTCCTTTTGCAGACCTCTAGGACTTTCCAGGACTTTTGTACAGCCATTTTTGTGCCTAAAAGTTAGGGTCCCCATTGATTTCAATGGGGTTCGGGGTCCGGGACAAAGTTCGGGTTCTGTCCGGACCCGAACCTGGACTTTGTCCCGAAGTTCGGCCGAACCAGCAGAACCCGGACTTCTAGAAGTTCGCTCAACTCTAGTCTTTGGGTGTTGTTGGTGCCTTCCCACCAAGTGACTACATCCAGCTGAATTACCCTGGTGAGGACACATAAAGTTGGATCCTTTTGGGATTTCTATATCAGCAGGTGGAGTCGATGTTTAGCCTAAGTTCCAGTGAGTGATTACCAACAGCTGATTCCCCTTTGTGGAGACACACGCATATAGATCCTTTTTGGACCTTAGGATCTGGTAAGCTTCCATCTACTGTGTTTATTCCATAGCACGGTGGTGAAGCATTTTTGGATGTACTGGCATTAAATCTTCACTTATGCACTGTAGTGGATGGACACTGTCAGTTGATACAGCAGATGATTCATAGATTAACCAACTCCTTTCACATATTTGTTTGTTAAGAATTGGGTTTTTAATACAATCATAATTTTGAACTCTTGTTTTTCAGACTTTGTTTCACTATTTTTTTAAACACTTGGTAATTTTTTATAAGTTTTTGAACTTATGCACTTAATTTTGACAGGGCACTTTACTTATTACTGCATTTATTGCATCCTACCAATCCAGGGATTTTTTAGTGCAGCAGTCTTTTTGGCCATGTGCACCCATTTTTAATTATACGAAAGCAAGAATTGGCCTTGTTGTAAAAAAATTTAAATTTAACGCCCCTGTCACTAGGGATGGGCCAAACGGACCCCTGTTCGGTTAGCACCAGAACTATCGAACATTACGAAAGTTTGGACAGAAACAATGAACCCCATTGATGTCAATGGAACCAGAACGTCAAAAACCAAAAGTGCCCATTATGAAAGGTTTATATGCAAGTAATTGGGCATACAATGGTTATAGGGGTCTGGGTCCCGCCCTAGGGAACATGTAAAAAAGTTTGTAAAAAACTTCATTTTTAAATGAGCAGTGATTTTAATAATGCTTAAAGTAAAAAAAATGAAAAATTCCTTTAAATAATGTGCCTGGGGGGTCTCCTTAGTCTGCCTGTAAAAGGGCGCATCTCTGATGTGTAGAACATAGCCAGAGCAAAATTACATTTCAAAAGGAAAAATTGTCATTTAAAATCGTGGCTCTCGGCAAAATAGATAAAAATCAGTGAAAAAATTTGCGTAGGGCCCCCCAGTCCATACCAGGCCCTTCGGGTCTGGATTGGATTTTAAGGGGAACCCCACGCCAAAATTTTAAAAAAATTGACATGGGGTCTCCCATAGAATCCAAACCAGACCCTTATCTGAGCATGCAACATGGCCGGCCCCCCATGTTGATGGCATGTAGCCTGGTACGTTCAGGAGGGAGGGGGGCTCTCGCTCGCCCCCCCCTCTGAACCATACCAGGCTACATGCCATCAACATGGGGAGTATGGGTGCTTTGGGGCGGGGGGCTCTGCGCCCCCCACCCCAAAGTACCTTGGGGACAAGAGCCTCTTCCCCACAACCCTGGGCTGTGGTTGTGGGGGTTTGCGGGTTGGGGTCTTATCGGAATCTGGAAGCCCCCTTTAATAATGGGGTCCCCCGATCCTGGCCCTTCATGTGAATTAGTATTGGGTACATCATACCCCTACTAATTCACCAAAAGTGTCAAAAAAAAAAGAAAACAAACACAGGAGACAATTAGAGACAAGTCCTTTATTAAAAAAAAAAGAAAAAATATGTGTCCCCTGTTGTAATCCATCGTCAATCACAGCGAGCGACGGACCCGGAAAAAACAAAACGCAACAGCTTCTCCTCCATGGGAGGGCTCCTGTCAACTGTGCTCTGTTTATTATGACAGTTTATTTATAGTGAAGGGAGGGGCCACCAGGTGAGGTAAGAGCATGGCCTGCCCCCTCTGACATCACATGACATCAGAAGGGGCTGGGTAACCTGCGTACGTCGCCAGGTGGCCCCGTCCTGCCATATAAATTAACTGTCATAACAAACAACGGGCAGATGACAGGAGCCCTCCCAATGGGGAGGAGCTGTGCACACCGTCTGCACGCCATGCATTATGGGGTGTTCTGCAGCAGTGAAGCAAACTGTTCACCCATCCTTAATTGTCACGCAGTTGTGCAAAAGTGTGTCTTTGGGTGTTGTTGGTGCCTTCATCACATAACTTTGTAGAGGTACTCTTGATGAAAGCAAGAGTTGGCCTTGCTGTAAAAAAATTAAATGTGATGCCCCCATCACACAGTTGTGAAAAATTGGTCTTTGGGTGTTGTAGGTGCCTTCAACACATAACTTTCTAGAGGTAGTCTTGAGGAAAGCATGAGTTGGCCGTGCTGCGAAAAACTAAAATTTGATGCACCTGTCAAAAAGGTGCGGAAATATTGGTCCTTGGGTGTTAATTGTGCCCAGGAAATCTATACTAAAAAAATGAGTTTAAGATAAAATCAACAACCACAAAGCTAGGCAGCCTAGTGTTGCAGAGTTTTGTGATACCAATAACACTTAATCAGTGACACCTGGGGTTTGATGGCTGCTGTCAGCTGGTCAACTGCGTCTGTGGACAGATGCGCTCTTTTAACTGTCACAAAACCTTCGGCAGCACTGAATGCCTGTTCTGAAAGCATGCTGGATGCAGAGCAGCTCAGCAGCTCAATTGCATACTGGGCAAGTTCTGGACAGTGGCCTATTCTCATTACCCAGAAACTTAGTGGATCGTCTACTGCGGGGTCAGCAACCTGTAAATCGTGATCTCCCAGTAGATCATGGACAGGTGACTGGTAGATCTCAGTCTGGGCTTGCTGAGCCACTATTCCAGAGCATCACACAATGCAGAGGGACTACTTGTAAAGTTGGAGCTGTAGTAGGGAGCAAGAGCCGCATAAGCTGATGTCTCCTCTGAGTGATAAAAACTATACCTCCCATCCTAGCTAGTGGTCTCCAGAGTGGTGCCAACAACTGGAAAGAAGAGGGAAACGCGATCTGAGTGTGTTTGACAGGTGGCGAGGAGGCAGTATGTTGGCGTCTCACCACCTGATTTAAACCTATGATTGTCGTTCAATGCACGTGATTGCAACACGGTAGTATGACAATTAGAGGTTTAAATCAGTTTTGAGGAGGCAACACTGTACCCCATGATCTTTGACTTCTCCCATGTTGTTCAGGTAGATCTCCACCTCTTTAAGGTTGCCTACCCCTAGTCTACTGGAAAGCTCTCCATGTCTGTTTTTGCCCCTAGATAATATTACACCATTTGATACAGACGCTGCTGATGGGATGTTGAAGGTGACAGCCTTGGGTGCCGAGGGCTAAAAAAATGTTGAAATGCATCACTGAGGTGGCCTCCTTCTCTACCGCTCCTCCTTTGACCAACAGAACCCTCAAAACTAACTTTTCCATGAAACTGTAACCTACCAGAGCCTGGAAAGGCGTTAAATAAACTCCACTTTAAGATTTCCTCAAGATATTTCATCCTCTGCTCCCTCTGTGGACACGGGATGAGTTCCGAAACTTTCCCCTTGTAACGGTGGTCAAGGAGTATTGCCAACCAATAATGATCCTTATCCTTGATGCCACAAATTTTCGAATCCTTTCACAGGCTTTGAAGAATAAAGAAGGCCATGCACTGCAAGTATGCGGAGGCATGAGAAGCAGAGTCCTCTGGATCACTGAGGATTATAGTATCTGGAACTCCCTCCTCCTAGCCATGTACTACTCCCAAGGTTTCTGGGGACTGAAAATCATCTCTTAAGGATTGATGTATGTCTTCCACTGCTTCAATGCATCCAAAAACCAAAACTGCCATAATCATCATCCCTCTCCTCTTGTGTGTTCTGTGGTGTTGCAAGAATGGTGTCTGCATAAAGTGGGCCTTGAGAGGAAAGGATGTCCTCTTCTTTCTACCGCTGCTCTACCTCGAGTGCCCTGTCCATAATGCCATGCAGAGTTTGCACCAGTAGGAACACAACAGGGATTATGTCACTGATGCATGCATTGTCATGGCTCACCATCCTTGTTGCCTCCTCGAATGGTGAAAGTACAGTGCATGCATCCTTTATCAGCAGTCATTGGTGTGGGGAAAAAAAGCCAAGGTGCCCAGAGCCTGCCCTTGTGCCATACTCACACAGGTACCCGTTGACGGCCCTCTGCTGCATGTGCAGCCGCTGCAGCATTGCCAGAGTTGAGTTACACCTGGTAGGCATGTCACAAATCAGGCGGTTTATAGGTAGATGGAATTCCCACTGAATTTCAAGCCAACCGAACACTGGCTGTGTATAACCGCCTCAAATGACTACAGACTCTTCTGGCCTGTTTTAGAAGATCTTGCAAACCTGGGTACATGTTTTAGAAACTCTGCAACACCAAACTGAGTACATATGCCAGGCATGGCACATTTGCCAACTTTCCCTGTCGAAGGGCAGACAGACAGTTAGTGCCATTATCACACACCACCATTCCTGGCTCAAACTTCGATGGCGTGAGCCACCTCTGGGCCTGCTTCTGCAGAGGTGAAAGAATCTCTGCTCCAGTGTGGCTTTTGTCCCAAAGACAGGCCAGCTAAAGCACTGCATGTCATCTTTTAGCTTGACTCATTGAATGGCCCCTCAAACACATAGGAGGTACTGGTAGTTCATAGGACAATCCAGAAGAGGAGGGCATGGAGGAGGAGGAGGAGAAGGAGGAGGAGAAGGGAATAGCGCTGGCAAATCTTGCATCATCACTACCAGCTGTATGCAGACATGGTGGCAAAACAAGCTACAGCACTGAGCTCTGCCCTTCATCCTTCCTAGTTGCAAGCAGAGTTACCCAGTATGCTATAAATGAAAAATATTGTCCCTGACCATGCTTGCTGGACTACGAGTCAGCAGTAAGGTGGACCTTGTGACAGACTGCCTTGCCCAACGATGCCAAAACATTTCCTTCCACATGATGGCACAGAGCTGGAATGGCCTTATGTGAAAAGAAATAGCGACTGGGAACCTGTCATTGTGGTACAGCACATTCTGCAAATTCATAGAAGGGGCAGAATCCACCAGATGGAAAAGCAGTTTTAAAGCCAGCAGCTTTGACAAGCTGGAATTTAGACACTGGGCATGTGGGTTGCAGGAATTTTTTTTTTTGCACTGCAGCAGCTGGGGCAGAAAAAATTGCCTGCTACACTCTACAGCTGGTGGTGTGCTGCTGGCAGATGTGTTGCAAGGACCTGTAACACCCTTTGCTATACCATGATCCCTTTCAGTGGAGGCTGCTGAGAGGTCATGAGATATAGCAGGGTTACAAATGAGAGGTGAGGAGTGCGGAGGAGAAGAATTTGGTCCCTTGTGTGTGGCTTTCAGGAGCTCTTGCCAATGAGCTGAGTGGTGGGAGATTAAATGCGTTGTCAAGCATGTGGTCCCCAAATGGCAGGTGTTTTTGCCGTGCTTGATCTGCTTGCGGCAGAGATGAAAATTGCACCAGTGTGATTGTCTGCACTTGTGATGAAAAAGGGCCACACAGCTGAGCTCTGGGAAATGGGCTGGAAGAGAACAGTTCCACAATTGGATAGCATAGAATGGCTGCTCTCTACTCTCAAATGATACCTGCCTTTGGAGGACATCCTGCCTCATTGGGGTTGTTTCTCCCCCTCACTTTCCTCCTCTGCTCTATCCGGCACCGAAGTCACATCTGTGACCTCATCAGCATCCCCTCCATCCTCATCATCACTAGAGGTAACTTGGCAATACACTGGGCTGGGGGAACATGACTGCCAATTTGTTGTTTATCAGTGTTCTCCCCTCCCTGTTGGCTCATGTTAGTCCCTTCCTCTACCTCAGAACCAACATCTGAATCAAGTAATATCTGTGCATTGTCAAGCAGCAAGTGGCTTAAACTGTGTTCAAATAATTCAGCTTAATTTCTATGTATGATTCTGGGGCTACGGCAGGAGTAGCTGCGGACAAGGAGGCAGAAAAAGCCACTCTGGCAGGTGCGGTGGATGGTGCATTAGTGTCAGCTTGAAGGGTCACAGAGTATGAGGATGGTTTACTAAGCCAGTCCACCACCACCTCTGCATGCTGTGGCTGAATAGCACGGGCAACATCACTAAACAGAAACAAAGGCGCCCTGCCTGAGGACGGACCATGTCTCCCTTTGCCTATGGAGACACACACTGCTGGGCCCCTCATAATGCCATGGGAATGTCTTACACTGCTTTTTGGCCTCCCAGACATTATGGGGGCTTATTACCCACATTTTCTAGATACTGGGAAATATGTGATTGGATGCACTTTATTTACTGAAAAGTGGTGTTTGGTGCACTTTAAATTGAGGACTGACAATGACAGCAATGTAAAAACTATAAAAAAAGAAAAAAAAAAAGGTGGGGTGGACACTGCATCCCAGTCAGAAAAACTGCAACTGACAATTTTTTTAAAAAAGGGGGCAGGCAGGGGACAAAAAAAAAAGACAAAAAAAAACACTCAGCAACCAAAAAAAGGGGGTATACAACAGCACTGTATACAGCACTAAATGCAATGTAATGCTGTGTTAAACGTTGCACTACACTAACACACTACACTGATGCACTATTTTCACACTAAACTAAGGCTGGCTATACATTATAACATTTTCTTGTACAATTTTCCTTTAGATTTACCAAAACCATATAATATTAGGTCATACCTAAACACTTTCAATTTGTATGCAATCAGGCAGGCCCTTTCACTACATAGCAGAAGGTAAATCTAAAGGAAATTGAATAAGAAAATTGTACAATGTATGGCCAGCTTAACACTCTGCACTCAAGAGACACAATAAGTCAACAGTGAACATACTAACTGCTTGTAGCAAAACAAGCCCTGCTCTATCTATCTCCACTTCAACACACTACAAGAGCTGGCTATGGAAAGTTAGCTTTCATAGTGTGGGGTGGGACTATAAGTACTGAGCCGTGATTGAAGACATCACTTTGTTCAATCAGCGCTCTGACAGTACTAATTGGCGAAGCCTTGCACCTGACCAGCGGCCCTAGAATGCACTGTGAAGCCCGCCGAGATACCCGCCATTTCCGATGTTCACTGAACGGTCAAACAGGCAAATGTCAGGCGGAACTTATGCTCAGCTTGAACTGTTCTACCATCTCTAATGTCGATTTTCTTAAGGAGCAGAGTCTGTTCACTTTGCAAAGTGAATATTAACTAATAAAATTAGTTTGTATTTACTTTTAATACATAATCATGTGTTAGCATAACTCCTGTCTGTTTACATTTCCAGAATGCACGATTGGGTATTTGACATAATCACAGGTTCACCTTATTTATTAATGTTCTGTTTGCAAAGAATACTTTTTTGTAGTGAACAGCACATACACACACGAAAATGAAATATTTTTGATAATTTATTATTGTTTTTTTCCATTATTTATATGCCATAGTTCTCATTAAATGCATTCATTATTCTTTTTTTTTATCTTGTAGGCATTATGGCAGCTTTTCCAACTGTACAGAAATTACTGCGCTGTATGCTGGATGCTTTTGGCCAAACACCTTGGCAGAGAGATTCATTACCGGAATACATAGACAATTTTTTTCAAACTGCACTTTGGACACAGTCACATGGGAAGATCCCCCAGATGACATCCTCACAACTCTTATTCTAGTTCCAATTTTCTTGACAGCAGCAATGATCAGCCTAGTTGTTTGGTGCAGTAAAAGAGGTGATATTTTTGGATAAAAAAATTCCTTGGGACTTGGAAAGAATTAGAATGAAGCTTCGATGGAAGAATATTTATCCTAAAACAATAACTACTAATAAAATGTACAGTGACATTTATGTTCCTCACCAATTGCATCTTTGCTACACAAACATTTTGAGAAAATGCCAAAATTGTTTTACAAATGCAGTAGGTTATTTACAGCTTTTTATTTGTTTTTCTGTCTTGACCTTGGCATTCATTTATTTTCCATTTTTCAGTTTTCTGCCAGTTAAAAACAATTCCACTATTTTTATATTGTAAAACCACTACTGTATATGTACAGATGGAGACTGTTGGACCTGTAAATTATTTTAAATCCCTTAGGGCACTTTCACACTGGGGTGGGGAGGGGCGGTACCGGCACATTTACCTCTATTAAAGCGGCGCTATGGAGCTGCTATGCAGACGGGAGAGGGGTTAACAAGGGGTTAAAAGCACCACCGCTCGGTGCTTCCAAGGCGGTGTATAACCGCTTCGGGAACGCCATCCTAAAGATGCTGCTTGCAGGACTTTTCCTCTCTTCACGCAAGCGCACTGCCCCAGTGTGAAAGCACTTGAGCTTTCACACTGGGGAAGAATGGGGGGGGGAGTATTTCAGGCACTGTACAGGTGCTATTTTTAGCAACACAGCACCTGAAAAACATTCCAGTGTGAAAGGGGTCTTAGCAGTATAAAAAAAAAAAAACAGTCTTTATAACAGGGAATATACAATGTCATAATCAGACAACCAAATTAAAGATATTAACAGTAAACATTGTTCTAGTGTAGCAAATACTAACAAAGACAAAATAAGTGCTTTGCATCATTTGTGTGTTTTATGTCTTAATATACGTGTGAAAACTATGACATTCCAGAATATAAATATACTTTATTTGTACTTTTCCTACCTTTTAGCTTGATGTATGTCCAGTTATACCCTTTTAAACAACCTCATCTTTTCCAGAAAACTGTGTGCTGCAACTACAGTTACAGTCACAGATGACAAAGGTGGAACAAAGGTTTTCTGGCAAATGGCAAATATCATACAGCATCCACACCTAAATGTCAACCCTATCTACTGGTTTCAGATTCATTTTACCAACACCTATTTTTAGAATTGATGACCAAATTTATACCAGAATAATGGTAATTACATAAGAGTAAATATGTTCACCAAAATAGTTTGAGTGAAGTATCTGCAAACGTTTGATCACTGATGCCATCTTTAGTTATAGCAGTGGTTCTCAACTCCGGTCCTCGGGACCCACCAACAGGCCAGATTTTAAGTATTACCTTGGGGAGATGCAGACTAGAACACTGCTATCACTGAGCAGCAAATTATATCACCTGTGATGTATTTCAGTTATCCTGCAAACCTGGCCTGTTGGTGGGTCCCGAGGACCGGAGTTGAGAACCACTGAGTTATAGTGACATTAGATGGACCCTTACAACCTTTTCAATGTCTTACTACCCTTTCTCTAGTCACAGGCATCAGAGCAGTCTTTAATTATCTACATCATGCTTCAAGGTCATAGGGTGCACTGGGAGTTGAACTCAATTTCCATCACCTCCGAATGATATCAAGTCATAGTTCCATACTACACTGTGTGCACAATTATTAGCCAAGTTTTATTTTTGAGGATTCATTTCATTATTGAACAACTACAGGGCTCTCAATCAATCCAAAATGTTAATAAACCTTAAACCTGAATATTTAACCACTTCAGCCCCGGAAGGATTTCCAGCTTTAGGACCGGAGCACTTTTTGCGATTCGGCGCTGCGTCGCTTTAACTGACAATTGCGTGGTCGTGCGACTTTGTACCCAAACGAAATTTGCGTCCTTTTTTTCCCACAAACAGAGCTTTCTTTTGGTGGTATTTGATCACCTCTGCGTCATTTCTGATCGCCGCTATAAACAAAAGAAGAGCGACAATTTTGCAAAAAAACCCAAATTTCTTACTTTTTGCTAAAATACAAATCCAAAAAAAATATATAAAAAAACATTTTTTTTCACCGTTTTTGGCCGATTTATATTCTTCCTCATATTTGCGATAAAAAAATCGCAATCGGCGTTTATTGATTGGTTTGCGCAAAAGTGGTCGCATTTACGGATGATG
>BLSH010204486.1:396338-409786 GCA_018402905.1 Glandirana rugosa
TTTGTAACTTTGTTACCCCGAAGCCCCGAAGGAAGGAGTCACAAAATGTGAGAGAAATGAGCGAAGGATACCGGGTTCAGTCTTACGTCCCTAAGATGAGACTAAGGAAGGGTTAGCGGTCCCCGTGGTCCGTCCCAACGGGGGAAAGTGGTGAATATAAACGATATCGCAAACTCCGGGACCGCCTTCGCTCGTCCCTTGTGGGGTTGTATGTACCGTAAGATACACCGTGTGCGGTCGTGTTCACGCAAGATAAGCGTCTGCTACATAACTAAAAGTAAAGGAGAGGCAACTAGAGGGAGGGTTTACATGCGTTCGATGATCTACTAAAACCTGTCTAAGGATTTTTCAAAATTGACTATAAGGCCCAAAATCTGTCCAAAATCATCTAGTAGCTTGCGTACATTTGGGAGGGAGATCAACGGAGAGGAAATGAAAATCAATACATCGTCTGCGAATAGAACGCACTTGTGCTGGCGTGTGCCACATAGAATGCCATGTATGTTGGGGTGTTCCCTGCTCGCTTCCGCCAGGGCCTCAAACGCTATAGCAAATATAAGTGGTGAAAGGGGGCAACCCTGCCTGGTGCCCCTGGCGATTGGGAAGGAATCAGAGTAGAATCCCTGCATTCTGACTTGGGCCATAGGAAGCGAGTAAAGAGAGTGTAAAACACTGAGGAAGGAAGCCCCGAAGCCCCATTGTTTCAATGTTTCAAAAATATAAGGCCGAGGAGTGCGCATGCGCGAGAGCTCCGTAATGGCAGCTTAAGCCTGGAGCTCCGCACGCCCTGGGAAACCGGCACCCGCAACGCCTCCCACAGCTAGCCAGGAACGGCGGAATCGGGAGCCCAGACACCCGGTGCTCTCCCTGAGACCCCCTGGATGTCCGGACTGCAGGCCAGACGCAACCTCAGACCGCAATTCGAGGACACAGCGGTGCACGGGTGTACCAAGATGGCGGCCGCAGCGGAGACACATGTAGCCACCACAGAAGGAGATAGTGATGCCAGGCAGGTGATCTCTCCAGCCACCCTCACATACCTGCCTGTATCCCTGGAGGTCACCCGGCTCACAGGGGCCCCATCCCCGGCCTCCACAGAATCCCTCATAGCCTGCACCCTGTAGGAATGTGCTTTCTCCCCAGATGGGCCTACTCCGGCCTACCACCGCATGGACCTAACCTTAGAGACTCCAGGTCCCGATCCCAACACCCAGATGACAGACATGTTCTCCCGATTTTCAGAGCTCCTAGAGAAGAGCCTCGCAGCCACAGCTACTAAAATAACGGGAGATATCCAAACTGACTTTCAGGCCTTAGGCGCTAGGATTGAGACTATAGAGCAAAAAGTAGATGTCACTATTTCCAGGACAAACCAAACAAAAACACAGACACCATTCAAACCCTCCACGATCAATTGGAGTCTGCCCTTTCCAGAATAGATGACCTGGAAAATCGCTCGAGGAGGTACAATTTCAGAATTCGAGGTCTTCCTGAATCAATAAATGGACATTCCAGGCGCTGTCCGCGACCTGATCCAAAATCTTATCCCAGGTATCCCGCAACATCGCCTGGAACTGGACAGAGCTCACAGATCCCTCGGCCCCCCCAGGAAGGATGGCTCCCCAAGGGACATTATTGTCAAACCCCACTTCTACGCCATTAAGGAAGAAGTGCTGAAGCTCTCACGTAATAACTTTCAGCTGTCCTGTCTGGGTCTTCATATCCAGATTTTTTCAGACATATCTCCTTCCACAATCCAGAGGCGCAGAGCTCTCAAACCCCTTCTGTTAGCCCTCTCACAGAAGGACATCAAATATTGGTGGGCTTTCCCGTTCGCAGCCAAGTTTTCGTGGAAAGGTAAAACCCTCTCCTTCTCAAATTTTCCAGAGGGTGAAAAACTACTCTTGAGCCTCAAAATAATTTCTCAAGAAGCTGCCATGGACTGCTCCATCCCTTCGGGGAGTTCCTCCAAAAAGCCTCAACCCACTAGCCCAGTCACCCCCCCTGTGGTCCCAGGCTAAATCCAAGAGAGCCAGGGACAGAAGACCTCCTTAAGAAGGCACCGCAGGTTCTGGCTGCTTTCAAATTTCCATCCCTACCTCTACCACAGGGATGACCTCACCTCCTAGAGGAACTCAGATGTTTCATCTACATTGGTTTCTTGTTTAGTTCTCTCAGTTAAGCTCTTACTTATCCAGTCCCTAGTTTAGACTTCAGTCTGCATTGGGAGGGCAGAGGACCGAAGAGCTACTTAGGCTCTCCCTTTATCCGTATCCGTTATAGGTCTACGGTCTGTACCCCTCTCTCAGAAGAAGATGTTCCCTCTCCCGTAATGGATGAAACTTGACATCACCAAAATAACATCAAAACTGGAGTCCTACAGTTTACCACAGTAAACCACAAACTCCCGTCAAGGCCCTAAGAACACTGCAGTACCACGTCATGGGGCTTCCTCCTCACTTTGGTGTGAGCCTTAGTTTTACTGCCCACACCTGGTCAGCCTGGACTGATTGTGTTCCTGTGAGCCCTATGAGTGGTCGTCCTTCACCTCTACCTCCCGTTTGATCCCTCATTGTACTTTTTGGTGTTGTTACCCAAAGCTTGCCGCTTACCAGGAGAGGGGCAATGTCCTGCCCGTCAACATTGCTGGGGCCTCTGAGTTTATAAGTTGTATTGTCTTCCTGTCTTATATGGTTATTATTAATTTTGCAGTTGTGGGACGGTGGGTCCTGGGGCGGGACCTCCGTGCACTCGACTACCCCCCAAGCCCGCTTTTTCCGAGCTTGCGGGATAGGAAATCGACCCCTCACAAGGGGCTTGATTTTGTTAATCCCCGGACTTGGCAGGGGGTTCTCCTGCTGAGCCCCGGCGGTCTCTATGGAGACCAACCTTCTACTCCAATGTTTCTTTCCCCCTTCTCTTTTTCTGATCTTTGTCTCTTTTCCAGTTGACCACCAGCGGAACACCTCTACACATCAAATGAACCCGAGTTGCAGAACTCATCAGGCACCGTGGATGCCCGATTTAGCCAGACCCCGATGGGTAAGTGATGATTCTGATGCTTTTTTAGCAATGCACACAACACGCCACACCTTAAAATAGCCACTCATAATGCCCAAGGCCTGAACTCTGCAATGAAGAGAAGGAAGCTGCTTGACCATTATAAATTCCTCAAGCTAGACATTATCATGGTCCAGGAGACCCACTTTCCCTCTCGGCACAGTCCCAAATTCCTCCACAACCAGTACCCTCTCTTCTTCCTAGCCAATGCACCCGATAAAACTAGGGGGACAGCAATTCTCTTCTCAAAACACTGCAACTTCTCTTGGATCTCGGATCACAGAGACCCTGAGGGAAGATTCATTCTAGTCAAGGGCACTATAGATGGACAGTTATACTCCCTGGTTGCCTACTATGTCCCTAATAAAAGGGCAAGCGCCCTTTTCCATAACCTACTTAAAACAGTGGGCCCACTGCTGGAAGGCAAGGTTATTTTCGGAGGTGACTAATGTTGCATTCGACCAAAGCCTCGACAGAAGAAGCTCGAAAGTAACCCACTTAACCCGTCCTTCTAAAGCTAGTCTTAAAATTGCGAAATACCTCTATGACCAGGGACTAGTGGATATTTGGAGGGAACTGAACCCTTTCAAAAGAGACTTTACAAACTTTTCGCATCCGCATCACTCGTATGCCCGTATTGACCACCTTCTAGTCTCCAGTAACATCATTGGGTCCTCAATCTCAGCAAAGATCCTGGACACGGTTTGTTCAGACCATGCCATTGTAATTCTCTCATTAGGCAGAATGAACCTTCCCCCTCTTTTCTTAACTGGCGTCTTAATGAATCTATCTTAAGCGATCAGGTCAGAACTGCCCAAATCGATAGCGCCCTGAAAGAATACTTCAATCTTAATAAATGTGGGAATATCTCCCCGGAAAGGCTTTGGGCGGCCCACAAGGCCACTATTAGGGGAAAAATTATACAAATCGCTGCTCAAATCAAGAAGGAAAGGCGTCATGATATTGAGAGACTTGAAAGTAATTACAAAGCTCTCAAAATCAAACACAAGCAAGACCCTTCTAGTGTCTCCACCAAACAACTAGACGCAGCTAGACTGGCCCTTAATTTAGCCCTCACAGCTCAAACAGAAAAACTGATTCGATGGACGGGGGTGAAGTTCTATCACCAGAAAGATAAAATAGGCTTAATGCTCGCCTATAAACTCACACCGAAACTCAGGTCCTATACCTTTCCCAAAATTAAAATTGCGGGCAACCCCCCAACGGCAGACCCCACCAAAATCCTGACAGCCTTTCAGGCTTTTTATGCCCAACTATACAACCCAATGACCCCCATCAAGCCTGAGGTAATTTCTAGGTTTCTCCAAGAAACTGGAACCCCAACACTCTCCCCCGAATATGTGGCAGCTCTAGAAGAACCCTTCACAGCAGAGGAAGTTCTTGAGGTTATTAAAGGCCTCAAACCTGGATCTGCCCCCGGTCCGGACGGCCTCTCTGTGCCTTATTACAAGGCTTTCGCTGAAATGTTAGCCCCACACTTAACCAATTTTTTCAATTCAAAAACCCTGGGGTCCCCACTTGATCCTCAACTGAATGTAGCATTCATAACAGTCATTCCCAAACCCGGGAAGAACCCAGAGGAAGTTGACAATTACAGACCCATCTCACTAATAAACAACGACCTCAAAATTCTGACCAAAATACTAGCCAATCGGCTAGCCCTTTTTATAAACAAATACATTCACAAGGATCAGGTGGGATTTATCCCTGGGAGACAAGGGCCCGATCAAATCCGGAGGGCCATTGACATAATCTCCATTCTCCAGTTTAACTGGGACGGAGGCCCCAAGCAAAAGGGTATGCGTTTGTCCTTGGACCTCAAAAAGGCCTTTGACTCAGTTTGCTGGCCCTTCATCACTCAGGTTCTAGAGGCCTGGGGGTTCGGCCAACGATTCAGGGGTGTGATGCAGGCACTGTATTCGAATCCCACTGCTAGGATCAGACTACAAGGTCAGTACTCTTCCTCTATTAAGATAGCTAGAGGCACCAGACAGGGTTGCCCCTTGTCTCCCCTTATCTTCGCAATAGTCATTGAGTCCCTAGCAAATGCCATTCGCTCCAATCCCAATATTCAGGGGGTTACCTGCGGCCTACGCACCCACAAATGTGGCCTTTTCGCAGATGACGTCGTCCTGTTCATTACTGCTGCTCACACCTCTCTCCCGAACCTCTCTAAACTTCTGGATACATTTGCGAAAGTCTCAGGTCTGGCGGTGAACTATGCAAAGTCCCAAGCCCTGAACATATCGCTCCCCAGAGATCAAGTTGACTCACTAAAATCCGCATTCAGTTTCTCCTGGCAGGAATCCGCCATCCAATACCTGGGTATCACATTGACGGCACAAATAGAAGACCTTTACAAGACCAACTACCCTCCCATATATGCCAAGTTAGAAAAAGACCTGCTAACCTGGGGCAAAAGCGAATTTGCCTGGTTGGGCAGAGTCAATGCCATTAAGATGACCCTCCTCCCCCGAATACTCTATCTCTTCCAGTCTCTCCCCATAAACATAAATAGAACTCACCTCAGAGCATTTCAAGGGAAGATCTCTAAATTCATATGGGGAAGGAAAAGTCCCAGACTTTCCCTAAAGACCATGTGCCAGCTGAAAAGAGAGGGAGGCCTGGGCCTCCCGAATCTACTTAAGTATTACCAAGCGGCTAGGATAGCACAACTCTCACTAGTATACACTACAACGGAAAAACCAGACTGGATTCAAATAGAAAGACATGCTGCCCCCTCACACACCCTAGACTTCCTCCTCTGGGTCCCCCACAAACTTTGCCCCCCAATTCTATCCCCAGTGCTCTCTCAAGAACTGGCCAACTGGGATCACATTCAAAAAATCCAGGCCCTCATTTCAGAAACTCGTCCCTTGGAACATCTGTTTCACAACCCAGACTTCCCCCCCGGGTCTCAATATCAAGGCTTTCAAAATGGTGGACGGACAAGGGACTGTACCGAATTGGGCACCTCCTTAATCAAAAGGGGCCCCTTTCCCTGGGCCATTGCGCGAACAACCTGGAAATGCCATCGTCCGAGCGTTTCAGACTACACCAGATTAGGCACTTCCTTCTCTCACGCTGGACCTCCAATCCTAATCCTCCTGAAATTACTCCATATGAACCATGGTGTGGCCAGCCGGGAGTTCAGAGGGGGGGCATTTCCATCATCTATCACTCACTGGCTCACCCGACAGATAAGACACCTTATGAAGGCTTGGGAAAATGAACTACAATTGCAGTGGGACCTAGACAAATGGCAAATGGCATTCATTAAGCAATAGGGCCTTCAAAGGAATTGTCAATGTCTCCTTAATAGAAGCAAATTTAAAAGTCTCTACTAGATGGTACTTGACCTTAGGGTTCCCAAATATTTAGCTCAGTAAATCCACTGTGCTTTAGAGAGTGCCACTTGAGGGGCTCTATGGCCCACATATGGTGGGAATGCCCCCGAATCAGAGCGTTCTGGTCCAAAATCTTCAAACTAATCCTTAAGGTCACTGGGATTCTCTTGCCAAAAACCCCAGCCATAGCCTTGCTGAATGGGGACATCCCCAAATCCACGAAATCCTCCCGAAAGCTGATTCACTTCATCCTTTTAGGAGCTAAGGTAACAATTGCCAAAGCATGGAAAAAACCCAAGGTCTCGTTTGAAGCAGCTAAGCATAAGATCTCTTGGATCATGATGCAAGAGAAACTGGTTAGCCGAATCCTTAACTCAACACAGAAGTTTGAAGCTATCTGGGAACCCTAGGCAGAATACATGGGAATCTCCTTGATCCCGGGTATCAGTAATTAGACTGCATTGCCTTGTTCTGCTGGTGACTAACCCCATGCTCTTCCCTTCTTCCTCCTCTCATCCCGTCTTTCACCCTTCCTCTCTCTTCTCACTCTCAGGTATCAAGTATTGTTTACTTGTCTGATCCCTAGAGATAGAGGTTAATCAACTGATTCCCCTTGTTGGGCTCCCCTATGGAGTACGACATGGTCCCACTTCCTCCTTTAGCCATTGGAGGGGTCATGTAACCAAATAAGATAAGTGGGCGCCACCTCCCTCTAAATACCGGCGGGGCTTCGTTGGGATCCTTCCTTTCGGCACATCTAGTACCCAGTTGGGGTGCCGGAGGAGGTCTCCCAGCCGATGTTCCACTCTGAGTTGTTAATATAAATCCTTCGGTGGGGGGGGGGGGGGAGGTTCTAATATTGAGATTTTGACCCTAAACCAATGTCTACATATGTCTGATTAATCTCATCCTGTCTCGGATATTGTTACTTGTGATCTTAAACAGTGCTTGTAACCCACACGGTTTTTTTTTGTTATGTGAATTCTCTGTTTTTATGTGAATTTAATAAAAATGTATTGAAAGAGAAAAATATAAGGCCAAAAGACCGAGTCAAATGCTTTCTGGTGATCCAACGAGAGGAGACATCCCTCTCGTGGACCCCCAGAGTCCCAATTAGAGTTGAGTAATGAGATGAGGTCTATTGCTCTACGGATTTGGTCAGGGCCTTGCCTTCCAGGGATAAATCCCACCTGATCTCTGTTGATATATCAGCCAATGAAGGTAGACAAGCGATCAGCTAGGATTTTAGTTAAAATTTTTAAATTGTTATTTATAAGCGAAATTGGTCTGTAGTTACCAACTGAGCTGGGGTCCTTGCCTGGTTTTTCGGGATTACCAATATGTATGCCATATTTTGGGTGCTGTCTAGGGGGCTTCCCTCCTCAGTGAATTAAAGAATCGAGCTAGAGAGCTAGTGTGGCAGAGAATGATTTATAGTACAGAACCGAGATACCATCTGGCCCCGGGGCTGTATGCGGTTTCAGTTTATTAATAGTGGAAATAACCTGATACGTTGTGGGTTTTGAGATAGTGTTCCTCCTTGAATCCTAATTTTGGGAATAGTAAGGGTTCTGTCATTTGGGGTTAATCTGCGAGCCAGCTTGGGACCAATATTGTCGCCTTGGCAATAGAACTTCGCTTTATTCTAACGCAAACACTTTCTGCCTTGGATGTCAAGGCCAAATTTAAAGACAGTCTGGCTGTCCATTGGGACTGCTCGTGGATTCAGTTTATGTGCCTTGGAAAGGATAAGGAAGTCACGTTCTAATTGTTCTACAGGGTGGGCCATTTATATGGATACACCTTAATAAAAAGGGAATGGTTGGTGATATTAACTTCCTGTTTGTGGCACATTAGTATATGTGAGGGGGGAAACTTTTCAAGATGGGTGGTGACCATGGCGGCCATTTTGAAGTCGGCCATTTTGAATCCAACTTCTGTTTTTTCAATAGGAAGAGGGTCATGTGACACATAAAACTTATTGGGAATTTCACAAGAAAAACAATGGTTTGGTGCTTGGTTTTAACGTAACTTTATTCTTTCATGAGTTATTTACAAGTTTCTGACCACTTATACAATGTGTTCAATGTGCTGCCCATTGTGTTGGATTGTCAATGCAACCCTCTTCTCCCACTCTTCAAACACTGATAGCAACACCACAGGAGAAATGCTAGCACAGGCTTCCAGTATCCGTAGTTTCAGGATACTGCATGGTCTGCTGGTCTGCTGCAGTAAACTGATTTTGAGTCTACCTGCTATTTTTTTGTATGTCTCAGAATGGAGGGGGCGGCCAAGAAAATGTTTGCCCAGGGCCCAATCGATATTAAAGATGGCCCTGGCTTTAGGGCTGGACAGTGACAGCCATGCTCAAGTACTAAGCCCAGGAGCTCAATTATTAAACTCTGGGCTGATGCTACTGCTACAAAGCACTCACGGGAAGTACTCAGAAACAGAACACTAAACACAATGCTTCCTTAGATAAACTCGATTGGAGCAGAGTAGCTCTGTCCTACTTTTCTCTACAGCAATAGATCACTGCTAGAGTCAACTTTCAGCATAACTCACTTTTAGAATTCTACTGATAATAAACCATGGTTTTGCTCCAGGTCAGCATAACCTTACCTGCCATAGTCAGGTGCTTGCAAAACTCATTACTGGAAATCACTCTTAAAGGAAAAATGGACAGTGGCACAGCAACTAATCCATCAAATCAATTACCCTGCTCCGCTGACCAGATGCAAACCATGCCTCTTGATGAGAAAATGGAAGTAACATAGAAACATAGAAAAGTGAAGGCAGAAAAAGACTGAGTAGTCCATCGAGTCTGCCCCTTTTTATTTTTTTTTGTTTTCATATTAACCTTGTTGTCTGACTATAGATTTATGTTTATCCCAAGCATGTTTGAAGCCGTTGACTGTCTCACAACCTCTGTTGGTAGTTTATTCCAATCATAATACTTTCTAAGATTAGTTTTGAACTTCCCTCCAGTTAGCATGAGGTCATGTCCCCGTGTTCTTGATTTTGGTTTCATATTGAAAAGACTGCCCCCTGAACTTTATTCACCCCCTTGATGTATTTAAAAGCTTTCAATCATGTCTCCCCTCTCCCTTCTTTCCTCCAGACTGTACATATTAAGTTCCTGAAGTCACTCTTGATATGTTTTATCCCCCAGACCTTTCACCATTTTTGTTACCCGTCTCTGAACTTGTTCTATCTTATCAATATCTTTTTGTAAGTGAGGTCTACAGAACTGGACACAGTATTCTAAGTGAGGTCTCACTAAAGATCTACATAGAGGAATAGGGACCTCCTTTCTCCTGCTGGTGATCCCTCTACCGCTGCCTTGCTGCCCTTCTTGTGGATATGTACAATATTAGCTATCCACCAATCATGGGGAACTTCTCCTGTTAGAAGAGATTTATTTAAAAGATTTGTTAATAGTCCAACAACTATATCGTGAAGTTCTCTGGGATGAATACCATCAGGGCCCATTGCTTTATTAAGCTTTAACCGAGCCAGTTCCTCAGCTACCTCTGTCTCCAGAAATCCTAGAAATGAACCAGTACTAGAACCAATATTATTCCCTAACTTGTTATCATTAGTGCAGTCTATTTCTGAGAAGACTGAACAGAAGTAATTGTTTAAATGGTTTGCTACATCCTGGTCTCCCCCAACATATGTGTTGTGCCCAGTTTTCATTTTAGTGATCCCATTGTATTTTTTTTCTTCTATCACTAATGTACCTAAAAAAGGTTTTATCTCCTTCCTTAATAGACTTCGCAATTTCCTCCTCTTTCTGTGCTTTTGCAGCACTGATAATGTATTTGGCCTCCTTTTGTCTATTTTTATACTCCTTTCTGTCTGCTACACCTCCTGTTTCCTTGAATCTTCTATATGCCATTTTTTTCCCTTTACTATCCTACTTACCTCTTTGGTGAACCATATTGTTTTTTTCTTCCATTTATTCTTACTAACTTGCCTGACATATAATCTAGTTGCCACCAAGATGGTAGACTTTAATAGTGCCCACTGATTACTTACTCTTGTCATTACTCCAACCTTTCAGTTCATTTTTTAGAAATTCCCCCATTTCAGCAAAATTTGTCCTTTTAAAATCTAAAACTTTTGTTTTTGTATATGATTTTTCAGTTCTTGCTTTAATATCAAACCAAATCACTAAAACCCAAATTCTCCCCCACCTCAACATCAGACAGTTGATCCCCATTTGTCCGTACTAGGTCAAGAATATGATCACCTCGGGTTGGGCTTTTTACTAACTGTTTTAAAGAAACCCCATTCAGTGCTTCCATTACATCCCTACTCCTACTTGTAATAACAGTTTGAGAATTCCAGTTAACGTCAGGCATGTTGAAGTCACCCATAGTCAAAACCTCTCCCTTCATTGCCATTTGAGTTATCTCATCAATCAACAAGTTATCATAATCTTCACTCTGTACTTTGGGTCTGTATACTACTCCAATTCTAAGGGAAGATCCCTCCCTGGTTGGAAGGCAGGCCCAGAGGGTTCAGAGTATTTCATTTGTTTTTTGAATTAATGTTAGTTTTAGGCCATTTTTTACATATATGGTAACTCCACCTCCCCACTTCCCTACTCTGTCATTCCTGTATAGTGTGTACCCTGGTATAGTTATTTCCCAGTCATTTGAATCCTTGAACCATGTCTCTGTAATTGCAACAAGGTCCAAGTTGTCCTTAGACATAAGAGCTGTCAGCTCACAAAGCTTGTTGCCTAAACTAAGGGCATTAGTGCACATGACATGACAAACATTACTATCAACTGCTTTATTATTACCACCAGAAACTTCAACTGAAGTGACCACCCCATCAGCACAGTCATTACCAACACAAACCCTCACATTTTGTTTCAACCTGCTGGGGACAGAAACTCTCCTCAACAATTACATCTCTGCCCCCATTTCTCAGTTTAAAAGCATGTCCAAAAAGTTCCTAAATTCCATACCAAGAAGCTCAGTGCCCTTGTGTGAGGGATGCAGGCCATCTCTCTTGTAAAGCTCAATGTCCGACCACTGGGTAGCATCATGACTAACATAACTAAAACCTTCAGCTTTGCACTAAATTCTTTAACCAAACATTGAACTCTGCTACACGAAGTACTTTCTCGTGTTGTCCATCATGCACAGGTAAGACCTCTGGGACAAATCATTTGTGCTAAGGTGAACAACATCATCAACATTGCACTCTTCGCTAGCTTTTTTGACAATTCTTACAATGCGCCTCTTATCTCTCCTAACAGTAGCACCAGGCAAACACAAAATTCCTTTGGCACTTCCACATGGTTTCCTATAGCAACACATCTTACAATCGAATCACCAACAAGAAGATGACTTCTCCTTTTAGGAGCCTTATCCACAACACTTGCCTGGTGAGCAACCTCAGATAAAACAATTACAATTTTTTTTGAAGCTCCTCCATGTGCAGAGAAGGGTTGCCAATCTCACAAGCAGCTATGTTTGCAGCCTTTGTATCTGCTTCTAGCTCAGAAAGAACACTATAGGGGTTATGCAGTGTCAAACCAAAAGCTACACGTTTATGGTCCACAGGCCTTACTCTTCCAGACCCAACAGTTGTCCACACTGCCCTTCTCCTGCGCAGGCTTTTTAGGAAGAGGTGGATTATTGCATGGCAGCTCAACACAACAAACTGGCTTAGACAACCTCCTGATCTCAGATAGATAGATATGGTATGTAAGATTCCAAGGAATGAATAAATTATGCATAGGTTCTAGACAGACCCCACCTAATAGTTTGGCCCAAAGCATATAGTTGCCTTAAAAGCTGTCAGGTACTGGTATAGGAGGCTGAGATGATGAGAGGACTCCCCTTGTGGCTAAGTGCACAGCACCCCTGGAGTTGGTGACAGGACGTGCAATGCCCAAAGAAACACAGGTCGCCTGCAGATGGAGCTTCAGTGGTAATTCCAGGTGAGGTAGTACTTAGGATACACAGCATGAGGGAGACTGAAGCTGGTCTGGAAGTGCAAGCGGAGCTGTGGAGGAGATAAGCAAGATGCGGAGTCAAGGCCAGGCCGAGGGTCAAACACGTGGAGCAGTCCGAGTAGGCAGGAGAAGTCCAAGGAACAGGCCGGGATCAGAACCAGGAGAGAGTCAGAGCAGGTCAAGGCAAGCCGGGTCGGTAGCGGGTAATCAAGCACAAGAACACAGAACACAGGATACTGAGCTGAAGATAATCCAGCGATTTGTGACAGTTACTGGTGTCCTTTTATAGGCCGGTGCTTATTGGTGATTGGTGCATTCTGCGCGCCTTATGGACGGACGTTTGTACCGGACGATGGTTCGTTAACGGGTGCCGTTTTCTACGGCGCTTGCGCTGGACCGCGTGGCCATCTTGGATACTGGAACCTTTGCCAGTTCTTCCAAGCATTCTTCCCTGACAGTGCCCCCCCAAAGGGGCAGCCTCCGGATGCCCACACGTGCCCGCTTCTCTGGAAATCGTTTGAAGAACTCCCGAAGAAGCTTAGGGGCATGCACATTAGTTGCTGGTTCCCATGAATTCTCCTCAGGAGGGTATCCCTTCCATTTAATGAAGTATTGCACATGTCTCCCTCTTCTGCAGGCATCCATAATGGCTTCCACCTCAAATTCTGTGGTTTCACCGACCGTAACTGGTGGTGGCGGAGATTCCTCTCTCTCCGGGAAGGGGTTAAGGACTGCGGGTTTGAGCAGGGAAATGTGAAAAACAGGATGGACCTTATATGAGTCTGGGACGTTGAGTTCAAAGGCTACTGGATTAATTTCACGTTTAATCTCAAAAGGTCCGATAAACCTTGGGCCCAGTTTCCGAGATGGGCATGAGATCTTGAGATTTGCAGTGGAGAGCCAAACCTTATCCCAACCTTCAGTGCAGGACCAACTTTCCTTTTATCGAAATGTCTCTTGTAGTCCTCCTGAGTAGAGTTGAGCGAACCTCTGGAAGTTCGGGTTCTGCTGGTCCGTCCGAACTTCGGGACAAAGTCCGGGTC
>BLSH010204486.1:464508-474712 GCA_018402905.1 Glandirana rugosa
GTCTACCAGTATCCATTTATATATACCGTTTTTAAGTCTCGATCTTCGAGTTGTCATTTGAACAGATTTTCATCTTGTTGTCCACCACGTCCTATGGGGTAGTATTTTCTGATGATAGTGCGACAGTAAGACCGAGTTTAGTTTGGGACCAAGTATTGGCGTTATTGGTCGGGTACCGCCCTATACCTTCGGGAGGTTTATGGTCCGTTTCTAGATCACCGTACCAATAAATCGTTTGGTGTGGAGTCTTGATTATTTAGTGTTGAAAGGGGGAGATACGCACGTAGCCAACTTTGGAAGGTATATACGTTCTTTTTTTAATGATTTCCACGGTTTGATTTGAGCCAGAATGACAGCGTGATAGTAGTCTTTTATGATGGGGTATCCTGCACCACCTGTTGTTCTACTTTTAGACAAGTTTACTGTTGAGCTTCTAGCTCTGAATTTTTGCCATATATATTTACCTATGACCATCTGGATTTTGGTGAAGAAGGAAGATGGGGCTGGTATGGGTAGAGATCTAGGATGTTGTTGAGGTCTGTGGAGGAGTGGTACATAGTTTTCCTGGAAGAGGGAGGAAGTGTTATTTGTTAGGTTAATTCCTAGATATGGAATTGAACTCACCACCCAGGTGTATGGGAATTGAGTTTCTAGAGCTCCTTGTTGAATTTTGGGAATCCCCATGGGCAAGATAACTGATTTGGTAGCGTTGACCTTATAGTAAGATACATTGCTAAAGGAATCCAGTATTTTCACTACCAAAGCCAGGGAAGTGTCGGGTTGGGTAAGGCTGAGAATTACGTCGTCTGCAAAGAGTTTTGTTCTGTGGTCTTGGTGACCCAGTGGCACTCCAGAAATGTTTGGGGCTGTTCTGATTTTTTCGGCTAGTGGTTCCATCATTAAATTGAAAATTAGTGGGGATAGGGGGCAACCTTGTCTTGTGCCATTTGAAATTTTGAAGAGGGTGGAGAGCATAGATGAGCAGAGGACCTGGGCTGAGGGGTTAGAGTATAATGCAAGAATTGCTGACAGGATGTGACCTTGGAAACCACATTTTTGTAAAGTTGCTTTTAGATACCCCCAATAGACTCTGTCAAATGCCTTCTCTGCATCCAATGATAGGAGCATAGAAGGCATTTTTCTTATTTCTGCTTGGTGTATGATGTTGATCATTCTACGGGTTGCGTCAGAGGATTGGCGGCCTTTGGTGAAGCCCGATTGATCAGGGTGGATTAAGTCGGGTAGTAGGTTGAGTAGTCTAGCGGATATAATTTTCGCAAACAATTTTGTATCATGATTGAGAAGGGATATTGGGCGAAAATTTTGAGGGGTGTTAGGATCCTTCCCTGGCTTCGGCAAAGTGATAATTGTTGCTTTCAACATTTCATCTGGAAGTGAGGCCGAGGAGGCAGCAGTATAGAACATCTGGGTTAGGTGCCCAGCCAAAAGATGTTTGTATTGTTTGTAGTATTCCCCTACAAACCCATCTGGTCCAGGCGCTTTATTATTTGGTAGAGAATCAATAGCTCGTTCTATTTCGGAGATGGTGAAAGGGGCATTTAGGCTAACTAGTTGGTCGTTGGTCAGTTACGGGAGGTTAACTGAGTCTAGGAATGTTTTAATGGTGCTTTCTGTGGGAGTCCCTTGGTCATTTTTCAAGTTGTACTAGTTGTGGTAGAATGTACTAAATGCATTCGCGATTTCTTGTGGGTCAGTGATTTTGTGTTTCGTTAGGGGATGGATCAGGTATGGGATGTCGGTTTTAGGTTGACGGCCTCTAATTTGTGATGCCAGTAATTTTCCTGGCTTGTTGCCATGGACATAGAAATTCATTTTGAATTTCCTCTGTGATTTCTCAAAGTCCTCAATTAGGAGGGATCTCAACTGCGTTCTTAGGTGTAAGATTTTTGTTTTGGATGGGGATTGGATGTTGTCGAGGTCACATTTTTGAATTTCTGCTAAGATTGTCTCAACCTGCTGCCTCCTTTGCCTCTTATGCCTAGATCCCTGTTGAATGCACAGTCCTCGTATGACAGCTTTGTGTGCTGCCCACACTACATGGGGGTCTGTATTAGTAATGAAAAAGTGTTTGAGCTCATCAGTTATAGTGGATCTTAATGGTTCCATTTGAAGTAGTCGTGTATTCATCCTCCATATGAAAGGGGTCCTGAACTTTGGATGATCTTCAATCGTAATCGTGATGGGGGAGTGATCGGACCATGATGCCGAGATAATGGATGACGCAGACACCTTTTGTAGGGTCCACTGGTCTAGCAGGAAGAAGTCGATGCGAGAGTACGTGTTATGCCTGGATGACAGAAAGGTGAAGTCCTTATCGTTGGCATGTTGGCAGCTCCAAACATCATGCAATTGCGCTTTGTAGATCCATGGGTTGAGAGCAGCTTTCCCTCTGGTAGAGGTGGACGTGGAATCGATATGAGGGTCTGGGGGTATGTTGAAGTCACCACACCATATTGTCACTCCTTTTTGAACTTTAAGGACTTTCCGGTGGAGTCTCCGAATAAATCGCAATTGGTGTGTGTTGGGTGCGTATAGTGAGACAATGGTATAAGCCCCTTGATTTATGCATCCTATCACTATAAGGTAACGACCTTCTGGGTCTTGGATACTTGTTTGTAGTTGAGAGTTTTTATTGCGATTAAAATGCCCTTTTTTTGTGGTGAGTTAGCTGTGAGTACAGTTCTGTAATTTTTGTTGGTGCAGGTAGGTGGATTTTTGGATTGAAAATGAGTCTCTTGTGCGCAAATGATGTCACATTGTGTGTCTTCTGCTAATTTCCATAGAGATTCCCTTTTGGCGGGATGGTTCAGGCCGTTTGTATTAATCAATACTATCTTGAATACCATGGAGAAGGGAGTTCTGTATTTCAGGAGTGTGTAGGAGGTAAGTGTGAATCTGATCGATGACTTTAATAGATCGGTTGGTTTATGCACGAAAATGCAATAGGTAGAGTCTCAGATAATGTGTTCCAAAATTAGGGTAGAGAGTTGCAACTGCTTATGGTTTGCCTCGAATAACTTGCGATTGCAGCTTCCTAACAGCTAGAAGCTACTGGTTCCGGCAGATAGCCAAAGAACTAAGAGATGAAAGAATGAAGAAAATAAACAGAAATAAAAGGGTATTCCTTTGTGATAGGCGCAACTGTCGCCTAGGAATGACTGCGTGGGGGAACAAAAAGTTCACATGGCCATAAAGCTCAAGCTTACTTGTGACCGCCTAGCGTACGAAGTTCCAGCAGTTAAGAAATGGTTTCAGCGTGGAGTGTTGCTTTTTTGGCGGAGGGAGTTCGGCCTTCCTGGACTATCGTCACTATGCTCCATCGGGATGTTGTCCGCACTTTCCGGGATTATGCCCCATTCTCAGAGCAGATATAGTCCGCTTTGCTCAGAGGTGGCGATGTGTCTCCGGTCTTTGTAGGTAATGGATATTTTAGATGGTGCAATCCATTGGTACTGAATGTTGTTGTTTCGCAATGTCTTTGTGATGTTATTTAGCTGTCTGTGTCTGCTAAGAGTGTGTTGAGATAGGTCAGCAAAGATTTGGAGCTGATTATATGGTTCCAGTAGATTTCCCAAGGATCGTGTTTTTTGCATAAACTGTTCCTTGATGTGGAAAAAGTGGATCCTTAGGATCACATCTCTGGGTACCGAGTCAGGGAGGAATCTAGGTTTTGGTAGCCTCTGGATGTGGTCTATGACCAATTCAATATTTTTAATATCGGGTAGGATTATTTTGATCAGCCCTCGGGCATATGAGTTCAGGTCAGATGGTTGCACTGATTCAGGGACACCTCGGATCTTAACGTTGTTGTGTCTATATCTGTCTTCGATGTAAGCAATTTTGTCTCTCATCCAGGTAATCTCATTAGTTTGATCAGACTGAATATCGATGATATCATTAATAGTGTTTGTCATGGCCCCCATGTTAGTCTCCATTTGGGAGACCTTATTGTCAATAGCATCCATGCAGTGGCTAAATTTTTGTATCATAGACAGCATGTCACTTTGTATGGAGCTTCTGAGTGACATTAACATATCCTTTAAGGTGGAGTCTATGACAGGCTGACCTGTCGTGGGAAATGAAGCTATAGCATCTGGAAAGATCAGTGGTACCGAAGGTTCCTTTGGTTGCAGCGAAAGTTCGTTCGGTTGGGACGAAAGATCGTTCGGCTGTGATAAAGGATCGTGTGGAGAATCGGTTCGTTGGCCTACCTCAGCCATCGCGGGGGAATCCTTGCGGACCTTTGCCTTGGCTGGGCTTCCGGAGGTCAGTGTGCCCGTCGGGGAGGAGGTCTGAACCGGCAGGGTAAGATGTCAGACAAATCCTTGTGGTCCTTCTCGGCGGGCCGCTAGAATAGTTACAGCGGCTCCCTGAAGGTCAGCGCCATCTTGGCCTCTCCTCGTGGACGGCTGATACATGAATGCCGTCAGTTTGCTAGGCAATCTGTTCTCCTTCCGCTCTGTGGCCATGGTTCCCTTCGTGCCCAGGAGTATGTGGGTCGTTTTGGACGTTTTTCTGTGGCTCTGGAAGGCTGGCAGACGCTTAGTGTGGCGGGTCATAGAGGGAGCTCTGTTACTCAGCGGCCATCCAGGTCGCTTGTCGGCCACGCCCCCATTTTTATTATATTTTTGAGGTCACCGAAGTTCCATGAGGAAATATAAAAAGTATTATGAAGGTTTACCTGGTAAAAACTGAGTTTGCAAAGGACGGGTTGGGAATCCTTCCTTGGCGTAGAATCCTGCAGTTCCCTGAGACACCCACCAGGGGCGGGATGATACTGAAATATATATGTTTGCATTTGTATACATGTCAGCATGGGAATACTTATATATATATATATATATATATATACATATTTGTTTACTATATATTTTTTCCGGTTCCTTTTTCAATGAACGGTCCCTTTGGTGTTTATGTTCACTACGTCTTCTGTATCACCGCATCATTCCCTGGATCGTCCGTGGTGATGATTAAATTAAAGACTGCCTATTAAGTGAACGGGTGCAATCAAGTGTACTGACTTGGATTGCTGGCCAGTATTACTATATAAGCGGCGGGCGTCCCAAGATGACCACCGCTTCCGACGACGTCAAATGACGAAATGCGTTAGTCAGGGCTAAGAGGTACGCCGCTACTTCACGTCCGGTTTTTGTGGCTATCCTTCCTCAATAGTAGCAGGCACTGCAGGCTCTGTTACGATATGTGAGGGCGGTCACGGCCTGAAAATCTGGACTGTGGCTTTAGAAAGACTGTTTTTAAAAAGATATTTGTGGATACTAATAAAACCTTTTAAAACAGAATTATACTATGAGTCGCTCCCCATCTCTCTACACATGATGTGGTTTATGCTGGCGGCTTTTTGAGCAGAGGACCTGTCTGGGAGGAGGAGTATTGATCCGGAGCCCAGGAACAGCTGTTTACATGCGGGACACCCCTGTAGGGGTACAGCTTTATGGTGAGTGGGGACACAGGAGGGGGAGCACATGTGAATATCACCCCCAAAAGCACAGAAGAATTACCCCTATGTGGAGCTATAAGCACTAAAGTCACTTTTTGTTTTTTGCTTATGGACTACAAGCACAATATGAACTCTTGTCATTAATTTTGCACATATATTGATTTTACAACTTGTGTCATTGGTTTTGCACATGCAGTACCACCTTTGAATTTGTGAAATAACTTATGTACTAAGGTTACCAATTTTTTGCGGCGGCATACCTAGGTTGCTGAGACATGTATAGGTGCTGAAAATACGCAAATTGTGAATATTATTATAGCAGGTTAACAGTCTCATCTGATACAACAATGTTGTAGATGTGGATACTTTTTATTGCACTTTATTTGTACACTGCACACATTTTTTCCTTGCATATTTCACTTTATTTGCACATTTACACCTTTGCATATTGCACATATCTTGAGATAAGGTGAAAACATATACATATTTACTCTCTCTGACATAAGTGAACCGTTTTTACTATCTTGCACCCACTGGTACAGTATACAGTATGTTCTTTTCATCACATATGAGGTTTTAGAAACTACC
Source organism: Glandirana rugosa (assembly GCA_018402905.1). NCBI lineage: Eukaryota > Metazoa > Chordata > Amphibia > Anura > Ranidae > Glandirana > Glandirana rugosa. The sequence goes on from BLSH010204486.1 coordinate 470,576, forward strand.
ATCAGAAGACAACGCCATCTCCCTTTATTTAATTGGCCACACCTAATGTTTTTGCTATCTCTCTGATGGGTTTGTTTTGTTTTTTCAGCCTAATGGTGGCTTGCTTCACTGATAGTGACAGCTCTTTGGATCTCATATTGAGAGTTGAAAGCAACAGATTCCAAATGCAAACAGCACACTTGAAATGAACTCTGGACCGTTTATCTGCTCCTTGTAAATGGGATAATGAGGGAATAACACACACCTGGCCATGGAAGAGCTGAGCAGCCAATTGTCCCATTACTTTTGGTGGAGGCACATATACAAACTGTTGTAATTCCTACACCATTCGCCTGATTTGGATGTAAAAAATTAAAGCTGAAAGTCTGCAGTTAAAGCAAATCTTGTTCGTTTAATTTCAAATCCATTGTGGTGGGGGCATCCTGGTCCACCCTTTACCCCTCTATTGGTTGATTTGTTATACCATGGAATTGTTATACAGTTGAATTGTTTACTGTCCTGCTGTAATTAATTATGTGAGGTGTACCTTACTTTCCCCTCCCCCCTCCCCCCGATCTCTTCTTCTGTATACTCATTAAACTCAATAAAGACAATTAAAAAAAAAATAATCCATTGTGGTGGCGTATAGAGCCAAAAATATTAGAATTGTGTCGATGTCCCAATATTTATGAACCTGACTGTAGTACACTTGTTGTGGTGTATTAAAATATATACAGCCTGGTATATATATATATATATATATATATATATATATATATATACACACACACAGCGTATTAAGTGTGCACTATATATCTGTCCATACTATATATAGTACATTTGATGTGGTATATTAAAATATATGCAGCTTTTAACCCTTAACCCCCCAGAGCCATTTTTTACATTTGTTGTTTACAAGGTAAAATCTGTTTTTTTTTATAGAAAATTACTTAGAACCCCCAAACATTATAATTTTTTTTTCAAGCACCCTAGAGAATAAAATGGCAATCATTGCAATACTTTTTGTTTAACGGTATTTGCGCAGCGGTCTTTCAATCGCTTTTTTGGAAAGAAAATCACTTTTTTGAGTTAAAAAATAAGACAACAGTAAAGTTAGCCCAATTTTTTGTATATTGTGACAGAGGATGTTACGTCGATTAAATAGATACTATACATGTTACGTTTGAAAATTGCACACACTCGCGGAATGGCGACAAACACCGGTACTTAAAAATCTCCATAGGCTAAAAGGTTAAATATTTTTAACGGTTACCAGGTTAGAGGTACAGAGGAGGTCTTTTGCTAGAATTATTGCTTGCACTCTGGCGATCACAGGTGATACCTCACATGTGTGGTTTGAACACCATTTTCATATGTGGACGTGACTTAAGTATGCATTTTCTTTGCTGCACGAGCTTGCGGGGACAGTGGCGTTTTCAATTTTTTTATTATTTTTTTATTTAGTTTATTTTTTCTTTTAACACTGTTCCTTTAAAAAAAAAAAATCGGATCACTTTTATTGCTATCACAAGGAATGTAAACATTCCTTGTGATAGTAATACATGGTGACAGGTACTCTTTATGGAGGGAAGGGGGTCTAAAAGACCCACCATCCCTCCTTTACACTCCACAGTATTCAGATTGCCAAAAAGGGCGATTCTGAATACTGTCATTTTTTTAAAACCGGCACCTTTAGAGGCAGAGTAAACTGGAAGTGACGTTGTAATGTTGCTTCTGGAAATGTACGAAGGAGTCCCTATCAAAGCAGATTCCTGCTTCCACAGGGACTCCACACAGCAGACGGACGTGCCGGATTGGAGCTCAGGTCTTCCAGTGGGGCGGGAGGTCAGAGAAGAGTGGTGGACCGTGGTGGGAGGGGGGGATTTCCCCTCACACTGCCTGTGATAACACCCAAGCTGGATCAGCTGTTATCAATGGATAGCCGGCCGTCTGCTCTAAAAAACGGTACCAGGGTATAGCCTGTAGCTGCAGACTATACCCCGATACTTCCACTTAAAGCAGCCACCATTTATAAACAGCGATTTGCGATAAGTGGTTAATCTAATTTACAACAGCAGGGCCCATTCCTGCCCCCAACAAAAGTAACTGCAAGGGGTTTCAGTGTTCTGGCACTGACAACACCCAAGGCCCAATTTTTCACCACCTGTTTGATTGGGGCATGTCATCACAATTTTTAACCACTTAACGTGAATCATCGTTTATAAAGGGCAGCAGCTTTAAGTGGATGTATCGGGGTATAGCCTGCAGCTACAGGCTATACCCCAGTACCATTTTTTAGAGCAGTCGGCCGATTATCTGGTGATAATGGCCGATCCGGCTCGGTAGCAGCTCGGTCATTATCCCAGGGAGCGGGAGAGGCCACTCCCCCTCCAGCCACCGTCCGCCACTCTTTTCTGGTCTCTCGTCCCACCAGGAGACTGGAGGTCTGATCCAATACTTCTGACCGCTGTGTGGAGTCCCTGTGGAAACCGGAATATGCTTCAATCAGGACTCCTTCGTACATTTCCGGAAGCAACGTCACAACATCACTTCTGGTTTACTCAGCAGCAAACGGCACCAGTTTTAAAAAAATGACAGTATTCAGAATCACCGTTTTTGGCGGTCTGAATACTGTGAAGTGCAAAGGAGGGATGGGGGACCCCCCATCTCTCCATAAAGAGTACCTGTCCCCATATATTACTATCACAAGGGATGTTTACATTCCTTGTGATAAGCAATAAAAGTGATCAGATTTTTTTTTTTATTAAACAAACAGTGTTAAAAAAAATAAATAAAATAAAATAAATAAAAAAATGTAAACAAAAAATTTAAAGCGCCACCGTAATCGCGAGCTCGCCCAGCAAAGAAAACGCATACGAAAGTACGCACGCATATGAAAACGGCGTTCAAACCATACATGTGAGGTATCTCCGCGATCGCCAGAGTGTGAGAAGTAATTCTAGCAAAATACCTCCTCTGCACCTCTAACCTGGTACCCGTTAAAAAATTTTAATGCGTCGCTTATGCAGGTTTTTAAATACCGGAATTCGTCACCATTCCGCAAGTGTGCACAGTTTTCAACTGTAACATGTATGGTATCTATTTACTCGGCGTAACATCCTCCTTTACAATATGCAAAAAAATTGGGCTAACTTTACTGTTGTCTTATTTTTTAACTCAAAAGAATTATATTTCTCCCCCAAAAAATTGCACTTGAAAGACCGCTGCACAAATACCGTGTGACAAATAGTATTACAACGATCGCCATTTTATTCTCTAGGGTGTTTGAAAAAAATATATAATGTTTGGGGGTTCTAAGTAATTTTCTAGCAAAAAAATGATTTTAACTTGTAAACAACAAGTTTAAAAAGAGGCTCCGGGTCTTAAGTGGTTAAAATAATTTACAACAGCAGGTTCCGTTCCTGCGTCCAACAAGAGTAACTGCAAGTGGTTACAATGTTCTGGCACCACCAGCACCCAAGGTCCAATTTTTCGCTACCTGTTTGACTGGGGGATTTTATCACAATTTTTAAACTAATTTACAACAGCAGGGCCCACACCAAAATTAAAAAAAAATGGCCCTTCAGGTCTGATATGGAATTTAAGGGGAACCCCGTGCCAAAATTTAAAAAAAAAATGGCATGGGGTCCCCCCAAAATCCAAACCAGGCCCTTCAGGTCTGGTTTGGATTTTAAGGGGAACCCCCCTCAATTATTAATAAAAAGGGCTTGGGGTCCCCCCAAAATCCAAACCAGACCCTTATCTGACCATGCAGCGTTGGCATGGCAGGAGAGGGTGGGGACGAGCGAGCGCCCCCCTCTGAACCATACCAGGCCACATGCCCCCAACATGGGGAGGATGCTTTGAGGTCGCCCCCAAAGCACCTTGTCTCCATGTTGATGGGGAGAAGGGCCTCATCCCCACAACCCTGGCCGGTGGTTGTGGGGGTCTGCGGGCAGGGGGCTTATCAGAATCTGGAAGCCCCCTTTTATAAGGGGGCCCCCAGATCCCGCCCCCCCATGTGAATAGGTATGGGGTACATTGTACCCCTACCCATTCACCAAAAAAGGAGTGTAATGTAAAAAAAAAATAAGAGGCAATTTTTGACAAGTCCTTTATTTTGTAAAATAGCTCTTTCATCTTTTTTTCTTCTTTCTT
>BLSH010204486.1:503580-514234 GCA_018402905.1 Glandirana rugosa
CCACTTTCAGTTACTAATGTTAGTTTGGTGTTATACAATTAGATACTTTATTCACGGTCATTATTCCGAACACACCCAATTGACCTCCGAGGTACTTCTCTCCCTGTACCCCGTCGACCAGACGTTCCCATCCTCGTGGCAACGGAGCGTTAATGTAGCAGACAGGACTTATAGTGGTCAACACTCTCTACCCAAACCAGAATATTACTGAAAACTCAAAATACAACTCTTGATTCCCCTCTTTTTCGTGACCTCACCCCATGAGGTGACGTTTACCACTACTTTATAATTTATTTAGAGATATTCTTCCCCTATGCCTCTTAGTCCTTCCAGAGGGGCGGAAGGGACGGAGCTGACCCCTGTCAATACCCTAATGACGTCTCCCCCGCTCACACCCCCGCCCTCTCTCCTTTCTTTCCTCCTTTCCTTCCTGTACCACCTCTTCCACCAGCTGCCCCATGTCCCTCTCTTCATGGAGCCTCCAGTTAACCCACACAAGCCTTATTACTGGCACTTATTTCATAGATTAACATATTGTGGTTTGATTGTAATCATTGACTTTCACCAAGTGTCTCCACTGTTATGAAAACCTGTGCTGTTTGTTTATTTCTTTGACTTTTAAATAAAGGAATTACAAAAAAAAAATTGTAGTAGGTAGTTGAGAAATGTGATATGCAGTTTATGCTTGTAGAATGCCTGAGGGTGCTATGTCAATGTTGGGCCTCTGTATGTGGCCAGGCTGTGTAAACCTCTCACACATGTGGTACCACCATACTCAGGAGGAGTAGCAGAATGTATTTTGGGGTGTCATTTTTGCTTTGTACATGCTATGTGATAGAAATATCTCATAAATGGACAATTTTGAGTAAAAAAAAAATGTGTTTTAATTTTTTTCCACATTTTCCAAAAACTTCTGGAAAAAAATGAACAATTCAAAAGACTCATTATGCCTCATAGATTATACATTGGGGTGTTAGCTTTCCAAAATGGGGTCATTTTGTTGGTTATTCTATTGTCCTGGCACTCCAAGGCCTTCAAAAATGTAATAGGTAGTTGAGAAAAGTGATGTGCAATTTATGCTTGTAGAATGCCTGAGGGTGCTACGTCAATGTTGGGTCTCTGTATGTGGCCAGGCTGTGTAAAAGTCTCACACATGTGGTATCGCCATACTCAGGAGGAGTAGCAGAATGTATTTTGGGGTGTCATCTTTGCTATGTACATGCAATGTGATAGAAATATCTTATAAATTGACAACTTTGTGTAAAAAAAATGTGTTTTCATTTTTTTCCACATTTTCCAAAAACTTCTGGAAAAAAATGAACCGTTCAAAAGACTCATTATGCCTCATAGATTATAGGTTGGGATGTTAGCTTTCCAAAATGGGGTCATTTTGTTAGTTATTCCATTGTCCTGGTGCTCCAGGGCCTTCACAAGTGAAATAGGTAGTTGAGAAATGTGATGTGCAATCTATGCTTGTAGAATGCCTGAGAGTGCTACTTCAATGTTGGGCCTCTGTATGTGGCCAGGCTGTTTAAAAAAAAGTCTCACACATGTGGTAACACCATAATCAGGAGGAGTAGCAGAATGTATTTTGGGGTGTCATCTTTGCTATGTACATGCTATGTGATAGAAATATCTTATAAATGGACAACTTTGTGCAAAAAAATGCATTTTCATTTTTTTTCCACATTTTCCGAAAACTTCTGGAAAAAAATGAACCACTCAAAAGACTAATTATGCCTCATAGATTGTGTGTAATTTGTGGTATGCATATGCCATGTGAGAGAAATAACCTGTTATAATGAAAATTCTTGATCTTCATCTTGATTTTGCAAAGAATTGTGGGAAAAAATTAAAGCATGAAAAAACTCACCATGCTTCTTACTAAATGCCTTGGAATGTCTACTTTCCAAAAAGGGGTGATGTGGGGGGTATTTGTACCATCCTGGTTTGTTAGGGTCTCAAGAAATTAGATCGGCCGTCAGTACATCAGGTGTGATCAATTTTCAGTGATTTGCACCATAGCTTGTAGACTCTAGAACTTTCACACAGACTAAATAATATCCACTAATTTGGGTTATTTATTTTTTTTTTTTTCAACATTTACACAGTGTTTATTGTACCCGCTGGAGAAATTGGTGAAAGTGAGCATGAAAGTTTATCATGAAGGCTAAATGGATGTAAAAAACAACAAATGTTTTTCTGTCTTTCATTCACTACATATACTGCTAGCAATTTATATATTATATATTATAAAAGCTTAATTAACTTTGATTATAGTGCTGTTTAACATTACATACATCCTTCCATAAACAAGCAGATGAATGGTAAATTTGGGTTATTTTTACCAAAGATATGTAGCAGTATACATTTTGGCCCAAATTTATGAAGAAAAAAAAAATTTTTGCAAAATTTTACAGTAGAAACTAAATAAAAGTGTTTTTTTTTCAAAATTTTCACAGTTTTTTCGATTATATCGCAAAAAATAAGAAACCCAGCAGGGATTAAATGCCACCAAAAGAAAGCTCTATTTGTAAGAAAAAAAATGATAAAAATGTTGTTTGGATGCAATGTAGCATGGCTGAGTAATTGTCACTCAAAGTGTGAGAGCACTGAAAGCTGAAAATTGGTCTGGTAGGGAAGTGTTCTAAGTGCATAGTATTGAAGTGGTTAAAGATATCCAGGTCAATTCTCTCACCCTCCCATACCATGACCAGGCTGTCTATATATCTTTTATAACAGACAAGCTGGCTAGGTTGGTCCCAAAAGATAGCCTCTTCCTCCCACCAGGCCACGAAAAGGTTTGCCACACTAGGGGCAAACTTGGCCCCCATGGCAACCCCCTTGGTCTGGAGCAAGAACCGCTTATCGTACCAAAAATAATTTTTGGATAAACAAAATTCCAAGCACTGGAGCAGGAATTTCCTATGCTGCCTGGTAAGTGTAGATTTTTCAAGAGCCCACTTAACGTCTGTGATGGCTTCCACATGACCAATAATAATATATAGAGGGCCAACATCTGCAGTGACTATTAATTAAAGAGAGACCATCAAGCACCTGAATGATATGTTTGGTATCCCTAAGGTAGGCGATGGTACCTGTAACCAACGGCTTAACGAAATAGTCAATACATTGGCCAAGTCTGGCAGACACGGATTCTATATCATTGACAATGGGTCTGCCTGGAGGTTGTTGGGCGTCCTTATGGACTTTAGGCAAACAATAAATTATAGGCATCCTACAGGCGATTGGATCCAAATAATGTGCTTCCTTCTTCGTTAGAATGTTCCTTTTTACTCCCTTTTCAACCAGAATTGATAGTTCTTCTTTAAACTCAAGGGTAGGGTCACCTCCAAGTATTTGGTAGGTATTCTGATTGCTTAATAAGCGTTCCATCTCCTCTTTATAATACGCCTTACTCATAACTACCAGCCCCCCCCCTTTATCTGCTGGACATAACACCAATTCTTTCCTGGATTCCAATGAGGCTATACCCTTTTTGACATATAAGGGATCTCTTATTCTTTTCAATTTCATAGAATCGAGGTCTCCCAAAACCATATTTTTAAATACAGCAATGTGTTTACTGTCAACATTGGGTGGGTTAAAAACAGACCTATTTCTTAAATCAGAGTTGTTACCCACTGGGCCAATAGCAGCTCTCTCAGCAGGTTTGCTGAGAAAATTTTTCTTAATATTTAGAGTTCTAACAAACTTTTGCAAATTGATTAAGGTTTGGAATTTGTTAAAATTTCGGGCAGGGACAAATTTCAATCCTTTATCCAAGACCCTCAATTCATCTTCAGGTAAATTTGAACCACTAATATTAAAATTCCGGTACCTACGGGGGCTTTTTCTTTATTGGTTGTTCTCTTTCCGGCTCTCCTTCCTCTCATTGTCTTCTTTTTCCCAATCTGTTTTCTATAGGGGTATACACTGGGGGTTGGGATTCCCTAAAAAACCCTTATCATAATCCCCCCTATCATAGAGCGGGGTAACTCGGTTACCCATCGGAATAGGAGCTTCCTGATAGAAATTATCTTTCCATCCTCCGCCCTGCAGATGATGCTGATAATAACCACCCCTCCCTCTCTGATTAGAGTTGGACCAACCTCTAGGATGGCCTGAGTTATTCCATTGAGGAGGATAGGGACCTGAGACTGGAGCAGACCAAACTGTGGAACCCCCTACCCCTTCCCCCCTTACTCTGACCACCCTTAACCCTATGTTGGGGAACCAGTTGACCCTGGTGATTATTTTTAAAACCAGGGGTGGGGAGTCTAGGGACTAATAACCGACTGCTTGGCCTGTTCTAGATTGTTGGAGCCAGAAGATGAAGATTGATCTGGACTACCAACATTTGACTGCAATCTAAAAACCTCATTTAGAAAAGGAAGGGGCCAGTAAATTACATATTTACTATAACTTCCCCCAATCTCCATCCTGAAGCATCCCCAGCAGCAGCCAGGGGGAGAGGAGAGGAGGGAAGCCAGCAGCACTGTGGTATGGGGAGGCAGTATGGGGAATTGTCACTGCACATAGTGATTAGGGTGTGCCATGCACACCTGGCACACCCCCTGCACACGCCTACGGTGCCAGCTGCATACTTTTAGGATTTATATTTGCACTGATTGTTTATTTTTGATTTATTATTACCCATCTTCACACTACTTTCAGCAGCATTTTTGGATGTGTTTGATTATCTGGATACTAGGAGGTTAGGCTGGATGAGGTTTTTTTCTGAGTTTTCTACTCCGGCAGCCTCGGGTGACCTGCCCTCCCTCTTTAAAAAACTAGGATTCACCTTTGAGAAGAAGGTGAAGACCTGGTGGGACATAGCATCCTTTAATCAGTATATTAAGAGCAAAATTGTACCCAGACATCTCAGGCGGGACATTACCCCTGCTGATGGGTTATTGGATGATATATCATGTCAGGAATCGTTTGAGTTTTTTAACCAAAAGGGATTAGAACTTCTAGATTTTTTTACATAAGAGGAAACAGAAAAAGATAAAGATACTAGACAAACAAATTGCTGAAATTAAGGCACTAGTTGAGCCTGAACAGTCCACACCAGAGTTTATTAAGCTCTCGGGAGAACTTAAAGTCAAATTAACTAAGTGGGGCAGAATAAGAACGAAGGGAAATTCCTTAGAGATATAGGAGATTTTGCCTGGAATGAGGTTTTTAGATGGCAGTCAAATGCTAGTAGTCCAGATCAATCTTCATCTTCTGGCTCCAACAATCCAGAACGGGCCAAGCAGCCGGTTATTAGGTCTACCTCAATCCCTAGACCCCCCACCCCTGGTTTTAAAAATAATCATCAGGGTCAACTGGTTCCCCAACATAGAATAGGGGTGGTCGGAGTAAGGGGGGAGGGGTAATGGTTCCACAGGTTGGTCTGCTCCAGTTGGTCCTTATCTTTTCAAATGGAATAACTCGGGCCATCCTAGAGATGGATCCAACTCTTATCAGAGAGGGAGGGGTGGTTATTATCAGCATCATCCGCAGGGCGGAGGATGGAAGGATAATTTCTATCAGGAGGCTTCTATTCCGACGGGTAACTGATTTACCCCACTCTGTGATAGGGGGGATTATGATGAGGGTTTTTTAGGGAATCCCAATCCCCAGTTGGGGGTCCCTCCAATGTATACTCCTATAGGAAACAGAGTGGGAAATAGAAGAGAACTAGAGGAAGGAGAGCCAGAAAGAGCACAAACAAGAAAGAAACAACCTCAGTAGGTACTGGAATTTTTAAAAAATCATTAAAAAATGTCAAAAGTGTCTGATCTGTCTGCCGCAATGTCACAGTCCCACTAAAAATTGCTGATCACCTCCATTACTAGTAAAAAAAAAAAATGAATAATAAAAATGCCATAAAAATGCCATAAATCTATTCCCATAGTTTATAGACGCGATAACTTTTGCGCAAACCAATCAATATACACCTATTGCGACTTTTTTTTACCAAAAATATGTAGAAGAATACATATTGGCCTAAACTGATGAAGAATTATTTTTTTATATATTTACAGTATTATAGCAAAAAGTAAAAAATATAGTTTTTTTTACATACTGTATGCATTTACTCCATTTCAATGCCTTTGAATTAAAACAAATTGGACAACGTACTCTTGTATAGTGTAGTAGCATGTAATGATGTTGCTTATGTTGCCTCCAGGCAACAACAGTGTGGTAGTAGGCCTCTATGAACCTTTTCATTCATTTGTCTCTGACACTTATGTCCTAAATGATTCATAGACAGTCACAGAGCTCTGCCATTTGTGCATTAGACCTCCTATGTGATGTCATGTCATATGAGCTTTCATATCATGCTACAATGCTATTGGTCCAGTCTAACAGATTGATTAATCAAAATGCCAAATAATTTGACAGCTTGTGTGGTACGTCTTGGAAAATGGTTACTTAAAGGCCACTGCTTGATGAGATTTAACGTAAAAAAGTACCCCGTCTTCAAATAAAGAACTTAATGGATGCTTTTGATTTCTCTTAAGCCGACTGGTTGCTTGAATCATACACAGATTTGCTGACACAGGGTAAAAATATCCCTTAATAAATCACATTCATAGTTCATAGGCATGACTATCTGAGGGACCTGTCATTTTGACAAATAAATAAATGCCTACACACATACTTGCACACTTTTATCTACTTTTTGTTTTGATTAGACCAATACAAAAACATGTTTTAAGTGGATTTTGGCTACTACAAATGCTCCTGTCCAGAATACACTGTACAATAGTCCTATTTTAGTAGGTTGTAACTCTTACAAAAGGTTAAGAATTCTGGAGTTATCTATTTTGACCCAGGAGATCCTGTAAAGAATCATATTTCTTCTTGTCTATCATTTTCCTATTACAGCTAAAGCAATCACACTTTCTTCTACAAAAGATGAAAAACTAAATGAAAAAAGTCAGTGGCCATATGCTTCAAGCAGCTGAATCTCATTTAATCCCCATAAATAAAATTGCATCTGAAAAATACAGAAAGCAGCTATGCATTTCAAAAGAAAAAGTTGTAATCTGAACATTCGTATCATGTCACCCTAATCTTGTATCATATAAATTAGTGTCAGATTTATATATCAGCAACTTTTGAGCTGGATCTCCATTTTTTAGAATTTTACATCCAAATTTTAAACAAAGTTGCATGTATTTAAAGATATTAAGGGGCATATCTTTAAGGCAGTAAATGTGACATTTGCCTAACAGTCATTGCAAGTGTATATTCCTGGTGCATGTGCTTTAACCAGTTCCTTACCGAGTCATGTTAAAATGACGTCTGCAGGAACCGCTCGTCGATCCGGGCCGATGTCATATGATGTTGGCCGCTTCTCGCAGCTACTTGGCTCTTTACCACGTGACCGGCTGTGTCCAATCATATATCAATCAATATACCTCGGGTGTATGCTTTCCAAAATGGGGTAATTTTGTGGGTAATTCCACTGTCCTGGTGCTCCGGGGCCTTCAAAAGTTTGATGGGTATGAATGAAATTTTATGTGTAATTTATGCTCCTAGATTGCCTGACGGTGCTCCGTGCATGTTCTGCCTCTGCATGTGGCCAGGGTGTGAAAAAGGCTCACACATGTGGTATCGTCATACTCGGGACAAGTAGCAGAATATATTTTGGGGGGTAATTTTTGCTATGTACATGCTATGCGTTATTAATGTCTTATAAATTGACCACTTTGTGTAAAAATAAAAGCGTTTTCATTTTCTTTCCACGTTTTTCGAAGACTTGTGAAAAAAAATGAACCATTCAAAAGACTCAAAATGCCTCACAGATTATACGTTGGGGTGTTTGCTTTCCAAAATGGGGTCATTTTGTCAGTAATTACATTATCCTGGTGCTCCAGGGCCAAAAGTATAATAGGTCGTTAGGAAATTAGATGTGAAAATTCTGCTCCTAGAATGCATGACGGTGCTCCCTGCATGTTGGACCTCTCTATGTGGCCAGGCTGTGAAAAAGTCTCACACATGTGGTATCGCCATACTCAGAGAGAGTAGCAGAATGTATTTTGGGAAAAGGTTGAAAGTATGCATATGCTGTGTGTGAGAAATAACTTGTTGTTATGACAATTTTGTGAAAAAAAAAAATATATATATTTCTTAATTTTCCGAAGAATTGTGGGAAAAAAGTACAACTTCAAAAAACTCGCCATGCCTCTTACTAAATACCTTGGAATGTCTACTTTTCAAAATGGGGTAATTTGGGGGGTATTTGTACATTCCTGACATTTCAGGGCCTCACAAAATGAGATAGGCCATCAGTGCATCAGGTGTGATCAATTTTCAATGATTGGCACTATAGCTTGTAGACTCTATAACTTTCACACAGCCCAAATAATATACACTTATTTGGGTTATTTTTACCAAAGATAGGTAGCAGTATAGGTTTTGGCCCAAATTTATGAACAAAAATTACTTATTTGCAAAATTTTATCACAGAAACTTAAAAAAAGTGTTTTTTTCAAAATGTTCACAATTTTTTCACTTATGTCGCAAAAAATAAAAAACCCAGAGGTTCTTAAATACCACCAAAAGAAAGCTCTATTTGTGTGAAAAACAATTATAAAACTTTTGTTTGGGTACAGTGTAGCATGAGAGAGTAATTGTCATTCAAAGTGTGAGAGCGCTGAAAGCTGAAAATTGGTCTGGGCGTCCTGTATTGAAGTGGTTAAATTATAGTGATTGATTACCCTGCAGTAAATGTTTGGTGAATTACACATGTATTGCTTTATAAATAAAGTGCCTGCAATAACTGTGCATATTTTTTGACAGCTCTTCCACCTTCAAGTTTGAAGAATAAAATACAGAACTTTCATGAGGCAAACACTTTCACCAATACAATTTGAGAATTGTTATCATTGAAATACTTATGCCTAAAATATGTGTATTGCTTAAAGACCAGCAGAAACACCATCAGCAATTTTGTTAAAGGCCCATTCTGTATAGGTGTCAGATTGGTGCGTCCTACACACCTTGTTAATGCTTGCTAATTTCCAAGTGCTTGTAACTCCAAGAGGTAAAGGTTTGTGCTGAACTGACAAAAGATGCACATGAGTTCACGCAGAAGAGGCTTTAATGTACAATGAAATGTAATATAATACATTTGTGGCATCTGGTGATTCACATTTGTAAGTGCAGAAAGTTCCAACCATGAATGCACCTAAATAGACATTTACCTCCAGTGATAATAGCAGCAGATGACCCCAAAGACACAGTATATAAGCAAAGAAATTCAGACACATTACAACACCCTTGAGTTTATACTGCATTAGTGTATCCTATAAAATGGGAGGAGCAGATAGGTCTGAATTTTTCCAGAAAACTGAAGGGGATAACAGTAGATAAAAGGGGAACCAAGATCCTAAAAGACCTGAGCACTTATGGGCATCTAAATATGTACTGTATGTTGTGGGTCTTGCAGCATGTCGAAATAAGAGAAACAGGGCACTAAAACCTACTGAAAAAAAAACTTGCAATGTCAGTACCTTTACCATTACTTATATTTTTCTGTATACTTTAATTAAGCAATATAGGAAAAACTGGGAATGATGTTCTTCCATTTGTATCAGATCAGAATCTAAGATTTATTAATAAGACATATTTAAAAAGTAGTTAAATTACATGACGTCACAAAAAAGTCTTAGTATTTTATTATGTCCCTTTGACGTGGGGTCTCTCAGGGTGCTGCTAGCAATGCTGCCAGTATCCGCTCAGCAAGTTACACACAGACCAGATGCAGTGGCGGCTGGTGACGTATTAAGATGGTGGGGCGCCAGACCCCGCCCTTCTTTTTGACCCCTCCCACTTCTCAGAAGCCCCACCCACTATGTTCCAACCTTCTTTTTTGGAATATATATATATATATATATATATATATACATATACATACACATACACACAATGACACATGAGACATCATATACTGCAACAGACTGCTACGGTTTCCCTTCACTCTGTTATACAAAACACACTCAGTGATTTTTTTTTTTTTTGTTTAACCACTTGCCGACCGCCGATCGGAGATTGACGGCGGCAAAGTGGCTCTGTAACGCAAAACGCCGTCATACGACGGCGGCTGCATTACAGACATACTGTGAGCGCGCGCGCGCGGAGGCGCGCGCGCGCGCTCACTGTGTTCGGGGGGGGCCAGGGAGCGGGTGCGGCGGCTTCGATTGCCGCCGGCCACCCGCGATGCCCCCCCGGAGCGAATGAGCGAAGGTCCGTGCATGTAAACACGGACCTCCGCTCTGTGTGAGGGGGAAGGGAAGTGATCACAGCCTTCTCGTACATGAAGGCTGTGATCGCTTCCTTTCCCCAGCTAGGCAAGTCCCCCTACAGTAAGAACACGCCCAGGGAACACAGTTAACCCTTAGAGCGCCCCCTGCAGGTTAACCCCTTCACTGCCAATGGCATTTACACAGTAATCAGTGCATTTTTATAGCACTGATCGCTGTATAAATGCCAATGGTCCCAAAAAAGTGTCAAAATAGTCCGACATGTCCGCTGAAATATCGCAGTACCGCTAAAAATCGCAGATCGCCGCCATTTTTAGTAAAAAATAAAAAAAAAATAAAAACCCCAGAAATGAAATCTCATCATCCGTAAACGCGGCCACTTTTGCGCA
>BLSH010204486.1:580453-591685 GCA_018402905.1 Glandirana rugosa
AATTAGGTCCTGCGTATAATTAACGTGTCCAAGACACCGACTAATTCCACCATTAATTGGTGAACGGCTGGCGGCTAGCCGTAAACTGCCGCCGTTTCACCAAGCAAGGGCGTTTTGCGGCAGTATGCTGCCGCCGACGCCCTTGCTCAAGCGATCAGTGCTATAAAAATGCACTGATTACTGTGTAAATGTCATTGGCAGTGAAGGGGTTAACCTGCAGGGGGCGCTCTAAGGGTTAAGTATGTTCCCTGGGCATGTTCTAGCTGTTCACAGCCCTTCCCCCTTCACACAGAGCGGAGGTCCGTGTTTACATACACGGACCTCCGTTCCTCCGCTCGGGGGGGCCAACGCGGGTAGCCGGCGGCAATCGAAGCCGCCGCACCCGCTCCCTGGCCCTCCCCGAACACAGTGAGCGCGCGCGCTCACTAAACTCGTTCCCGCAGCCGCCGTCGTATGACGGCGTTTTGCGGGAACGAACCACTTTGCCGCCGTCAAATGCCGATCGGCGGTCGGCAAGTGGTTAATTACCACCTTAATCAGCCACAGAACCTGTGCAATTAATATGCGTCCTGGATTAAAGGGATGACGTGGCAACCCTAGCGCGCACACACACACACACACATGCACACACATATATATGCACACGCACACATGCACACACACATACATGCACACACAAATGCCCACACACACACACACACATGCACAGACACATAATACATACATAGATTGCCTTTTTAAAAAAAACAACAGTGCACTGTACCTCTTCCTGCCGGGTACTGTACTCTAGGGGGAGACAACGAGCACAGCACACACTGTGCTTTCACTTTAAACAGTAGGGTTGCCACATCATCCCTTTAATCACTTGCCGACCGTGTCATGTATATACGAAAATAGTGAAAAGCTTTGGACGGATATCTGGGTTAAAAATTAATTGGGACCAATCAATCCTGATGCCCATAGATCTATATAAGATAGAATTACCATTGGAAGCGGATAGGTTGAAAGTAGCGGATAAAATGAAGTACCTGGGAGTGTATGTAACAAAGTATCCAAATGACTACATAGACAATAATATGGCCCCGCTGATAGATAAATTTAAAGAAAAGGGGAAGGTGTGGCGACGACTACCATTATCAGTAGCCGGGAGATGTAATTTAATAAAAATGATCTGGATGCCGCAACTGATGTATGTGCTGCACAATACCCCAGTATGGATAAACAAACAATGGTTTTGAAAGTTAGACAGCATATTCAGGGAGCTAATTTGGAAAAATGGACAATCAAGAATACGGCTGCATACACTGCAGCTATCCAGGGAAAGGGGGGGGTCTGGATGTCCCACAGCCATGGAGCTATTTCCTAGCAGCACAGATGCAACATCTTAATATAGGGAATAATACGGGGGAAATAATGAGAAAGGGATCAGGGCAGAATACTTTGTTAGAGGCCTTGGAGGCAGACTCTCTTCTGAACTCGCTCCCGACAAATAAGATGGTGGGGAAGGTCTGGAAGACAGTCAAAAGTATGTTGAAATATCACGGATTTACAGAATACTCACCAATATGGGGTAATAAGAAACTCCCAGAACTATTAAAAATAGATAGAAGTGGGGTTTGGGATCAGTGTGGGTTAACTAGACTCGCTCACCTATATACTGGAACAGTACTGAAGTCTTTCCAAGAATTAAGAGAGGAATATGATATCCCCAAGCAGACCTTCTTTAAGTATTTGCAGGTGAGGGATGCCCTGAGAGCACAATTCAGGGAGAACCCGATTGGATGGTGCGAGGCCCCTCTGCTATGGAAAATGACCCAAGCAAATAACCTCAGGGGGTTGATTTCACACATGTATAAAAAAATAAGGGAACAAACAATAAAAAACGAGGAGTTACGCTGTAAAAAGGGATGGGAAAGTGATGTAGGACCAATATCAGGGGAACAATGGAAACAGATCTTGGAAGCAGACCCACAATGTACGATGGCCCCCTCACAAATGATCTCACACTTGATGCTTCTACATAGGGCATATAGAACCCCCCAAAGAATGTATAGGTTTGGGAGGAGGCAAAATGAGGAATGCCCACGTTGCGGAGCGGCAGTGGGAGACTTAATTCATATGATGTGGAGGTGCCCCAAGCTTAAAAGATACTGGAAGGGAATTATTAACAAAATAAATGATGAGGAAGATCTTGGAGTAGACCCTAAAATATGCATATTAGGATATGTGACAAAGGATAAAAAGAGAAGTAGTAGAGTGGCAATAATTAGATGCCTCTTCCTGGCAAGGAAGCTGATTGCCAGAAGGTGGCTAGCGGTAGAACCTCCAAGTAGGGGAGAGTGGGAGAAAGAGGTGAATGGGGTCATAAGGAAAGAAAAATTTGAGTATAGGAGAGGAGGTAAGACAGCTGAGTATGAGCGGATTTGGGGAAGATGGACTATACAAAAGGAGGGTGTACTGCATTTGGAAAGATAGTTGAAGATAGAGATAAAAAGGGGTATCTAGGTGCGGGGATCTTGGAGCGGAAAAAAGGGAAAGGAAGATGGAAAGACTGTGTAGATTTATACTCTGGGAAAGAATAATGTGAAATGGTTCTGGAGAGTAACTTTGAGTTTTGTTTTTAAATAATGTTTATAGTAAACTATGTTTATTACGTAAAGAATAAAATATAAACAAAAGAAAAATAAAAAATAAATAAAAGAAGATAAAACAAGACCAAGATGATGTGCATGAACACCACTCCAAGATGGAGAAATATCTGAGAGATGGATGGAGAGAGCTGTTCAAGTCTGATTGGTAAAAAAAAAAAAAAAAAGTTCAAGCGATCGGTTCAAATCCCACCGATGGTATCACCTACTTGCATTGTACTCAGCAGCATATTCCAAAAATCACACACTAGTTAATGTGCAGGGTGTTAGTTTCATTTTTTGGATTTTTTGGTTTTAATTTACTTGAAAAATCAACACAGCTACCTTATGTGGGTGATAAGTTGGATAGGATTTGAACTCATAACCTGAGTGCTTTGTAGACATCAGTGCAAACTACCAAGCCATTGTACTAAGTAAGCTAAGACCTGCATAATAGTGTGGTGTAGTGGTTACAATTGCTGACACCTGGATATGAAAAAATCTAGACCAAAAATGGCATATGGTCCCCCCAGTCCGTACCAAGCCTTCGGGTCTGGTCTGGATTTTAAAATTATTTTTTAAAAAGAGGCGTGGGGTCCTCCCCATAATCCAGACCAGACCCTTATCTGAGCATGCAGGTCAGGAAAGGGAGGGGACAAGCGAGTGCCCCCCCTCCTGAACCATACCAGGCCGCATGCCCTCAACATGGGGGGAGAGGTGCTTTGGGATGGGGGGCTCCACTGAAAACCAGGGTGCTACACTCTCCCCCAGCCAACAAAACTATTTCTCAGAGTTTATGGCAATAAAAAACAATTTGTTCTCAAGCCTGAGAACGGATGTCCTGGTAAAACATGGATGGGAGAGGATAACAAGGAAGGCAACTGACAACAATTCCCTGTGGCGTACCACAGGAAAAAATTCACATAACATTAGAAAAGAGTGACATAGTACATAAGGGCAGCAATATAAAGTAGATAATATTTAAATGTCAAAGTGGCGAACCACAATAGCATCACAAAAAAAAGTAGTAGGTAAGTGAACTAAAATCCCGACTATCTATTATTTACACCTACACAACAAAACAAAAAAAAATATCATCAGATTGTTTCTTGGCCGACATTATCAGTTCTCCTTAGCCAAGGAGTGCAGGTCCTGTGCTGCAACACCTAGAAGAGAACACAAACAGCCAAAGAATACATCCTATCACTATAATAGCCTATAGAACACTATATACATAGATGAGAAAGATGCTTACCCCTGTCCAGGGCAGCTAGAAATCAAGTGCATCATAATAACATAATAAACTCTACATTCAAAGTTGAAAATGGGCCCCACACCTTTTTTTAGGGAGGGGGGTGACACCCCTTTTCTGTTATATCAAAGAAATCACACTAGTAAAATTCTCAAGGTGTGGAAGTAGATCACACAGGCTGGCATTCTCATACCACCTGGTGGACAGTACAGTCCTGGAAAAAAAATATTGAGTCCATTGATCAAAACACGTAAGGAAGAAATCTTGCCCTTTTCTTTAGCCACGATACATCCTATCTTACTAAAACTTAAACTTTTAACTCTTTTGTCTCTGGGGCCCCAAAGTTCAATGAATAGTTTATTCTCAACAGGAAAAAGAAAAAAACATTATCAACAGTAGTTGTTCCCAGCGACCTCCCTCTTGCATAGGGACAACCCCTGAGGATGAGGAACACGTCTGTTTAGAAGCAGCAGCTATTGTGTGTTCTTTTTTTTGTGCCACGGTGCAAATAAACAACTTGAACAAAGAGGGGGGGGGGTTTCCACCTTCCTGCAGGTGCTGGTTCTCTCAGTCCACAGTCCAGCATCAGTTAACCAGTTGCCAACGGCCCGCCGTGGCTTGATGGTGGCAACATGGCTCTCCTGCGTGAATCACTGACACGTGACGGCGCTCATGCCCGTGGGTAGGGAGCATGCGCGCGCTCGCATAACTATCGCATTCGCTGCAGGACCGTTCAATCCACAGGTCCAGACCAATAACTTCTGATCTGGACCTGCTGATCAGCCCTGGCGAATGGAATCCTTCCTCTGCCTCTGTAATGTAAACAGAGGCAGAAGAAATGATGTCATCTCCCCTCGTGGAGCCCTTTTCGGTTCCAGAGAGAGTTGAGAGGACATCTAACTGTGAGTTGCCCAACACTACACTGACACCAGTACACGTAGGCACATAATTAACCCTTTCATCGCCCCCTGATCGCCCCTCTCCAAATAACCCCTTCACTCCTGTCACTGTGTCACTGAGTGCAGCGATCAGATCTTTCACTGATCACTGTACTTGTGTCACTTGTGACACTAAATCACCTTAAGGTAGGTAGTGGTAGGTAGTAGTAGGCCCAGGTGCCCCCCCCTTAACCCCCCTAATAAAGGTTTTAACCCCTTGATCGCCCCCTGTTACCAGTGATCACTGTACGGTGACACCAGTTAGTTAGGTTCATTTTTATTAAGTCAGGGTACCCACTGTTTACACCTAATAAAGGTTTTAACCCACTGATCGCCCAGCGGTGACCTCAGTTAGGTTTCAGCATCAGGGTACCCACCGTATATACCCTGATTACCCCCGGTTAACTCTTTTACCCCGTCACTATTTCACTGTGTAGTGTAGCGATTTTTCTCTGATCACTGCACTAGTGTCACTTGTGAGTGGTAGGTAGTAGTAGGCCCAGGTAAGTATAGATAAACTCCTCTAATAAAGGTTTTAACCCCTTGATCGCCCCGTCACCAGTGATCACTGTATTCGTGTCACGGGTGAAGCTAATTAGCTAGGTAGTCTTTTATTTAGCCAGGGTACCCGCCGTATATATATATATATATATATATATATATATACCTAATAAAGGTTTTAACCCCCTGATCACCGGGGGCGGGTGACCTTAGCTAGGTTTTAGCCTCAGTTAGGGTCAGCATATATACCAGGCAGGGTGTCATGAACTTGTAGTACAATTTATGTCCTGTTTGCTTACCTCTTTGGTTGTGTCAGCTTAGAGGCCATGCACATCATCACCTGTGTGCTAAGTAATCTTCCCTCTGTGACCTCCACCGCAGTCTCCAATTAAAGAAACACTATAAATGACCATGTGTTGCAAGCCTCGTTGCCAACCAATTATTGTGTGTTAGGCTTGTGTGGTTGCTTCTGCCATGTGCTCTTAGTTTGTTACAGTGTACCAATCTCAGATTGTTCTTTGTCTTTGTCTTCTAGTATCCCCGATCTCGGCTTGTTCTTTGACCTTCCTTGTCTGCTAGTGACCCAGACCTTGGCGTGTTTCCTGTGTGTTTCTGCCTGCTTGTAGCCCTGACCCTTGGTTCTCCCACTGACCATCTCTTGATATCTTGCACTACTGCTTTCTCTCCATTTCATCTGTAGCCTGCCGTGAGCGGGAGCTGTGGGACCCCAGGGGCTGTGACCTGGATCCAGTGCAGCCAAGTCCATCCTCACAACCAGAGGACCTGGTGAACACCTGCTTTCTCTTAGACTCCACACCCTGGGGAAACCTATGCTCTAGCTCCCTGTGCAATCTGTGTCAGGATCCCAGCAGTCTCACTTCCCTGCACCATCCTGATCTCTACTCGCAGCAGTCAGCTAAGGGTTCACAACCTTAGCCGTGCGCTTCGAGACCTTAGCGGTGCGCTTCGCACTTCAGCAGTGCAATTCGTACCCCAGCAGGGCACATCTGTCACCTTACCCCAGGTGACCTGGCAGAGGGTCAGATTAGTCAGGTACTCTAACACGCTTCGCACACACACACACAATATATAGGTCAGTTAGTAGTATATTATCTGAACAGATCAATATCTGATCTAATCAGATATATATTAGTATACCCAGTACTCTAGTGTTCCTAAAAACGGGGCGTTAGCGGGATCAGCCCAGATACCTGCTAGCGCCTGCGTTTAGCCCCTCTGCCCAACCCACCCAAGTGCAGTATCAAATAGATCACTGACACTTACAAAACATAACACACATATCTGCAGTGTTTGCAGAATTCACGCCTGATCCCTGCGAAAGCTGACAGTGATGTTGATAGTGATTTGAAGCAGGCTCTGGCAACCAGGTGCGCTCTTTTGCCTGTGAGTCACACTAGTGTACCTATAAATTTAGAGCCCAAAATGTCCAATCTGAGGCACACTAGTGAAGAGACCTACACGTTACTGAGCATGACAGATGAGAGCGATGGGGAAGCTCCAGATTCAGGCTCAGCATATGAACCGGTAGACAGCAGCGGCACCTTGCCAGATAGCTCTGGCAATGGAGTTGTGGTCCCTGCTAAGGTCAGGCGTACCCGATCCCAGTCTGCTGTCGCTGAGCTGTAAGAACCACAGGGCTCTCATATGGAGCAGAGAGCCAGTGCCGCTCCTCCTTCTGGTGAACTGGCAATCACCAGCGCCCTAGTACATCCTGGTCATAGACAAACCAGCACTGCAGTAACACTTGGTGACGTGGCGAGTCCCATAAGTGCAGTTCAAGCTGGTGTGGCTAGAACAAGTAGTGTCCTGCAGCCATGAAGACAAACACAGGCCCGCAGAGCCCATAGTGCCCTTCGTGCTGAATTTGCTAACCCTGATTGGCAACCCACCACTGATTCAGTGCCCATACTTCCCCCATTCACTGGCCAACCTGGAATTCAGATGGAATGGTTTATTTTACAGCCTTTGATTTTTATTCGCTGTTTTTCACCGAAGATCTCTATTGCGGTCCAAAGCAATTTGTATGCTGATCAAGTCATCACCGCTAATCCCCATTTGACACTTGCCAGAGAATGGAAACCTTTTACGGTTTCCGAATTTAAAACCTATCTGGGCCTTTCCCTCCTCATAGTCATAACTAAAAATCTGAGTTGCGGTCATATTGGGCCACTGACCCAATTCATCATATGCCTGTGTTCTCTGCTTTCATGGCCAGGACACGATATGAGCAGATCCTGAGGTTTATGAACTTCTATGAAAATGAACTCTGTCATCCACAGGGTGACCCTGAATACAATTGGCTCCACGAAATTCGGCCCCTCGTAAACCACTTCAACCAAAAATTTGCAGTCTTTTTACTCCCAATCAAGTTGTCTGTGTACACGAGTCCCTGATTAAATTTTCTGGCCATCTTGCTTTCAATCAGTTTCTCTCCAGCAAGCATGCTAGATACGGGGTCAAGATGTATAAGCTCTGTGACAGGGCCACAGGCTATACATATAGTTTTATGGTTTACGAGGGAAAAGACAATCATGTGGAGCCCTCCGACTGCCCAGACTACATAGGGAGCACTGGCAAGATTGTGTGGAACTTGGTGTCACCCGTGTTCCGAAAGGGGTACCACTTATATGTGGACAAATATTGCCACTTTTTAGTCACTTGTTTGATCATGGAATTGGCTCATGTGGCGCTGTGCGATCTAATCGCCATGGCTTCCCCCAACGGTTTGTAGATTCTAGACAGGGGGAGGGAGCCTGCTTGAAGTGTAATAATTTGCTTGCCTTGAAGTGGAGGGATGATGGGAATGTTTTTGTTCTAACTTCCCTTCACGCAGACATGACGGTCCAAATTCCTGCGGCGACTGGTGTTTTGGAGAAGCCCCCCTGTGTCCATGAATATAACCTTAATATGGGAGAGGTGGACCTCAATGACCAGTTATTGGTGCCGTACTTAATTGCCAATAAGGCCAGACGCTGGTACAAAAAAGTGTCTGCATACCTATTCCAATTGGCTTTGCTGAACGCTTATGTGCTATACAAAGCGTTGAGACGGACTGGATCCTTTCTTAAATTCCAGGAAGAGATTGTCACAGCCCATCTGTTTCCAGATGGTGCTGTTCCCCAACTTCACAATGTAAATGCAGTGAGCCGGCTGCATGAGAGGCACTTCCCAGAAGTCCTCCGTAGTACCCCAGGCCAAAGAACACCCCAAAAAAGATGTTGTGTCTGCAGAGGACGCAGAAATAGGCGTGACACCTGCACTTATTGTCCCTCCTGTCCTGACAAGCCTGGTCTCTGCATCGGTGAATGTTTCCAATGCTACCACACACTAGTGGAGTATTAGCGTAGGGTACAGCACGACACAGTGATAGGGCACACTTACATAGGATCTCCAAAGATGGCAGTGCATTTTGAGAGACCCAAACCTGGAACTGTTAGTTACAGTTCACAGTTACAAAAAAAAGTGTACCAAAATAACTAAATAAATAAATAAAAAAATTTAAACAACAAAAAAAAATAAAAAATGTTAAAAAAAACAAAAATATATATAAAATAAAAAGCCAAAAACAGTTGTAAGTTTCTTATTGTTTTCTCTTTGTTGCTCTCTATCTATTCTCTCTCTATTGTTCTCTCTCTATTGTTACTGTATTTTATGCATAATGTAATGTTTTGTTACTGTGTTTTATCATGTTTCATTTGCATGTATGTCATTTTTTTTATATGTTACTGCTTACCTATAATGTTTTATTGTTACTGTGTTTTATAGTGTTTTCTTTGCAGGTATGTCATTTTTTATGTTACTTGAGACAAAAAATAAAAAGAGTGAGAAAAAAGAGAGCTATTGGGATTTTAATGGTGCTGGTAATCCCCTTCCCTGAAAAAAGATACCAATGGGGTATAAAAGATACAAATTTATTGGTTATTAAAATGGACACAATGGGGGCTCCATATGAGTCAATGGCAGCCTACCCATAACATAAAACACAACAATGACTTTATACAGAATAACTGTGCAAGCAGTTCATGGTTTGATGTTATAGACAGAAGATACCAAACTGTCCCGGCTAGTATACATGAGATGGATATGGGTTATGCCAGGGGAGTGAGGTCTGTCGGCCCATGAGCTGAGCTGTGATCCAAAGAATCCAACGCGTTTCGCCCTATATTATGGGCTTCTTCAGGGAATGGATCAAGCTATAACCATTAAACACAGATACAATAGAGATATTGAATAGTCGTGTATAGAAAAACAACATAATACTTAATACACAATTCAAAATAGTAGACTAACTTGGCACCTATCAACAAATAAAGATATAATCCTTACTCTTAATTCTATACAGTCGTATATGAATACATGCTGTTAACCAGGCTCATTCATACCCAATATTTCCACTAAAACGTAATTGAGTGCACTATTACAATGTGAAAAAAGAGACCATATTACACACCAAACATTACCACAAAGCTCCATGACCTAATGGACGAATACACAGATAACCGTCGTATCTCAATGATCTCGATGTACACAATGTAGCAAACAGATAACTGATGTCACTTTGAAAAGTGAAGATTTTGTTTGTATAAGTCATAAAAAAAAAAAAAGGGGGGCCACCTAAGACCAGCGCTCATTGCGCCCCTTGTCCTTCCATATACATAAACCTCATAAATACTCATCAGTAGCATACACCCTGATACAAAATCAAAAGAAACAGCACTTACAATGAAAGATCTGCGAATACTGCATCCTCTTGGAGGCACCCCGAAATACTGGAAACATTCTAATTCCTATTTCCCATATAGTTGGGGTCTCACCGACCTTGCTGGCCTATCAAATAACCAGAAAACAGAAGCCGGTCCTATGCCCCTAAAAAACGGAATGGAGAACAGGAAAAGGGGGGGACATCAGTCACTGCAAAAAACAATCCAAAAAGAAAAAGGAAGACCATCTCCTCCGGCGTCTCCAGAAGGAGTGCACAGATAGTAGACAGTGCCTGGTTTGTATGTCTTACCTCCTGACCAGGGCCGTCTTACCGAGCGGGCACACCTGGGCACAGCCCAGGGGCCCCAAGTGCTCATGGGGCCCCTAGGGTGCCCAGGTGTCCCGCAATTGCACTCTGTGCGCTGGAGAGAATGCCCACGGCTAGACTTACAGAGCACCCGCCCCTCCTCCTCCCCCCGCTGATGGCTATGAAGTTCTCCTGTACAGAGGAGGAGGGGGGAGGAGGCTCACCACGCTCTATCAGGATAGACTGGGATCAGAGAAGAAGTTAAAATGCAGGTAACCCTTACACTGCTGGCACTGCACTGCACAGATCGTTTTCAACTTCAGCTGGAATTTAACATCATTTTATGTTTAGTGAGAGTGCTGAGGGGTTGGCTTGCATTGTGTTCTTCAGGTTTCCAGGTGGTAGGATTGTTTGTGTGAAGACTGCCCTTGCATGCCCCTGATCTCCAGCTATAAATTGTATTTTATTTCTCATGGCAAGCATCCTGGCAGTGTTGACAGAGCTGGAGAACACAGCTAGCTCTTGGGGTTTTGCAAAAAGTATGTGAACTTCCCTCAAAATGTACAATGTAGTGCCTGGGGCCACATTGCCACTTTTTATTTGGCCCATTGATCCCCTGCAGACACTAATCTGTAATCTGTCATGTACCATGCCCCAGTACCCAACAACCCCTGTAACATGTTCACAGTCTCTGACCATCTCTTGTATCATGTCTGCAGTCTCTGACCATCTCTTGTATCATGTGCGCAGTCTCTGACCATCTCTTGTATCATGTGCGCAGTCTCTGACCATCTCTTGTATCATGGCTGCAGTCTCTGACTATCTCTTGTATCATGTCTGCAGTCTCTGACCATCTCTTGTATAATGTATGCAGTCTCTGACCAT